>OX579671.1:9796044-10390245 GCA_951230895.1 Carpatolechia fugitivella
ATTTATTTTATTTTATTTCATTGTTTTTTTTTATTGGTTGAGAAAAATGTGACCTGTAGGGGAAAACAGCCTCAGCGGTAGACCTTGTAAGCTGGCAACCCCCATAACTCCGTAATTTTTTTAAATTTCCAAAAACTGACTTGATAAAAAAAATCGATTAATTTATCGAACCTGCTCCTATGCTTGAGAAACGCGGCCTGTAGAGTGAAACAAACAAACAGGTGGACAGAAGATAGACACAAAAACAAATTTGGCCCGGAGGAAATTCCGAGATTGATAACCACACCATGCCAATGGAGAGAGAGAAAAAAAAAGCATATTCAAGAAAAAAAAATCTATGGTATAGTAGCATATATTTTTTTTTGTTATGGCACTAGTGCCATACATATACTATATACTATACTATTTTAATATACTATCTAGATAGTATATTAAAATTTGACGAAGTTGATAAGAAACTCCTTGGCGAAGCGCAGCGAAGGAGTTTTTATTCTATGAAAAAGCCCTTGTTCTGAGTATTGTTAGCTTTCTATTTGACCTAAGTATTTGACGGATAACATTTTGTTTTTGCGAAACATCAACTCGCTGTAAATTCCACTAATTATAATAATTTTTAAAAATGGCTTTTAGGTTGACTTCTAGAATGCTATTGAAAGCTACGCCTGTTGTACAACAATGTTAGTGTGAGTTAAGTATTGTAATAATTATTATGTAATACATTACTTACTTACATATACTTCGTGTTTTTTTTTCAGCTATGAATAAATGGGCTTACAATATGTCTGGTTTTAATAAGTATGGTAAGTTTTCTTGAAAATTGCTGTAGTGAAGCCGCTCTGTGGCACTAGATGGCCCGCTCGCTAGTTAAATATCGACAATAGGAGGAGACAACAGGTATATTAGGTTTTTGGTATTCATTCGTTTAAATTAATATCATTCATTCGTCTGAATTCATTACCTCTCTTTCATTGGTCATAAAAACGAAAAGGATAGCTGGATTTTAAAATTAGGATTAGAGCTTGACTTCCCGTATCGAGGCCAATATGTCAATAAATTTAGGAGTGACGAATTTCAAAATAATTACTCGTACCTTATAAGTAAATACATTACAGGTTCATAAATGCATCCACGTCACGTGCTGTACTTTGAAATAACTATTTTTCTTATAGTATTTTCTTTTCGAATAGATTAACTGTGGTGACGGCAGAGTAGAATACATTTGTCACCAACCCCTACTCTTCCCGTGGGTGTCGTAAGAGGCGACTTAGGGCCTACACATTGAACAGGGAACGGGCAGCTCTCTGATACAGTAACCTTTTAATCTGCGATCTCCAACCCGCCTGCCAAGCGTGGAGATTATGGCAAAACAAAAAAAAAACAAATTGAAGATTAAGTGTATGGGACTGGTTTGTAGGTCTTTTGCGCGATGACTGCTTATACGAAACCGAGGATGTGCAGGAAGCGTTGCGCCGGCTCCCGGGTTCGGTGCGCGATGAGCGTACCTACAGAATGCTCCGCGCGATTCAGCTGAGCGGCGCCAAGCTTCTAATGCCCAAGCACCTGTGGACCAAATACGAGGAGGACCACTTGTACCTCTCGCCTATCGTGGATCAGGTCAGGAGGGAGCGCGAGGAGCGGGAGAAATGGGAACAGGAATATTAAGTTAGGAAACCTCCTTTACTTAGATAAATGAAAGGCTCGCGCGGCGCTCGCCTAGATACCGCGCTATCTAATAACAACAGCTCCGTGAATGCGGCAACTCAACAATGACAATGACAATTTGGAAGGATGCAAGCTCGGGGAAATACGAGACGAGACGCGGCGGCGCGAGCTCGGGTGCGCCGAATGCGGCGTAGTATTTGTTGCCGCATTTTACAACCATGCCAGCGGTATCTAGGCGAGCGCCGCGCGATCCTTTCATTTATCTAAGCTCCTTTAGTATCAGCATGATTTTGAAATCCCTAGCAAAATTTAAATATGATGTTCAGACCATCATAAGCAACAACTTTTCCCAAGGAACATGGGTTGAAAACCCCTAAAAAAATCGACTTTTCATACAAAATACACAATCAACTTTAATAATTTGTATGAAAAGTCGATTTTTTTAGGGTTTTCAACCCATGTTCCTTGGGAAAAGTTGTTGCTTATGATGGTCTAAACATCATATTTAAATTTTGCTAGGGATTACAAAATCAAGGTGTATTGTGGACGGCTTATAAGGGCGGTCTATCTAGAATTATCTTTTAAATTATTTCAACAAAAGTGTATTCTGTTAAAAGGTGTCGGTATTTAATAAAATTATAAAGCGGAAAATGAACAAATCTGAGCATCGACGTCGCCAGAGCTTGATGGCATTATTGGTAATTAATGCGCCTGTTTCTGGCCCAGATAGCCCAGGAGATGCAGGTTCGAGGCCTGTCCAAGATCGACAAAAGTTTTCATTTTCTGCTTATAATTATTAGATAATCTCTAACAATAATAAATCTATGGTGTCGGTAAATATTTATCTATATAAAATATTGGGCGTCGCGTAGGCCAAACGCTGATTCTATGTTGTTTTGTGTTACAAGTAGTAGCGTTATGATGTAAACATATTTGTTGATTTTAAATATCGAATTCTGCCGAAAGCGACCCGGCAACTGAACAAAAAGACTAATAAATAAATATTTTTCGATTAATAGCATTTTCATTCTTAAGGCAGGGGCACGATTTGTATGAAACAGCTGATTTTTAGGGTTCCGTAGTAAAAAAGGAACCCTTATAGTTCGTCTGTCTGTCTGTCTGTCTGTCCGCGGCTTAGCTCAGAGACTCTTAGTACCAGAAGGCTGTAATTTGGCATGGATATACATATGAATCATGCCGACAAAGCTGAAGAATAAAATCTTAAAAAAAAATTTTTTTTAGCGTTCCTCTGGTAAACTTCAAGAGGGGGTTATTTTTTTCACGATTACCTTATAGTGTGAGGTATCGTTGGATAGGTCTTTTAAAAACAATGGGTTTGCTGAGACCATTTTTCTATGCTAGAGTAAGTTTTAGAAATATTCCGTTTTAAAGTGCTTATTTCTGTTAGAGTCAAGTTTCCCCCCCCTCTACCAGCGGAACCGTTGTATATGGAAACGTGAAAAAATCATGGTAGTAGTGTATATGATGAATTTAAAAGGAAAACTATCAACATCAAGTAGGCTTTACAGGTTATCGAATAATAGACCAACTTATAAAAAGTACTAGTACAAGTAAGAAATTTGGTACTACAAATATCATAGAAAAATACTTTGATGAATGTTAGAAGGCTGTAATTTGGCATGGACATACATATGAATTATGCCGTCAAAGCTAAAGAATACAATCTTAAAAAAAATTTTTTTTAGGATTCCACGTGAAGTGGGGGTTATTTTTGAAATTCACGATTACCTTATGGTGTGAGGTATCGTTGGATAGAGTTTAAAAAAATAATGGGGGTTTGCTAAAACAATTTTTCGATGTTAGTTTACGTTTCAGAAATATTTTAAGTGCTTATTTTTGTTAGAGTCAAGTTTCCCCCCCCCCCCTACCAGCGAAACCGTTGTATTTGGAAATGTGAAAAAATTCATGGTAGTAATGTATATGATGAATTTAAAAGGAAAACTATCAACATCACGTAGGCTTTACAGGTTAACGAATAATATATCAACTTATTAAATGTACTTGTACAAGTAAGAAATTCGGTACAAATATCATAAAAAAATAGTTTACTAAAACTTTAGCTTAGTTATAGTATTTAGTTTTCATCACCCTGTGTAGGTGGGCCCGTTTTTATTATATACATAAATACTAGCGGTCCGCCTGCTCGCGTTGTGTAAGATTTTCCCGTGGGAATAAGATTTTTTTCCGTAAAAAGTATCCTATGTGTTATATCAGGGTACAAACTATCTCTATTCTAAATTTCATCCACGAAAGAGTAAAAGACAACCATCCACACATCCCTACTTACAAAATTTCGGGTTTATAATATAAATAAGGAAATTTTTTATCATTACTTATTAGCTCCGTGTGCTAACTTCTGCATATTAGGCAACTACGGAACCCTACACTTTGCGTGGTCCGACACGTGCTTGGCCAGTTATTTTTGTTGAGTTACAGAGTTGGCCCCATAGTAAAAGTTGTTGCACCACGAGGATAATGAGACTTACACCCTGTTGTTCCCAAAAAATTATCGTAATAATAAAAAAAAGTCAAACTATCATTATTTATATTGAAAGTAGTACTCTATTTTTCGTAGTTCAAATAAGTGAGTGGTTATCTATCAACGTGAACCCTTGTGAAATACCGTCACAATTTTTTTACTCCTATAAAATACTTCATGAACTCCCAGTCTTCGGTCATCGCACTTCATATTTGACTAATGTACTTTATACAGGACAATATTTCTCGACGTGAGAAGCATAAGGTCGGATCTATATCCGACCATGAACTCCCAGTCTTCGGTCATCGCACTTCATATTTGACTAATGTACTTTATACAGGACAATATTTCTCGACGTGAGAAGCATAAGGTCGGATCTATATCCGACCACAATCACTTTTTAGCATGGTAGGCATACTGAAAGACTCTGGATTTGGCCACTTACAATAAAAGAATGAAAAAACAAATTATGGAATCCGAAAATGGAACTCTTTGGGAAAATATTTAGGTACTTTTTAATTTGCGAGACTGCTAAAAAGTGATTTTGGTCGGATATTATGTAGATCCGACCTAATGCTTCTCATGTCGAGATTTACAGCAATCTCAATTTATCAAAAAGAAATTTTCTAACATTAAACAAAGACTTATGTCAACAGATCAAAAGCAAACTGTCAGATATTTTTATATTTTTATTGTTAGTAATTATTTACGCTTTCGAACGAATTTTGGCAACACAGAGTACCCTGATACGAATCGTCATAATAATTGGTAGACACCGCAGATATTAATAGAATGTACAGACTATGGTAGAGACTAGAGTAGTTTGGAAAATGAAAGCAGCGGAAAATAAATTACATAAGTTTTCGCTTCGATTTAAAAGCTGTATTATATTATATGATTGATTATCCTCTCTTATCCTTTTGCTTTCCATTTTTGTTCTGCGGTTTTTTGTATTTCGAAGGTATTTAAGTTTGCTTATTTGGTGTCTTTTTGGGAGCCCCAAGCTCTGCCGCCGTCGCTTGCCGTGTGGTGACGGCAGAGTAGAATACATTAGTCACCAACCCCTACTCTTCCCGTGGGTGTCGTAAGAGGCGACTTAGGGACTACACATTGAACAGGGAACGGGCAGCAGCGCTCTCTGATATATAACCTTTTAATCTGCGATCTCCAACCCGCCTGCCAAGCGTGGAGATTATGGCAAAACCAAATACTTAAGTGGAGGAGGCTCATAGTCCAGCAGTGGACTGTAACGAGCCGTTGATGTTGATGATTAAAGCTCTGCTTACCCCTTCGGAGACTGAAGCGCGATCTTATATATTTATGTAATATTTACAAACATACATAACATAATCCGAAGTCCTATGTTGGTAAGCGGATCTTTAAACTCAAGTGGCAGTGGGCAGGTCATGTGGCTAGATTTAGAGATGGCAGGTGGAGTAAGTCCCTAACAGAATGGTGGCGAAGGCAGGGGAAAAGACGACCCGGTCGTCCTGCAACTAGGTGGGTCGATGATATAGAGCGGGTTGCTGAAAAGGCTTGGCTGAGATGTGCACAGGATCGCAAAGGTTAGCACGAAAAAGAGACATAACATAATAAATATTTTAGGAGTCTTCATTGATTACAGTCATACTAAGTCAAGAGTTGAGACCCCCCCTTACTACAGTGGCGTAGCGTGTCTTGGCGGGGCCCCGTATAAAAATTTGTTTGGGGGCCCTTAGGAAGGATTTATGCAGCGAGTGTCGATTCGTCTGACATCGAATCTCTCCAAGTCGAGTCCATTTGCATCGAGCGTCGCTTTAAATGCATTTTTACGTCATCAGGCCGAGTAAATTTTAATTGAGTACCTACTGCAAATACAAATGTGTTATGGGTTGAGATTTCTCACAAAAAAAAATATGTTTGCATAAAATTAAAAGAAATATTTCATCAATATTAATATTTATTCATCATTATCTGTCACTTTTTCCAAAATGTTTACAAACAATTCAAATTAAATATATTATACTCGGGATAAAAAGAAACTGCTTTTTTTTACTATTGTCATTTCTGAAATTAAAAAAAAATTGGGAAGTTTTTATTAATTTTTGCTTACGCACGTTGGGGTCCCGTAGTCCCGTATAATTGATACGGCAGATACGGCGGTAGCTACGCCCCTGCCTTACGATCAAGCTAACATCTAAGCGTTCTTGAATTTTCCGTTTAGAAGATTTTTCACAAAGCGCGTCAATAATAAGAAAACTGCTAATTAATCTACGAAACATAATAGAGACAGTCGAAATGACCTACAAATCATAGTCCTATTTGGAGCGATCTGTCTATTTCTGTTCGGCCGTCGACCTATCGAGATGTATCGTGTATCGAGAATGTATGACAATACTAATTTGTTGCCAAATAACATCGATACTACAACATCGGTACTTATTGTACTGTGTAGACACTTTCACCATTCATTGATGATGTTCTTTCAATATTTTTACTACACTAATAATATAAATGTGAAAATATATTTGGATGTTTGAATGTTTGTTCCGCTTTCACGCAAAAACTACGGGAAGAAGTCTTATTCCCACCGAAAAATCTTACAGAACGCGAGCGTAGCCGCGGGCGGACCGCCCCGTGGTAACAAACCCGTAAATTGTGTCAATTTTAGTAATAGAGTTTAATTTATAAGACGTCTTCCTGTTACCAGCTCATAATAGTCCCCACCGAGAGGCTAGAGCGAACACCTTTCGACGCTCTTACGGTGATGTGAAACGCGTTAGGAAATCGGCGGCTTGTGAGGAAATCCAACGGGAAATCCGTTGAAGTAAAGATATAAGCTACGTTCATACTTTGACCGCAGACTTTGTTACTAGCTTCAACATGCATTACATATTGCTTGTTTAGTAAATATATTTTATTTTAATTTGTATTATAGTTAAGATTTCACTTTTACTTTGGAGCTCTCACAATACACACTCGTTCTTTGTTTCACTTCGTCGCCTACGTCTCCTCCTATTATAGGATGGCGACCCGTGCAGTCGAGCTTGTTGTAATCTTTTGAGAAGCAAAATGAAGAATTTAATAACCAGAAGAAAACTGGGATAAAACCTACGCAACGAGACTATGATGACGGCGGAATAGTTTTTTTTTACTGAAGAAAGAAGAAACAATATAGAAGAACGAAGAAATCTTATAGAAGAATAGAAGATAACTTATAGAAGACACAATAAGAAGAAAAACGTTACAGAAGACAGCAAGAGAGAAGAGAGAAGCGTACGAGCGGTGTCCAGGGTAATCCCGGCAAACGGAGTCTAGGGTATAGCCTGGCCCTTGTCATTCCCATCGGCCCCCAGATGTCTCCCCCAAATGGTGTTGTGTGAGTCTTTAAATTAAACCTACACGCATCAATCGAACCAGCTGGAGGGGAAGTAGGGTTCAATACCATTACCCACCGACGCTCTTTTCTCTCTTTTCAATCTATTTATCACTCGTATTGTTGTAATACTCAATTGGCAAAGGTAAGGTGTTTGACTCAAACGTGTTCCATTTATTACGCTTCACCGCGTCAAAGGTATTTTTACGATTCTGTAAAGAAAACATCGTTTTAGCGACTGAATAATGTTCTTGGAAGACGAGTTCATTTACATTTGGTCCGTTTTCTACGTTTGTTGTCTTTATGAGCTACGTCCAACGAATTATCTATAGTCTAGCTAGAAGAGGAAGTACTCTGAGTAACCGTCTAACAAAGCTCGCTGAAACATGGGCAAGTAGCACCTATCTTGCGGCTAACTTCAAGTGGACGATCATCGTTAATTTTAAAATAAGTCATTTTGGCTGTGATCGTTAGTACCTAGTCAATGCACTTGCACATTCATCATTATTGCACTTCAATGACTGTTTGTTTTACTAAGACAGACTTATTTGACCAAATGCAACTGTTCTAACAAAGAATTTTAAATGCGTGGGTTCCAACCGGGTGATCAGCTGATTGTATTTACAGAGTTGATTGCTCTAAAAAACTTGTAAGTCGGATTGAGGTCGTAGCAAAGTTAAGTCGTTGTCCTCCTAAAAGAGGATTTACAAGTAGTAGATTTTTGCCGCTCGACAACAATGCGATTCATAGTCAGTTAAATTTCCTTTAGATTTGGCAATAATCTTGACTTTTTGTCCATAAATCCCTTGCCGATGCTCAAAGTGAACGCAAAGAGGATTTTTGGACGAAAGTTCCAAACATAATTTAAATTGTTATTATTAAAATAAAACACTGACAGGTATTTTAGGAGATTAGGCATGGGATGCCGTGTGGTGACGGCAGAGTAGAATACATTAGTCACCAATCCCTACTCTTCCCGTGGGTGTCGTAAGAGGCGACTTAGGGACTACACATTGAACAGGGAACGGGCAGAAGCGCTCTCTGATACAGTAACCTTTTAATCTGCAATCTCCAACCCGCCTGCCAAGCGTGGAGATTATGGCAAAACCAAACACTTAGTGGAGGAGGCTCATAGTCCAGCAGTGGACTGTAACGGGCCATTCATGTTCATGTTCAGGCATGGGATTATTGGAATAAGCCAAGTAAGCTGTGGGTTGTTCTCTTTGGACACTTTTTATTGTTCCGAGGCAGCTCTACATGATTTTGAATCGCACTAGGGTGGACCAAAGCAGTAAAAGAGTCATGGCCAAGGGGAACAACAAGGCCAGTGGGCAGACCACCAGCCCGATGGCCCGATGACATTGCCAAACTGGCAGGATCAGGCTGGATGTATGGCACAGTAAAGAAGAGGCAGTTGATAATAGCAACTACAATTTAACCATGTCATGTGGTAGTTACTTTTTAGTTTTTCGTCATGTAGCCTATGACTATTTACATTTATTACTTCAAAATCCTGGTTTATGTATTATAATAATAATAATAACTTTATTTATTTCCACACCACAAGAAAAATAATTTTAACATACACCAGAAACAATGTCGTGTTCTTGTGGAGGGCTGATGCCTAAGCTAGGTTTATATATAAACCTGTATTATACCTGTGTTATATTATTCTTGATTCACACAAAATGTGCGAGACTCACTCACTCGTACATTTTTCTGGGAAGGTTAGTTATAAGTGTTACAAAGGAAGTCAATATAGAACACATGCTGTTGTCCTCTACGCAGATATTTTGTCCTCTCATACCTTCATACTCGTATTATTAAATTTACGATCTTTCTACAATTTAGTATAATTTATAGTAAGTCTTGGTTTACCATTATAAAGTACCTAACCTACGTCACGTGTTTTTATGTGCCTTGCCAACGACAGCGCGTGCAGAGATATAAGAACACATCTTAATATAAATATTTTGAGACTAGATTTTAATAAGTACTTTTACCTGCGTTGTACTTATTATCTTTTATCAGGCACAATTTCACACATTGTGAACGATAATTTTTGTGGTCTATAAGCTTTTATTGTACAGTGGCCGACTTGTAAGTAAGTCGTATCGTTTGCAAATCCAGGTTGGCCGCTGTCAGAAAAACATGTCAAAATGGAACAATATAGAACAGACACAACTGCAGAGCTCCGTCACAAAATACGGCACATGCACTCTTGCGGATGGGCGGTGGGTTAAAACCCAAACCACCTGACCAGGTAAAAACCCGGTGATTTGGGTTTTAACCCGGTTTTTACCCATAACAACCCATTTTTTGTGGGTGTTTATTATAATAATTGATGATAAAATAAAAATAAAAACTTTATTGTATATCTTGATGAAAATACCCTGTTTATTTGCAATAAACTTCAATAATGTGGAAAGCCCAAGGTAGCAGCCAATTGTTTTGTTTATGAGACAATTTCTATGAAACTTTGTTTAGAGTTTGTTTGTATTTGTATATTCTAGCGTAAAGCATTTTACTAAGTTTAAGAAAACCTACACGCGTAAAAGATATTGATGTATATCAGCGCTCCAGCCGCTTGACTCACATCGACTCAAATAAGTTCAACCGAATAAACATTTTTAAAATAAAACAGTAGAAATCTATAAAATCTTTTAATGCTCAAGTTCTAACGGGATAATCAAAAGAAGTTGTAATTACAGTTAGCTAGCACTACACTCACTTATACCTACACTGCATGCGAACGTGGCAAGTACAAAGGTGCAAGGGCGACAAAAGTCACGGTGACAGTATACTAAATGATGGAAGCTGCCTGATATTACGATTGGCCTAGGACATGTTATAACACTGTGTTGAGTTTAATCGAAGTTGACCCAATAAACGAAAAAGTTTGCTGCCATCTCGGATATTGATATTTTAAACATAATTGGTACTGTTGTTTCTCTCGTTTCTAAACATAGTACCCTAAGCCATGGTTCATGACTTATGAACAATAATTTTATCGCCATCTTTCTTTTTATGTTTCTTGTTCAAATACCGAGATTTGCCCTTAAAAACAATATTTTTTGCAGATTTTGTGCTTTACGCCGTTTTATCCATTGCTTTGTTGGTATCTTGCTAAAATAGATGTTCTAAGCCCTTGCATTTACTGGCAAATAAGTGAAAAAATGTCACATATAATGTGCATACGCAAAATCTAATGATATATGGATACCTATATAAATTTTGTTATAAAAATAATAAACACCCGAATTTTCACCCAGTGGGTGGGAATAAATGGGTGTTTATCGGGTAAAAACCCAGCGGTAGGTTTAAACCCGGTGGTTTGCCCATCTCTATACACAAGGCATAAAGGAAGATTTGAATATGGCGTCTGTTGATGCTGATGATGTAGCTGTTAGAAACTCAAAATAAAAACAATAACAATGGTTTGTGATGTACCATCATCGGTCTCCCAGATCGATTCCAACCGTTCTTCTCCACAGTGCGCGTACGCAATAACGTGCCGACCATGAACAAGCTTTCCTTTTTCTTGGTATTTTAGCTTTGACGTCCACAAATGATTTGTAATTAATTCAAATAAAATATTTTTTATTTGATTTGAATCCTGTAACTGCCCGAACCTGCGCCTGCGACTCAATGGTTACTGGATTTCGAAAGCCAATGGGATACGGTACCCAACCATTCAAAATGTTGCCTGGAAGATCTCTTGCTACCTTAGCAATAAGGCCGCTTTGTTGACTCTACGTTTCTGTTACGTTTTCGTGTTTTGTTTTCGTATTGTAAAAGTTGTTGTAGTAAACTTTTTTGTCCTGTTTAATTATCAACAAGGTTTGTATCCTCATTTTGGAGTAGTATTGACATTATTTACTCGCCGTATTCTGCTGGTTTAGATTAGCGTCAAAATGGCGGGACCAAATCCTGAATTTTGAAATTAGCTACTCAACTAAATATAGCGTGTATAGTCGAGTACGAGGTTTTAATTTCACAAACCAGTAATGTCGTAACATCCAAAAGTTAATAAACTATTGATTTCATTTCGTAATTATTAGTAAATATGTTATTATGATATTATGATTATTATTATGATATTACCAAGCAATAAAGGTAACATCTTCATTGCGACATTGTTTTTGATACAATCACAAAAATGCCCATATGAAATTTCAAAATTCAGTATTTGGTCCCGCCATTTTGACGCTAATAAATAATAAGATATTCAACCGCTTTCCCGCCTTATCGCAAATAAAATGCAAGATGGCGACCGAAGGTCATTGCCAGCTATTCTCAAACTTTCTGCAAATAGAAATAAACGTGATGAATGTTTGAATTCACACACTTGATTTATTTTATACAAGTGAGTCTGTCTGTGCGATGATGATAAAAAATATTATTGTTTATCTTTGATTTGATTTTAGACGGCAGCCAAATTGGTACCATTAATATTATGTAAGTGGGTTTCATTGCCAATGCTAAGGCATTAAGAGGCTACTTGTAGGCAAGTACTACGATTATTGGGTTAGGAGGCAACTCGCCCACTAAGAAACTGGCCTGTGGGCGAGTTTACACTATTTTAAATTTCATGTGGTAAACTGGCCCAATGGTTTCAGAAGATTTGGCCGGTTAACTTCAAATCCATTCTTCTTCATTTCCATCTCCAACTCCACCGCCATCTCCATTTCCATCGTCACTTTCACCTCTACCTACACCTCCACCTTCATCTCTATCTACGCCCATTACGGAGGTTCCGGGTTCCGTTCCCGGTGGGGACTCTGTCAAGCAAAAATTTCTTTGAGAGACTTTCCCAAGTTTGGTTAGGACATTGCAGGCTGAATCACCTGATTGTCCGAAAAGAAAGATGATTCCGTGTTTTGGAAGGCACGTTAAGTCGTTGGTCCCGGCTACTATCTAGTCGTTACGCACGAGCCAAGTCAGTGGCCTTTGGCGGCTCTATGACGCTGACACTAAGGTTTGTGAGGTCGGTTGTCGGCCTTACAACAACCCACACGATGATGATGATGATAATGTCTGATTGTCCAGTAGTATTTTTAAAACATCTAGTTACAAGTCTGAGCTGTATAAATGCTGAGATAAGTCATTTACTGCTCAACAGCTCATATACGTCCCCACCGAGGGGCTCGAGCCTACCCTGAATTAGGGCGATTAGGCCTTAGTCGACTACGCTGGCCCAGTGCAGGTTGGTCGACTTCACACACAACCTTTGAATTTCTTCGCAGGAGTGTACAGGTTTCATCACGATGTTTTCCTTCATGCTCTTAAGCGTCGAATAAACGTACATAAGAATTCGAAAACACAAGTGGTGGGATCGAACCCGCGTCTCCCGGTTGGGAGGCAGCGGTCCTAGCCACTAGAGGACCGACGATCTTACTTACTGCATTTACGAGTATCTATTGTGTTTCGTACTTTGATACAAAAACAAAGAACAACACGTTCCCCCCGTCATGTCATGACATAATTACCCACATAATAAAATAGGTTAGCAAATGAATACGGAAGCTTCCATTGCCAACAACCTGTCTTCCTTAATGTCTGACTGGATATTAGTGGAAATAATCTAAAGTGGGTTGTTTAGACATGTATGACCGCCGTATCTAAATTGCTCGCTCCTAGATTCATACATTTTGTTTTCATATTAATTGCGATCACGAGTGTAAGTATGTATTGTTTCTGGATAGGTATAAGTACTTATAATATGATAAACATCGGCAGAAGACCAAGGTAGTTGATATCTCTATCTTTATAACTTTATAACTTTTTTGTTTATGGACCGATTTCGGTAAAACATGGTTTGACATACTGTTTTTGCATAAAAATAATAATGCAGTTGTAAAATTGACAAAAATCCAAGATGGCGGCCAACTTTATTGTTTATGGACTTTTAATGAAAAAAACAGGGTTGCTATCAGACAGAAGGCAAGTTAACTTGTTGCTATCTCGTTCTAACTTGTCAATACCGCAGTTGCAAAAACTGAGACAGCACGTTAATGACGTCAAGGTGCAGGATACATACACAGTAGTTTTCAAGTTTCGTTTGACAAGCTTCGGAGCCTAAAGGCCTTTTTAGCCTTCTTAAGCCTATGGTCCTTTTTGGTCCTCGGAGGGCTAAAAGTATTCGCAGAGTACTATAAGTATAATATCACTACTCGTAATAGTTAAGTATAATTTGGACAATTTGCGTGACTGATTGAGAATTGGACATTTTGTGAATTGGACAATTTGCGAATTGGACATTTTGAGAATTTAGCATATTTAGCTACTTTGGACATTTTGCGAATTGGACATTTCACTACTGAATGTCGTCCAGAAGTGTAGTAAGCTGAAGTGGCTGTGGACTGGCAACGTATTTCGCAGAACCGATGAGCATTGGAGCAGACGGGTTATCGAATGGAGACCGCGTCTCGGGGAACGTAGTGTGGGACGCCCCCCTGCCAGGTGGACTGATGACCTGAGGAAGTTCACTGGTGGTGGCTGAATGAGGAAAGCGGGTGATCGTGCGCTTTGACGTGCCCAAGGGGAGACCTACATCCAGCAGTGGCCTGCAATAGGCTGATTGATTGAGTTATAATATTGTTTGGTAAGTGCCTGTGAGTCATGTTGATGAAGTTTAAATCAAAATAAATATTATGATACGACGAAGTAACTATTTATTTATTAAGTACTTCATGGTCTTAAAAATTCGCAGATGGATCAATGCAGACTACATTTCACCTTTAAATCCATCCGCTTTTTGGCACTGTTCCACATTCAATCTAATCTTTTCTTTTTATTATGTAAGTTGTGTACTCCACTCCCACAGTCTAAGGGCGACATTCAGAGACTAGAAATGCCAAATGGCGTACAGTCCTTAGCCGAGTCTAAGTCGTCGCCAAATAGGGAATGTGCATAAAAAAAAGTTAATTTTTATAGATTTATTATTGTTACAGAAAACGTCTGTTAACGTCTGTCTGTTGTGTCCTGTCCAAGATCGACAAAATATTTCTTTTTTCGCTTTATAATTATTAGATATATAAATTTCTTTCATAGTTCATCTGAAAGTATACAAAAATAGAATACTGACAGTCAAAACAGAATTGATTGAAAAACAAACTAGATAAAACATTTACTGTCCCTCTTCAATCAATCAATCAGCCTATTGCAGTCCCAGTGGACTGGACGTAGGCCTCCCCAATAGACCGTCGTCCGAGAAGTGTTTTTCGTACCTATCGTACTTTCGTGTCAGAATATAATATTCATATGCGAACTTGTGTGATGTCCCTAGATATCGACGTCTGCCGAGCCAAATAGAAAGCTTCTGGGAGTTATGTCACTTTAAAAAGTGCTCCAGATGTCGAAAAATTACCTATCTTACTTTTGAAAAATTCTTTCTTAGGATCGTTTGTAGCATCGTTATGAACAGCTTAGACCAATTTCCAGACGATTTACAGGAAGCATTTGGAAAAGCAGACGGTTTTTGTGGGTGGGATTTTTACCAAGAAAATACCTATCTTACTTTTTGACGAAACTACATTCAGGTGATAGGGGCTCTCATACCTGGGCTAATTGATAACTGGCTGAAACGACGAACTTAAAAAAATTATACGCAAAAAAAAAAAAATTACATTATATTTTGGCATCTTTTTGAAAATAGAACGCCAAATTTGAATTTAATCGAACTGGTGGAATTTGTTTAATAGGACGTAGAACTTTCTCTGTCGTAAATTTTCTTAACAATGGAAAGAAACGAAATTCGTGCGGTGATAAAGTTTTACGTTTTAAAACAGAAAACAGCAACCCAGATTAAAACCAAGCTAGACAGTGTTTTAGGTAATTCTGCTCCTGCATTGAGTACAATTCACACCTGGGTAACTGATTTTAAACGTGGAAGACAGAGCTGCGAAGACGCCCATAGGTCTGGCCGTCCAAATGAAGTTACGAATCCGGACATGATCAAAAATATTCACAAAATTGTATTGAATGATCGGCGCTTGAAGTTGCGAGAGATAGCAGAGATGATGAGCATTTCATCTGAACGCGTTTTTAATATTTTGCACCAACATTTGGGAATGAAAAAGCTTTGCGCGCGATGGGTGCCGCGTTTGCTCACTGTTGACCAAAAGCAACGTCGAGTGGACGATTAATTGGAGTGTTTGGCGCTGTTTAACCGAGATCCTAACGAGTTTTCGCGGCGTTATGTAACAGTCGATGAAACCTGGATACATCATTATACTCCCGAGACAAAAGAACAATCTAAGCAGTGGACTGAGAGCGGAAGACCTGCGCCGAAGAAAGCAAAAACGGTTTTGTCGGCCGGCAAAGTGATGGCGACTGTTTTTTGGGATGCTCGAGAGATTATTTTAGTGGATTATCTGCAAAAAGGAAAAACAATAAATGGAGAGTACTACGCAAGCTTGCTGCAAAAATTAAGTGAAGAAATCCAGAAAAACGACCACATTTGGCCAAGAAAAAAGTTTTGTTCCACCATGACAACGCACCTGCACACACGTCAATGGTTGCAGTCGCCAAACTCCATGAATTGCGGTTCGAATTGCTACCGCATCCACCCTATTCCCCGGATCTGGCCCCGTGTGACTTCCATTTATTCCCAAACCTGAAGAAATGGTTAGGTGGCCAGAGATTTTCATCAAATGAAGAAGTCATTGTTGCCGTGGACGAGTATTTTGAGGGGTTGGAGAAAACATTTTATCAAACTGGTGTAACGGCATTGGAGAAGCGCTGGACTAAATGCATCGAGGTAGAAGGAAACTACGTTGAGAAATAAATTTATTTTAAATAGATTTTTAAAGTTTTTCTTTGTCGTTTCGGAAACTTATCAATCAGCCCTCGTACAACAATAAAAGTCAAGTCTGCCGCAGATATTAGGAAGCGTTTGCGAAATCAGACGATTTGAATGTGCCAAAGACTAAGGACGCTTACTACTGAAAAGGATAATATTATAGTTTACTTTCGTAATATCGACCTGTGGGTTGAACTATAACCTGTTAGAAGACTGTCTTAATCGAAAATAAAATCAATATAATATGGGTGTATTGTATTAGTAAATACAATTATAAAATATTTTTTTATACAAATATTTTGATTTATTATTGCCATGTTTAGTCTCGTCTAACTTATCAATAGCTATAACTATTATAAAATAACAAATCACATTTGTTAAAGTACAACTAGTATCAAAATAACACCATTTAGAACCAAATAATTAAATTATTACTTATAATATCACAAATCACAATTTATTTTTTTAAAGATTGATAAGCGTCACTTGTACTTTAAAAAAATGTGATTTGTTATTTTGTAATAATTAAAGGTATTGATTGATAAGTGAGACGAGAAAAAAAAGATAGAAAGAAAACAATTTATTCCCTGTTAGTTTCAAAACACGTACAAAAATTGTAATAATAATACTTATACGTATATAATGTATATGCAAATGTGAAACTAAACTAAACTTAACTAATAACTTTTTATCTATCTATCTAAACGTGTGAGAAAAATTATAGGTTTAAGAATAAACATGGCAATAATAAATCAAAATATTTGTATAAAAAAATATTTTATAATTGTATTTACTAATACAATACACCCATATTATATTGATTTTATTTTCGATTAAGACAGTCTTCTAACAGGTTATAGTTCAACCCACAGGTCGATATTACGAAAGTAAACTATAATTATTATCATTTTCAGTAGTAAGCGTCCTTAGTCTTTGACACATTCAAATCGTCTGATTTCGCAAATGCTTCTTAATATCAGCGGCAGACATGACTTTTATTGTTGTATGAGAGCTACCCCATCACCTGAATGTAGTTTCACCAGAAATTAAGATAGGTATTTTCTTGGTAAAAATCCCACCTACAAAAACCGTCTGCTTTTCCAAATGATTCCTGTAAATCGTCTGGAAATTGGTCTAAGCTGTTCATAACGATGCTACAAACGATCCTAAGAAAGAATTTTTCAAAAGTAAGATTGGTAATTTTTCGACATCTGGAGCACTTTTCAAAGTGACATAACTCCCAGACGCTTCCTATTTGGCTCGGCAGACGTCGATATCTAGGGACATCACACAAGTTCGCATATGAATATTATATTCTGACACGAAAGTACGATAGGTACGAAAAATACTTCTCGGATGACGGTCTACAAGGCCTAAAGCGCACGATCACCCGCTTTCCTCATCAAGCCACCACCAGTGACCTTCCTCAGGTCATCAGTCCACCTGGCAGGGGGGCGTCCCACACTACGTTTCCCGAGACGCGGTCTTCATTCGAGAACCCGTCTGCTCTAACGCTCATCGGTTCTACGACAGACGTGGCCAGCTCACTGCCACTTCAGCTTGCTACATTCTGGACGATATCAACTACTTTGGTCCACTGCCGGATGATTTCGTTTCGGATTTTATCCCGTAGCGAAATATCAAGTACAGAAGAAATGAAAATGCCGAATGATGATGCCGTGGATTTATTTTTAGTATTCTAAATAAGCTTAGTCGGCAGTGGGTGCAACAAGCAAACAACAATAACCTCATATCTGAACCGGAAGACGTCCACAGCTGAACATAGGCCTCCTAGGTTTCCACCGTGAACGGTCCTGGCTGCGCTACTTGCGTCCACCGGCGCCCTTCAGCTGTCACAACTACCCAGTGGCGGATTTGCGGTCCTAGCCGCTCTAGGCCCCAGGTCAAGTGCCGCCCCTTTCTCAGCACCCATCATATTGTCCATTTTTAATTGATTCAGAAAAGTTAACGTAGAAGATTATAATCATAAGGTACGCGAGCCTTGAATATTCATATTAAGATACTTTGCATTTGAGTTATTTCTTGTTAATCTTGTTATCATCAGTTATTTTTTTTGGCAGGATTTGCCGTCCTTAATATCATTCAAGACTAAACACTGCTTAGATTCATGTATTGTCAGTGGTATAATCACAATTCTGTCAGCTGGTAGAGAATCTACATTTTCTGGCGTTTGTAGTTTGCTGCACAACACTGCTGCAGTTCAGCTAACTCTAGATATTCGTCTATTATTAGCTCTGGTAGCTGGAATGTAATCGTATTCACAGCTCATAATATACGTTCCCACCGAGGGGCTCGAGCTTACCCTGATTTAGAGTGAAGAGGCCTAGTCGACCGTGCTGGCCCAGTGCGTTAGTCGACTTCACACGCAACCTTTGAATTTCTTAGCAGGAGTGTGCAGGTTTCACCACGATGTTTTCCTTCACCGTAAGAGCGTCGAATAAACGTACATATGAATTTGAAATTCGAAAACAAATTGGTACGTGGGATCGAACCCGTGTCTCTTGGACGGGAGGCAGCGGCCCTAGCCACTAGACCATACGCTTTCCGATCTTTTTATAAAATGGTGGACATTCTTCTCACAATAGCAAAGAATTCGGCTATTAGCAGTTCTGCATTTAGAACTCATTCTGTATTTAGCCACGAGCGCAGCCGTAGCTTTTATTATGTGCGATCTCGTAAACAAACCGGCTAAAACCACTCGCTGGCTAACACCTGGGTATTTGACCTATCTTTCCATGTTAAATTTTTTGGTATTTGTTTATTCGATTCCATTTTATTAAACTATATAATATAACGAATGAAAAAATATAAACTCATGAAATTCCAGAACATTTAGATCATGAAATCCAAAAAAGTAATTTGAAAATATAATTAAAATTCGCAACGGAGATATTTTCTCTCTATCGAGTATGCATCAACAGCTCATTATACGTCCCCACCGAGGGGCTCGAGCCTATCCTGAATTAGGGTGATTAGGCCTTAGTCGACCACGCTGGCCCAGTGCGGGTTGATCGACTTCACACACACAACCTTTGAATTTCTTCGCAGGAGTGTGCAGGTTTCATCACCATGTTTCCCTTCACCGTCAGAGCGTCGAATAAACGTAATATGAATTCGAAATTCGAAAACACATTGGTGCGTGGTGGGGATCGACCCGCGTCTCCCGGACGGGAGGCAGCGGCCTTGCCACTAAGACCACCGACGCTCAGTATATGCATAAAATTTAAAACTAAAATTTATTTTGATAAGATGATGGAGGCATCCTGGAGACAACAGAGCAGTATTAAAGATTTGGCACGGGCTCTGAGCTCGCACAAGAATATTAATAAGCCATGTAGAAATGTTACAGCCCAAACTAATAGGTTGGGGAAAAAATTTCTTCGCATTTTATATGAAAATTCAAAACATTTTTAATTGACCGAGCGGGCGAAGCGTCTCTGCTTCAGCTTGGCCAAACTTGCTTTTGTATGTCCATCTGTTTGTAGATTTGTTTGTTTGTTTCACTCTACAGGTCGCGTTTCTCAACCGATTCTCGTGAAATTTTGTGAGCAGGGTCGATAAATTAATCGAATTTTTTTATCGAGCCAGTTTTTGGAAATTTAAAAAAATGACGGAGTTATGGGGGTTGCCAGCTTACAAGGTCTACCGCTGAGGTTGTTTTCCTCTGCAGGTCACATTTCTTATACATAAAAAAATAAATATTTAATTTAATTTAAAAATAAAAAATCAAGGGGTTGGGGTTGTTAGTGGAGAAAAAATAAAATTAAATATGAAAAGATATACAGACTCGCGAGGTCTACAGCTCACAGAGCCACTAGTAGTAGATTTTACAACAAGTGCACAAAACGAACCATTTTTATCTGAGACTTTTAGCAGCCCGAGCCGAATGTCGAGGATAAAATGGTTTTGTGGACGAGTTATAAACTCTGCTTTTCACTTCGATTGCGAGGAAATAAAACAGAAGTACAACTTAACATTCCTTTAATTAACCAATTTACAAAATTATCGTAAACTTTGAGATATTTTTCCCGAGACTTTGGCGGTAATATCTGTTGCACAACTCTCTGTGCATTAATTTCCATAAGCGTATTAGAAAGAGTGTTAAATCCTCTTCTTCACTGGATTAACAATTTTAGCAAATTGAAGAAATTAATAGACGCACGAAAAAACAAGAGCTGTTTCCCGCCGCTTTATTTTTTTTAAATCTTACGACATTGAGGCTTGGGCTGCAGACCTATACAGCCTACTATTAAATTAATTTCGTAATAATAATTTTCAAATATTTAAATAGCCTACTAATTTTAATTAAATGGCAATCCTCTGTCTCAAGCATACCGTCCAGTACTACACCAAACGAAAGACTCCAGTATATGCGTGCTTCCTCGATCTTTCCAAGGCGTTTGATCTGGTCTCGTATGACAGCCTATGGAGGAAGCTAGAGGGGACGACTTTACCTAAAGAAGTAATTTATTTGCTTAGATATTGGTATAGCAATCAAGATAATTATGTTAAGTGGGCAGGAGCATTTTCGCAGGGGTATAGGTTGGAATGCGGTGTAAGGCAAGGGGGTCTAAGTTCACCGAAACTTTTCAACCTATATATAAACAGCCTGATCTGTGAGCTCAGCAATACCAAAATTGGATGTTCAATTGATGGTCAGTTTGTAAACAACATTAGCTATGCGGACGATATGGTATTGCTGAGTCCATCGATCAGTGCAATGAGGAGGATGCTCCGCATTTGTGAAAACTACGCCCAAGTGCACGGTCTGAAATACAATGCAACTAAAAGCGAGCTACTTGTGTTCAAAGCCGGCTCAAAATGCTACGATGCAGTCCCACAAGTTACCCTAGGAGGCTCGCCGATCGCTAGAGTGGCTCGTTTTAAGTATCTTGGGCATTGGGTGACAGAAAACATGTCAGATGATGATGATATGGAGAGGGAGCGCAGGGCGGTAACGGTAAGATGTAACATGCTGGCTCGTAGGTTCGCGCGCTGTACAGAGGAAGTTAAAATCACACTCTTCAGGGCCTACTGTCAGTCTCTGTACACGTGTGGCTTATGGGTTAGATATACGCAGAAATCGTTCAGCGCCCTGCGCGTCCACTACAATAATGCGTTCAGAGCACTGATGCGGTTGCCGCGGTATTGTAGTGCATCGGGGATGTTTGCGCAGGCCCGTGTTGATGATTTTTACGGGTTGCTGAGAAAGCGAATGGCATCCCTGATGCGGCGTGTGCGCGGCAGCTCCAACAGCCTCATTGCTCTGAATGCAGATAGATTTGATAGTCCAATTATGTGGCATTGGATGACGACTCATCGGTCGTCGTTTAAATATATTAAATAAAATAAAATAATTCATCCTTGTATTCTACTAACATTTTTTAAATTTTAAGCTATTTGTGTGTATTACTAACATTTTATGGGCTTAATGCCTGCAATAAATAGATTGAATTGAATTGAATTGAATATCTTTTATGTCTTAAAAAACACATAAGGCAAATAAATTAAAGTAAATATTATAAAATAACAAATTCTATCTATGAACTTCTCATTGTGTTTGGCTGTATGGCTCATTTTCTTTGCCTTAATATAGATACATTTATGAGTAGATACGTTAATGCACTTGTGCACAAAATTCGATTTTGTGCAGCCTATATCCTACACAAATAAGCACTTTCACAGCATGAGAAATGAAAAGTTTATTTACATTTAACTAAAGTATGTAGGTGCCATTTTGTTCGATAACTTTCTGCCATCTTGCAGGTAGGGACATGATCCCATTGCTATAGAAATTCTGGAGCTTCTGATAAAAAAACCGCGACAAGTGGTTTTGGCAGTCTTCTCGTGATGTTAACCTGACGCTGCCTAAAGAATTCTGAAGAGACCGAAACAAGTAGAAATCTGAAGGTGCAAGGTCAGGACTATACGGCGGATGCATTAACACCTCCCAGCCAAACTCTCTTAACTTTTGCTGAGTGGCCAAAGATGTGTGAGGTCTAGCGTTATCATGATGAAAAACCACACCCCTTCTGTTGATTATTCCGGCCGCTTTCTCTCAACTTCTTGCTTTAATCTCATCAGTTGTTCGCAGTAGAGTTCAGAATCGATGGTCCTGCCTGGCAGTAACAGCTCATAATGAATAATGTCCTTCCAATCCCACCATACACACAGCATTACCTTGTTGCGAGATAACCCGGGTTTCGCCAGAGTCTGTGAAGCCTGACCAGCCTTTGACCACGGCCTTTTTCGCACGTTCTTGTCGTACGTGATGCACTTTTCATCACCAGTTATCTTTAACTAAAACTTTATTCCTTGTTGACTAAAGTTTTTGTTTTCAATTAGATTTGGCGCTAAAACTCCCACTGAACATCCGAGGTCATCGTTTTGCTGTTTTCTGATCTTTAATTTAGTGTTATTACATTGTTAATCATGTTATAAAAAAAATTTAAATTTGATATTTTACGTAGAGTTCTTTTTTGCCGCACCGCACCTCACCGCCCACGCACGTAACTGAATGGCGCGCACACAGTTCTGAAAAATTGGTAGACTGTCATTCAATACCCAAAGACAATCAATCAAACATCAATTCATATTTTTTTCATTCTTTGACGGGTTTCACTTCCTTTTCTGCTTGGACGATATTATTTTTCTGCCTCATCTACAAAAAAAAAACATAAAAATCATGAGTCAATAACTTTGCTCAAGACAGTCCGCCGCGCCGCCGCCGCCGCCGCCACCGCCGCCGCCACCGCAGGTTTTGAATGAAAACTGAAATGCGCGACCGATTTTTAAGTCAAATTTTACTGTTTAAGTATTTTTACTACGCTAGTATAGTAACTATTGATTTCGGTGGATCATTCGCATCGCACGCAATATTATTAGAGTAATAGTGTTCTGTGATTATTATATTACCTACATGAATAAATTCTACACGCAGCTCATGAATTTTTCATCAAAATAAATAAAACACCAAATTTTCTTGTTTCAGGTAAAATGAACAAAAATAAATACTAACAAATAACAAAAATGAATTAGTTAAAAAGTGCAGTAATAATTTATTGAACGTGGCTACGAGAAAGAAAGACGAGATGTCGCTGGTCGTGCCTCGAAGAGTCCAGCTCGACTGGGCACATAATAGTATACCGCCATGGTAAGTGGATCAAACTTACTGAACTCTTCAAATTTTCTTTCTTCGTTTTCGTTTCTAAACTAGCTATTATTGATATCGTATTGACGAATGATTGACAGTGTCTCTACCGCTTTGAAAGGTGACTTCACAGTGCAAAAAAAAATGCCGTCAGCTGAGCGATTTGCAGCTTACTTCATTGCGGTGAAAATAAGAACTGTCATGGCAGAGCGATCGATCTCATGAAAAAGAAAAACTCGTGAAAACATGAAAAAATATGTTGGAAAGAACTGTAACACAGTTCGCTTGTGTTTTTGATACATTCCCATGCTTGCTACAATAGTATTTTAGGAAGTTGTCGGTGTCTGTAGTGTTTTAACGTGTGTCTAATTTTGTTCTGTCTGCCAGACCGAGAGACAAATTTTCTTGGTAAGTTTTTGCTATCATCTCTATGTTTTTTCACGTACATGCGTCGTTTGCTATTGAATTAAATATCACGCGTCGTTTTCTTTAAGATTTCTCATTAGAAATGAGCTGGTGTATCGCTAAAAATCGATCGAATTTGGGTGGGATGTCTGACATATACCGTCCTCTCTTTTTGCTTATAACCCAAACGCGTTGCGGAGTGACGTAATGATACGGCGCTGCGGTAGTAACACGCTGCCCTTTATTTAGTCGGATAACTATTTCTGCCCTTGTCTCTCAGTAATGCGAGATAATTTTAGTACGTTTTTTTTTAACAAAAGTACATTTTCTAAATTAAACTTTTGCATTTCATTTTGTTATTTTATTCGGCTTGTATAGACGGATTTTTCGATGCATTTTGTTTGTGCAACCAAGCAATAAAAGGTAATAAAACTTATAAATCAATAAGTCTTTACCTATTGCTTGCTTCAAGCAATAACTTAGGTACCTACAAAAAAATTGTTTTAGGTCTTTTGTATGAGTTCTGTTTAGTTATTGCATGAAGGTGCACTAATAGTGCAGCGAAATCGATTTTTCATGGCTTTACCTACAACATAAAGAAATGTTTGCTATTAAACTATAGTTTGATACAATAGGGGATCGGACTTTTCACCATGTTTTATGAATTTACCATATTTATGAATTATTTTTAAAATATAGTACCCGGCTTCTCTTATTGACAAGGGCATCGCACTCGCATAGGATGTGAAGTGGAGTCTCCTTTTTTTATGCCATACATATTTTTTGTATTTTATCCAATGTTAAAAAAATTAAGTATATAATATGAAAGTTCATTTCCACATGCTTCAATTCAATTCAATGTTTTTTTTATTACAATAAATGTGTTGAGAGAGAGTTCTTTCGGTATCAAACATTTAACCAAATATTAGAATGCAAATATTTTATTAAAATATGACTCTACATTCAAAATAAATTAATGAATAGTTAACATACAAACTACACTATAAGAATTTTACGTAATAAAAATGCATTTGTCATATAAATATTTAGATGAGGCACTTTTAAATTTTGTTAGGCAACTCCTTAGTGCATCTGGTATTGTTTCGTACAGACATATTGTAGGCATTATTAGAGAAAGAAGAATTAATTTTGTAGTCCTCTTTTTAAAATTTGAATGAATGAATGAATGAAATGTACTTGCTGGAATTAATAGAGCTGAAATTCATACATATTATAAATATGTAACTGGCTGATGTTTTCAAGATAAATATTATGAGGGGGTCTTTATACCAATAGAAACCAAAATAAAGTAATTATTTATAAAAATTTAGTTTGTTTTTGTCTACCTGTATGTTTGGTCGCGCAACACGCAAAAACTACAGAACAAAATAAAACGCGATTTTCACTCGTGTTGCTGAACTTAAAAACTGGTGCATGTTACACCGCCTAGAAGCGGAGTTATCTGCTTTTTTATTTTTATTCATCACTGAGATTAAAGAGCGTCGGTGGTCTAGTGGCTAGGGCCGCTGCCTCCCGTCCGGGAGACGCGGGTTCGATCCCCACCACGTACTATTTTATTTTCGAATTTCGAATTCGTACCTATACGTTTACTTTATTCGACGCTCTTACGGTGAAGGAAAACATCGTGATAAAACCTTAACCTAAACCACATTAACCTGAGACCCGAGTGATACTGGCATAATTTTTGTAGCAGTGCAGTTGTCTTTTTAATTTTTAAATGAATATAACTTGACTGCTGCTTGCTGCTTATGCTAAGAAGAGACACCATTTTTGGCATCTAGTACTGGAATTTTATTACGTTCACTTTTCGTTTATTTAAAATGTCTGTTATCATCACATCATCAACAGCTCATATACGTCCCCACCGAGGGGCTCGAGCCTACCCTGAATTAGATCAGGCCTTAGTCGACCACCCTGGCCCAGCGCGGGTTGGTCGACAACTTCACACACAACCTTTGAATTTCTTCGTAGGAGTGTGCAGGTTTCATCACGATGTTTTCCTTCACCGTAAGAGCGTCGAATAAACGTACATATGAATTCGAAAACACATTGGTATGTGGTGGGGATAGAACCCGCGTCCCCCGGACGGGAGGCAGCGACCCTAACCACGAGACCAGTGACGCTCTCGATTTTGTCTGTATTTTATTATATATTCGCCGAGTGGTGACGGCAGAGTAGAATACATTAGTCACCAACCCCTACTCTTCCCGTGGGTGTCGTAAGAGGCGACTTAGGGACTACACATTGAACAGGGAACGGGCAGCAGCGCTCTCTGATACAGTAACCTTTTAATCTGCGATCTCCAACCCGCCTGCCAAGCGTGGAGATTATGGCAAAACCAAACACTTAAGTGGAGGAGGCTCATAGTCCAGCAGTGGACTGTAACGGGCCGTTGATTTGATGATTATTATTATAATTTGTTCAAGATAAAAACTTTTTCTCTCTGCCATCTTTCGTTCTTGAGAAAATATCTTGTAGTTGTAGAAGAGTGTAGTAGCCAGCCAAATGACCCAGTTTGTTAACCTTGCCACATTGGTTTTTTTAACATGTACTCTAACTGTTGACTCTTCAATCATCGAGTCTCTCAATGATTCGTTTGGCAGCTGGCATGGTCTAAGGTCACCAAGTCATGATCCGTTAAATAGGTTGGAATATTAACTATTTTCTTTTTAAACAATACTTTTGTTTTATTCTTATCTTACTCCACCATAAGCCTTGTCGAGGTCAACGACCGACCGTACTTGGCTCATGTATACGAAACTATTTTCCATACGTCATAGAATAGAATAGAAAAGCATTTATTCCTTGAAAATAATAATTACAATACAACACAAGTAAGGAATTTAGCAGAAAAAAGACAAAATCGAAACGTAAGAAATCTAAATTCGAAAATGAATTTAAAATGAAGGATAAAACTGCCAGCAAGAAAGGTTGCCAGTCATAAAACAGGGAAGAGGACGAATGCCTCGTTACAAACGTGTCTTTCGAAGCACGGAATCAACTTTACGGACGATCAGGTGTCCTAACCAAACTGGGAAAGTCTCGGTACGGAATCTGTCGCGTGCGAGACCGATTCGCACTTGGCCGGTTGTTTTTAAGACGGTCAAAAGTGTAATATATCTGACAGTTTGTCTGTTTGTTCCAGGGAGCAGGAGCCGACTTGTGAGCGCGACGCCTCCTTCAAGCAGCGAGCGCCGCACGATTCTAATCGATCAGGTATGTTAAGCAACGAATTATCTATAGTGTAGAAGAGTAACCGTCTAACAAAGCCCGCTAAAACATGGCACCTAATTAATGTTGACAGACGACGACGACGACAGACAGATGATGTCGCTGCTGTACATTGAAGCTTACTTTCCACGTTCTTACAAACCGAGTCATATAAAACATCATTGTACCGCGTATTCGAATGTCGTATGGTATAGTTTTGCTTCTTTGGTATTCATTTGGTGGGGTCAAGTTTGAAGCGTAGTTACTCTTCTGGACTATAGATAATTCGTTGAGGTTAAGCATTAGCGATAGATCACTATACTTCTTAGTCTTAGAGCGTCGGTGGTAGGGCCGCTGTTTCCCGTCCGGGAGACGCGGGTTTGATCCCCACCTCGTACATGTTATTCTAAAACGCATTGTACGTACGTTGTGTACGTTTATTCGACGCTCTTACGGTGAAGGAAAACACCGTGATGAAACCTGCACACTCCTGCGAAGAAATTCAAAGGTTGTGTGTGAAGTCGACCAATCTGCACTGGGCCCGCGTGGTCGACTAAGGCCTAATCGCCCTAATTCAGGGTAGGCTCGAGCCCCTCGGTGTGGACGTATGTGAGCTGTTGATGTTTGTAAAGTTTCCTGGAAGGTATTGCTACCTGTTCTATATCTTATTTTCCCTCTTGTTTATATAAAGAATGTTGTATATTGTATTATATAGGCCGGAGCCCTAGGTGGGCACGTATATAAGAGTTCTTTTTCATCGTGTGGGTTGTAAGGTCGACAACCGACCTCACAAACCCTAGTGTCAGTGTTATAGAGCCGCCAAAGGCCACTGACTTGGCTCGTGTAACGTTTAGATAGTAGCCGGGACCAACGGCTTAACGTGCCTTCCGAAGCACGGAATCATCTTTCTTTTCAGACAATCAGGTGATTCAGCCTGCAATGTCCTAACCAAACTGGGGAAAGTCTCACAAGGAGATTTTTGCTTGACAGTGTCCCCACCGGGAATCGAACCCGGAACCTCGGCCACGAGAGTTGATAAGCTTCGTTTTGTAGACTATGCGTGACATACAGTCAATAACAAAGATAGGTATACAGGCCCGGTCCAAACCAGTGAAAATATTTAGAATAGAAAATACTTCCGTCCGTGTTTCTCTGGGTTGTGGCTGAAAATCAGCGATATCTGCTCTCCTGAGTATGTATCGACGTTGAGCTACGACCTTCTTGCACTGCTGCAGCACACATGCATAACCTTGTGTGTCAGGTTATGTTATGATATATAACGGAAGAACAGCGTTGTGACGTGCCTCGTGTCGTCGCAACATTATGCTGAGTTAGGGCCCATTCAGGGTGCAGTACATCAGCGATAACATATTTCTTTTTTGTTGTCTCTCTCTCTTTATTATATACATTCTTTTGTTTTTGTTGTTCTTGTACTATATTTTTGAATAAACAGTTCATCTATCTATCTATCTATATTCATAGTAAATACTAGTTTTAATTTCGTTATGTATGTGTCTGCAGTATCAAATAAACGCTTTATCTATCTATCTATCTTTATTCACAAGATCGTTTTGCTGACTGTTCAACAGACTTGTATGTTAATTCCAGAGGAGTCATCATCATCGTCAGCGAACACCGACTCCCAAGGCTCGGGATCCCCTCCCCCGCCGCAGCCCGTACCCCTTCAGCAGACGAGAACTAGTCATGATCTACAGGTAAGATAGATCAACGAATTATCTATAGTGTAGAAGAGTAACCGTCTAACAAAGCCCGCTAGAACATGGCACCTAATTAATGTTGACAGACGACGACGACGACAGACAGGCAGATGATGTCGCTGCTGTACATTGAAGCTTACTTTCCACGTTCTTACAAACCGAGTCATATAAAACATCATTGTACCGCGTATTCGAATGTCGTATAGTCTTGCTTCTTTGGTATTCATTTGGTGGGGTCAAGTTTGAAGCGTGTTACTCTTCTGGACTATAGATGATAAAATCTTTATTGATGATACATACAGACAGCACAGCATTGCACACCAGAAACAACAAAATACAGACATATAGGCACAGTTCAGAAACAAACATATATAACAACAAAAAATAATTTAAAATGTACAATTTAGACAGAAGACAGAAGAATATAAGATAGATCTGGGGGCACGGCAGTGCCCCCGCCAAGTCGAGCAAAAAAGCGGCACGGTCGTACCATACTTTTCTCGAAGCAGTTCAGGCCATTTTCGACCCCCCTATAACTTCGTTGTGGATAAAACTAGAAGCCTGAGTTTTCAGTAACCAAGCAGGCATTGTATAAATACGGTATATTTCAAATTTCAATCAATTTGAACCAGTAGTTTATGAATTATAACTAGTCAAAGTTTCTTAATTTTGTCACTCACTGACTGACTGACCGATCATTAAAACTCTAAGGCACTTCTAGCAGACATAAAAGCTTCAAATTTAGAATGGAATTAGTGTTTAGTGTATAAACCAAGGAAAAACTAAAACATTTTGCAATTTCGGCCCAGTTTTCTAGATACATCATTTGCTAGATAACTTTGTAATCCCATATAAATCTTGGGGCATTATATAGGATTACAAAGTTACATTTGCAGTAAATGAATCAGTGTACCTGTATAATGGAATATAATTGAATAAGAGGTGCAGGGTAGGTGTAGGGTAGGTGTAACACCTACCCTACACTACCCTAATAGGTAGGTATAGGGTAGGTATAGGGTAGGTATAGGGTAGGTGTAGGTTAGGTGTAGGTTAGGTGTAGGGTCGGTGGAGCGTAGGTGTGCATTTTTACATTGTGTTTTCATGCGATCTACAAAAAGAAATGAGATGCCATCAAAAACATAACTTGTAAAAAAACCAAGTCTCGCACGCAACTTAGTCTACCGTAAAAAGTTGTGAGATCCATGTAATACCAAGTCGGTTAATTTATTCAGTCCCTACTTAAGAGTCCTTCTGTCTTAAGTTATTACGTAATTAGCTCACCTAACAACATCTTATAGTGACCAGATCAATATTAAAAATCTCTTATGTTTTAAATAAATACATAGATTGACTTGGCAATCCAATAGGGATAGTCCAATAGGGATTGGCGCTGACTCAGCACGTGCTGCAGTACGCTAGTATTCAGTCAGTGCCAGATCGAGCGAACGGGCAACTGAATCTCAACAGTTTTATTTAATAAGTAAATAAATAATAATAATAATACATTATAGCCAAAAATCTCACTAATATTATAAATGTGAAAATATATTTGGAGGTTTGTTCCGCCTTCACGCTTAAAGTATTCTTTTTTTTTTTTATTATTAGTGACACTTCACAGCACATAAACACATCTTAAATAAGTGACATTAAAATTATACATAGCCAATAACGAAGATCACATATTACATTTTATCAAGGGTAGGGAGAAAGATTTTTTTTTTATTCGATACAAAGAAAGAAAAGAAAGAAAAAGAGGGACCTTTATAAAAGTGATTCTATATATGTGGGGGGTAAGTATAAAGGTGTATGTGCTGTGTATGTGGAGGGAGATTGTGTGGTGAGTGTAAGTGAGTGTATTCAACGGATTTGTATGAAATTTAGAATGGAGATAGTTTGTAACCTGGATTAACACTTCGGATACTTTTTACGGGAAAAAGTCTTATTCCCACTTGAAAATCTTACACAAATATTACTAGTCGGAAACAAGTCCGCTACGCATCCTCGCACATCCTTGGTGGAAACGCAATAATTAATTCATGTAACAGCCTCCGTGGCCGAGTGGTCGAGATCTCGTCGCTCATTACGGAGGTTCCGGGTTCCCGGACACTCTCAGGCTAAAATCTCAAAGTCCAAAGTCAAAGTCAAAAATTATTTATTCGAATTAAGATTTTTACAAATAATGATTCGACGTACTCTTGTGATACTTTCCCCAGTTTGTTTAGGACATTGCAGGCTGAATCATCTGATTGTCCGAAAAGAAAGATGATTCCGTGCTTCGGAAGGCACGTTAAGCCGTTGGTCCCGGCTACTATCTAGTCGTTACACGAGTCATGTCAGTGGCCTTTGGCGGCTCTATAACACTGACACCAGGGTTTGTGAGGTCGGTTGTCGACCTTACAACCCACACGATGAAGAAGAGGAAGATGTAAAATCTGTTCATGAATGTTTTTTTTCCAGAGAGACGGCAGGCGGTTGCAAGCCGCAAGTGCATTGCGAGTACAACCCAACCCGCTTTTGAGGTAGGAATACGCATTTTGAGCACGAAGTCTCGTGTTCGATATTTTATATTTATAGGAGAACCAACAGTTATTAAAAGTGCAATAGGTAGATTGTAACATAGCTACTTAAAAACCAATTAAAGGTTCCCACAAATAGAAACAGTACAATATAACACATTGAGACTTAACAATTAACCAACACCAACAAGTAACAAGTAAGTTACATCTAGTAGGAAACATTATACAGGCACGGGGTCTCATTCCATAATACGGAAATTTTGTTCTAAATTATTGATGACATCTAGTGACAACATTGGCGCTACGTAGAGTCTAAGCAATCGTTGTCATTTGCAGCGCTATCTATCGTCTAATAGTCATATTGTTTGTGACATATCACACATGCAGCGACATCTATTATCTAATAGTTGTAATATTTATCAAACTAGGCCCTTGACACAGCGATGTTTTGTTTTTGCATTAAAACATTTTTAATGTTTTTGGATAGTAGTAACGATTTTTGAAAAGATTCAAATAATAGCAAACAGGAAACAATAAAAGAAGTATATTTATAATAAAGGCGCTCTCAAGGTCGTCAACTTGGCACTAGATGGCGTATCTGCGCAATCTTGTAGGTCAGTGCGCACGTAGCACCATCTAGTGAGCTAATAGAGGAAACAAATAGCCCGAAGAATAGCCCGAGTTTTGAGGTTACAGTTTTTTGTATGGGATGAGGCATCTGTGCATAGTTGTTTTGTTATTGGATTAATTATCCAACAAAATCGATTCAGTAGTTTTCAGGTTGTTAAAAAAGGATTGATTAAAGGAGGTTTTTAACTATTATTTTTTATAAGGCCTGGTCCCTGTTTAACGAAGCGACAAGTTACTAGTAACAAGTTACAATTTTATATACATTGCGTAGCCAATTCGCCTAAACTGTAAGCTGTTATCGTTTTAGCTAATCGTCTATTGTAGAATAGAATATAATTTATTGCACACAAGGATATAGCTTGAAAGTACAAAGGATAGATAGGGGTGTACTGATAGGCTGCCTTATTGCTAAGGTAGCAATTTCTTCCGGCCTAGACCTTAGCCACTTTGATTGCACTATTTCTGGCGTCCATTAAGTCCTGCTGCGAACAGGTGACAGGGCAGGCAGGACAGGACACTAAATGAGCCATGGACTGCACCGCTCCACACACAGAATAAATTTGGGTTTTCCGAAATCAATTATAAACCTTGAGAGCGTCGGTGGTCTAGTGGCTAGGGCCGCTGCCTCCCGTCCGGGAGACGCGGGTTCGATCCCCACCACGTACAAGGATTTCGTTTTCGAATTTCGAATTCATATGTACGTTTATTCGACGCTCTTACGGTGAAGGATAACATCGTGATGAAACCCGCACACTCCTGCGAAGAAATTCAAAGGTTGTGTGTGAAGTCGACCAACCCGCACTGGGCCAGCGTGGTCGATTAAGGCCTAATTGCTCTAAATCAGGGTAGCAACGAGCCCCTCGGTGGGGACGTCGTATATGAGCTGTTGATGAATAATAAACCTGACGTAATCCTAATATTTACGCCGTGTGGTGACGGCAGAGTATTCAACATTAGTCACCAATCCCTACTCTTCCCGTGGGTGTCGTAAGAGGCGACTTAGGGACTACACATTGAACAGGGAACGGGCAGCAGCGCTCTCTGATACAGTAACCTTTTAATCTGCGATCTCCAACCCGCCTGCCAAGCGTGGAGATTATGGCAAAACCAAACGCTTAAGTGGAGGAGGCTCATAGTCCAGCAGTGGACTGTAACGGGCCGTTGGTGTATCCTAATATTTGACACAGATCGCGTACCCTCCCTAACTTCGGAGGGGCCGGAGGGGGATCGCGGTCGTCGTCCCGGGGCAAGGCAGTCCACATCACCATGGCAACCGAGGACCTGCTGCAGCCGGGACACGTGGTCAAGGAAAGATGGAAGGTATGTATATGGTTTGATAGGATATAGAGACATCTGTGCTACAGATGTTGTGATCTATCCATCGCCAATAGGGAATATGCACAATTTTTTTAAATTCATTAATCGAAATATTTCAAGTTCCAGTAGATTTTACAATAAGTGCGCAAAACGAACCATTTTTATCCGAGACTTTTAGCAGCCCGAGCCGAAGAGGGATGATAGTAATGTCGAGGATAAAATGGTTTTGTGGACGAGTTATAAACTCTGCTTTTCACTTCGATTGCGAGGAAATAAAACAGTAGTATTTAACATAACATTTCTTTAAATTTACAAAATAATCGTAAACTTTCGTTCGTTTTGTGCACTTGTTGTAAAATCTACTATTTCAAATAGCTCAGAAACAAAGTTATAAGGCTTCAAAGTTGATGGTTAGACAGAGAGGTCCGACGTGACATGTGACGTCATATGTCACGCGGGCCATACATCCGCCATAGAAAGTTGTTTTCGTAAGAGGGACAGATATATTTGTTTAATAAAGTTGTATCTAGTTTGTTTTTCGATTATGTTTTGACTGTCAGTATTCTATTTTTGTATACTTTCAAGAGGAAAGAGTCTGCAGGTTTCCTCACAAAGTTTCCAATCAAAAATGTAAGAAAAACACATTGTTAATTAGTGGGGCTCGAACCGCTGTCTAACGATCGGAAGGCAGCGGCCGTAACCACTACACCAGCGCTCTATTTATTTCTAAACTAATTCACAAATAAATATTTGCAGGTGGTAAAAAAAATCGGGGGAGGCGGCTTTGGGGAAATCTACGAGGGTCTAGACCTGGTGACCCAAGAAGCAGTGGCTCTGAAGGTGGAATCAGCTCGACAGCCCAAGCAGGTGTTGAAGATGGAGGTGGCTGTACTGAAGAAGCTGCAAGGTTAGATGAGGGTTAGATCTGGTGTTTCCAGAAGTGGTAGATCTAAAGGTAGATGAAGTAAAAGATGGAGATGGTCCAAAGAAGCTGCAAGATTGGATGAGGGTTAGGCCTGGTGTTTCCAGAAGTAGTAGATCTAAAGGTAGATGAAGTAAAAGATGGAGATGATCCAAAGAAGCTGCAAGATTGGATGAGGGTTAGGCCTGGTGTTTCCAGAAGTAGTAGATCTAAAGGTAGATGAAGCAAAAGATGGAGATGGTCTAAAGAAGCTGCAAGATTGGATGAGGGTTAGATCTGGTGTTTCCAGAAGTAGTAGATCTAAAGGTAGATTAAGTAAAAGATGGAGATGGTCCAAAGAAGCTGCAAGATTGGATGAGGGTTAGACTTGGAAATTGCAGAAGTAGTGGCTCTGAAGGTAGAATCAGGTCAGTAGTTCAAGCAAGTGCAGAGTTGGTACATTCTTATCATGTGGGTTATAAGCCTCATAAACCCAGATGCCATAGCCACCAAAGGCCTCTGACATGGCTTATGTAACCATCATTTTCATACATAGATAACAGCTGGGACCAACGGCTTAACATGCCTTACCAAGCACGAAATCATTCAGACAATCATTGAACAGCCTCCGTGGGCGAGTGATCGAGATTTCGACGCCCATTACGGGGGTTCCAGGTTCGATTCGCGGTGGGGACACTGCCAAGCAAAAATCTCTTTGTGAGACTTTTCCCAGTTTGGTTAAGGCATTGCAGGCTGAATCACCTGATTGTCCGAAAAGAAAGATGATTCCGTGCTTCGGAAGGCACGTTAAGCCGTTGGTCCCGACTACTAGTCGTTACATGAGCCAAGTCAGTGGCCTTTGGCGGCTCTATAACACTGACACCAGGGTTTGTGAGGTCGGTTGCTGACTTTACAACCCATACGATGATGATGATGGAGGGTTCATGTATTAGGTCCTTACATATGAAATTGGCGTTTTGTATGGGAGGAACAAAAAGTCGAAAAATTTTTATATAGTATATTTATTTAATCAAAGTATGAGCCATTGTAATCTATGCACTTTTGCCATCTCATAGGTAGTTCATTGATCCCTTTACTAAAAAAACCATTCGGACGGGAATCAATAAAATCTTTGAAGGCGATTTGGACTGCCCCATCTGAGTTGAATTTTTTCCCTTGCAAGAAGTTATCCAAATTTCGAAAAAAATGGTAATCTGTTGGAGCAAGGTCCGGGGAGTACGGTGGATGCCTTAGACATTCCAATTGAAGCTCTTCTAATTTGCTAGCCGTCTGTTGTGCAGTGTGTGGTCTAGCGTTGTCGTGAAGCAGCAGTGGCGTAGAGCGATTGACCAGCCTCGGTTGTTTACCAGCTAGCTTTTCCATCATGGTTTGCAATTGCTGACAATAGTCATCTGCCGTAATCGTCTGGCCAGATTTGAGAAAACTGTAATGAACGACACCGGCGCTAGTCCACCAAACGCTTACAAGTAACTTTTTATTGGTCAATTTTCGCTTGGAGCAGGCTTTGGCTGGCTTGCCAGGGTCCAGCCATTGCGATGAGCGCTTCCGATTATCGTAGAGAATCCACTTTTCATCACAGGTAATGATTCGATTTAAAATCCCTTCGTTATTGTGCCGGTCAAGTAATGTAACGCAGCAGTTGACGCGCGTTTGCCGGTTTGCTTCACTCAATTCGTGAGGAACCCACCTTTCAAGTTTTTTAATCTTCCCAATTTGCTTCAAGTGGATTAAAACAGTTTTATCACTAACACCGAAGCCTGCAGCTAACTCGGACGTGGCTTGCGATGGATCCGCTTCCACAATAGCCTTCAATGCTTCATTATCAACTTGGGTCTCCGGCCGTCCACGGGGCTTGTTTTGCAGGTCGAAATTTTCAGAACGAAAACGTTGGAACCAAAAACGCACTGTGTTTTCTTTTGCGACACAACCGCCATACACATCATTAACCCTTCGAGCCGTTTCCGCAGCACTGGTGCCACGGTGGAACTCGTACTCGTAAATAACGCGATATTTCAAATTTTCCATTTTGTAAATCGAGCGATGCAAACAGAAAAAAGATAAGTAAAAAAACAAATGAATGACGGTTTACGAAACACAACTACATGTGGAAATAGCTGTATAAATTTGAATTTCGAATTCCTAACCAAATAGGAGAAATTTGTGATCAAAGTGGCCAGTACGACAAAACGCCAATTTCATATGTAAGGACCTAATATGTAGGTATGTATGTGAGCTTCTTAAATGCCCGAACAGATTTGGATGTATGAGGTATGGTTAGATTAGCCCGAGAGACACTGTCTATATTTTTTTTTTGCTGACGCGGTCGTGTTTTTTTAATTTTTAGATGATTTTTAACTGATTCTCTTTTTTTTAATCCAGGCAAAGAACACGTGTGCCGCTTCATAGGCTGTGGCCGAAACGCCCGCTTCAATTACGTCGTGATGCAGCTTCAAGGACGAAACTTGGCGGAACTCCGCCGCGCGCAACCGAGAGGCGCCTTCTCACTGTCCACCACTCTCAGGTGAGTTCCGCTCAACTTCCGTGATGCAGCTTCGAGGACGGAACTTGGCGGAACTCCGCCGCGCGCTGCCGAGAGGCGCCTTCTCACTGTCCACCTCTCTCAGGTGAGATCCGCTCAACTTCCGTGATGCAGCATCGAGGACGAATCTTGGCGGAACTCAATCGCGCGCGACCGGGAGGCGCCTTCGCACTGTCCACCACTCTCATGTGATTTCCGCTCAACTTCCGTGATGCAGCTTTGAGGACGGAACTTGGTGGAACAACAAAGATGTGCCTTCTCACTGTCCACCACTCTCAGGTGAGTTCCGCTCAAATTCCGTGATGCAGCTTCGAGGACGGAACTTGGCGGAACTCCGCCGTGCGCAACCGAGAGGCGCCTTCTCACTGTCCACCTCTCTCAGGTGAGATCCGCTCAACTTCCGTGATGCAGCTTCAAGGACGGAACAACCAAGAGGTGTCCACCGCACTCAGGTGAGTTCCGCTCAACTTCCGTGATTCAGTTTCAAGGAAGGAGGGAACGGAAGTTGAGCGGAACTTACCTGAGTGTATTGAAAACTCATTAATTACATCCAAATTCTTCTAACGCTACTTTCTCAAAACGATACTTTCTCATTGGCTGGCAGTATTTTACATTTCGGGAATAATTTGTTATAATTACACTTGCACTGACGTTTTGATTCATCGACCAACCCGCACTGGGCCAGCGTGGTCGACTAAGGCCTAATCGCCCTAATTCAGGGTAGGCTCGAGCCCCTCGGTGGGGACATATATGAGTTGTTGATGATGAAGTATTAAGCGTTCGATCGTACGTGGTCAGTCCATAAGAAAGTATCGAGTCGCTAAGTGCATGGTAAACTGTGTATGAAGTCGCTATGTTTGCGAAGAACTTCAGAAAATGTTCGTCTTGTTTCAGACTTGGCCTGCAAATACTCAAAGCAATAGATTCCATACACTCGGTCGGCTTCTTGCACCGGGATATCAAACCTGTAAGTTATTTTTTTATGTTTGTCAAAGTTTGCTAAATATCGCTAAATTTTCCATGTGGTAGAGGATTCAATAATCTATCTATCTATCTAATAAAAATCTATTGCTGTTCGTTTGTCTCGCCAAAACTCGAGAATGGCTGGACCGATTTGGCTAATTTTGGTCTTGAAATATTTGTGGAAGTTCAGGGAAGGTTTAACGGTGAAAAACATAAATAATAGATAGCTAGATAGATAGATAACAAGTTTATTGCATCACAAATACACACATGTAAGTACACTTCATACAAATTAAGACATAAAACAGGAAAAAATTTAATTACTACACTTAAAAATGACATTGCACATGTGTGCAGCGATGCAGAAGGCCCAAGGAGGGCAACACTGATTTTCAGCTTCTGCCCGGGAGGAACGCGGGTAAATGATAATAAATAAAATAAAAGTAAACGACACATGACGTATTACAAGTACCTACCACAGACAGAAAGAATAAGTACTTAGGTACAGAACAAAAAATAACAAAAACAATAATAATAAATACTTGTTTACGACAACGTGCAATGTGCTGTGCAGCGTGTGTTTGTGTGCGCAGTAAAGAAGACAAATCAAAATTGATCGCAAGCCTTGCCCTAGTGAAGCAGTTTCAAATAATAATAAGTAACAAAGATAAAAAAAAACGACAATTTATATTTCCAATACAAAATGGTCAAGGGTGTGGGGTAGATGTTGTGAAAATGACAGGGCAACGTCTGCCGGGGAAGCTAGTAATAAATAAATGTTAACTTTTCACAATGATATTTTAAGAAAGATACGCCACGTTCATACTGCTGACACAGACATGCTATAAGTGCGACAGGAAATAGGCAAAGCGTAAGAGTGAAAGAGACAGCGATCACAGCTCGACTGACTGCAATGGTCACAATTAGGACCAATTCACGGCACGCGTTTGGTGCGTTGGTGACATATCTACCTCTACTGTATGTATATCATTGACTTTTCAGAGTAACTTTAGCATCGGCCGGCATCCGTCCAACTGTCGCAAGGTGTACATGTTGGACTTCGGCCTCGCGCGGCAATACACCACGTCCTCGGGGCAAGTGAGGCCGCCGCGCGCCGCCGCCGGGTTCAGAGGTCAGTGCTTCGTAGAACACGGTACAGCAGTCGGCAACTGCTCGTTTATATCCCCAATGAGTCGCTGTGTGGTGACGGCAGAGTAGAATACATTAGTCACCAACCCCTACTCTTCCCGTGGGTGTCGTAAGAGGCGACTTAGGGACTACACATTGAACAGGGAACGGGCAGCAGCGCTCTCTGATACAGTAACCTTTTAATCTGCGATCTCCAACCCGCCTGCCAAGCGTGGAGATTATGGCAAAACCAAACACGCGGAGTGGAGGAGGCTCATAGTCCTGCAGTGGACTGTAACGGGCCGTTGATTTGATTTGTATTTGTTTGCAGGCACGGTCCGCTACGCGTCCATTAACGCACACAAGAACAAAGAAATGGGTCGTCACGACGACCTGTGGTCGCTGTTCTACATGCTGGTCGAGTTCGTCAACGGCCAGCTGCCTTGGAGGAAGATCAAAGACAAAGAACAGGTATGACACAGTTCACAACGAATCATCATCATCATCAACAGCTCATATACGAGGGCTGATTGATAAGTTTCCGAAACGACAAAGAAAAACTTTAAAAATCTATTTAAAATAAATTTATTTCTCAACGTAGTTTCCTTCTACCTCGATGCATTTAGTCCAGCGCTTCTCCAATGCCGTTACACCAGTTTGATAAAATGTTTTCTCCAACCCCTCAAAATACTCGTCCACGGCAACAATGACTTCTTCATTTGATGAAAATCTCTGGCCACCTAACCATTTCTTCAGGTTTGGGATTAAGTGGAAGTCACACGGGGCCAGATCCGGGGAATAGGGTGGATGCGGTAGCAATTCGAACCGCAATTCATGGAGTTTGGCGACTGCAACCATTGACGTGTGTGCAGGTGCGTTGTCATGGTGGAACAAAACTTTTTTCTTGGCCAAATGTGGTCGTTTTTTCTGGATTTCTTCACTTAATTTTTGCAGCAAGCTTGCGTAGTACTCTCCATTTATTGTTTTTCCTTTTTGCAGATAATCCACTAAAATAATCCCTCGAGCATCCCAAAAAACAGTCGCCATCACTTTGCCGGCCGACAAAACCGTTTTTGCTTTCTTCGGCGCAGGTCTTCCGCTCTCAGTCCACTGCTTAGATTGTTCTTTTGTCTCGGGAGTATAATGATGTATCCAGGTTTCATCGACTGTTACATAACGCCGCGAAAACTCGTTAGGATCTCGGTTAAACAGCGCCAAACACTCCGATGAATCGTCCACTCGACGTTGCTTTTGGTCAACAGTGAGCAAACGCGGCACCCATCGCGCGCAAAGCTTTTTCATTCCCAAATGTTGGTGCAAAATATTAAAAACGCGTTCAGATGAAATGCTCACCATCTCTGCTATCTCTCGCAACTTCAAGCGCCGATCATTCAATACAATTTTGTGAATTTTTTTGATCATGTCCGGATTCGTGACTTCATTTGGACGGCCAGACCTGTGGGCGTCTTCGCAGCTCTGTCTTCCACGTTTAAAATCAGTTACCCAGGTGTGAATTGTACTCAATGCAGGAGCAGAATTACCTAAAACACTGTAGCTTGGTTTTAATCTGGGTTGCTGTTTTCTGTTTTAAAACGTAAAACTTTATCACCGCACGAATTTCGTTTCTTTCCATTGTTAAGAAAATTTACGACAGAGAAAGTTCTACGTCCTATCAAACAAATTCCACCAGTTCGAATAAATTCAAATTTGGCGTTCTATTTTCAAAAAGATGCCAAAATATAATGTAATAATTTTTTTTTGCGTATCATTTTTTTAAGTTCGTCGTTTCGGCCAGTTATCAATCAGCCCAGGTACATCCCCACCGAGGGGCTCGAGCCTACTCTAAAATACAGCGATTAGGCCTTAGTCGACCACGCTGGCCCAGTGCGGGTTGGTCGACTTCACACACAACCTTTAAATTTCTTCGCAGGAGTGTTTGTTTTTTTAATTTCTTATGGTGAAGGAAAACATACCACAATATTTTTAGTATTTTATAATTTCCCCGCATATTTCAGAGAAAAGCACTATACAAGCCTCGGCCGCAATAACTCTTGCTGGACTCGTGCCCTCGTCCACTATAACTAATTTTGCGGCCTCGGCAGTAATGAACTATTAATTAAAACTAATTTGTAACTAGCGGTCCGCCCGCGGTCACGCTCGCGTTATGTAAGAATGAATGTGCTGTAAGACATTTCTTTAGAAATAAGCACCTGTTGTGTCGTTTTACTTTTTGTTTGTATTTAATGTGATGTTTCTGTGTACAATAAATAATAAAATAAATAAAATGAATCAAACTTTTTCCCGCTAAAAGTAACGTATGCGTTAATCCAGGGTATAAACTATCTCCATTCCAAATTTCATCCAAATCCGTTCAGTAGCTAAGGCGTGAAAGCGGAACAAACATCCAAATATATTTTCACATTTATAATATTAGTGTGATGTGATGAACCCTCAGGTCGGGCTGATGAAAGAGAAGTACGACCACCGTCTCCTTCTGAAGCACTTGCCCGGCGAGCTGCGCCAGTTCCTGGAGCACGTGCAGACGCTGGAGTACGCGGACACCCCCGACTACACCATGCTGGCGTCGCTGCTGGAGCGCTGCTGCAAGAGGCGCGGCATCAAGGACTCGGACCCGTACGATTGGGAGAAGGATGTAAGTGCTGGATACGAGTTGGTTTTAAGAATTTGGTTAATGAATAACGCAAAACGAACGGTACATTTTCTTGCCAATAGGGAATATGCATAGAAAAAATATTAGTTTTTTTCATAGTTCATCTGAAAGTATGCAAAAATAGAATACTGACAGTCGAAACAGAATCGAAATTGATCGAAAAACAATGTAGATACAACATTGTTAAACAAATATATCTGTCCCTCTTACGAACACAAAATTTTCAATGGCGGATGTATGGCCCGCGTGATATATGACGTCACATGTCACGTCGGACCTCTCTATCTAACCATCAACTTTGAAGCCTTATACGTACCTTTGTTTCTGAGCAAGATATTTGAAAAATTATTTATTATATGCGGCGCGTGCGATATTGTAACATCCCTTTATCCGCGGCGCTTACTGCGCCGCTGCGTCAATACGTCTTGACAGCCGCATACAAGGGGTAAATAAAAAAATGTGTGCATATTCCCTATTGGCTGCTGATCAGTTTATATTTAAAACGAACGTTTCTCAGTTCCACATACTAAACAACTTTACATGTTTCATATCATCTGCTTTTCTAATGCTTTTTAATACGGAAATGTTTTAGTGTTTTTACTCTGAGCATTCGAAAATAGAAGCGATGGTAAATTTCTTAGGCCTCGTAATTGGAAAATGCACTTGTGTCTGGCCTGGATTGTAAAAATTTTTCTTTTTTGGCTTCGGTGAGTGGCTGAAACCAACGAATTATCTATAGTCCAGAAGAGTAACTACGCTTCAAACTTGACCCCACCAAATGAATACCAAAGAAGCAAACTATACCATACGACATTCGAATACGCGGTACAATGATGTTTTACATGACTCGGTTTGTAAGAACGTGGAAAGTAAGCTTCAATGTACAGCAGCGACATCACCTGCCTGTCTGTCGTCGTCGTCTGTCAACATTCATTAGGTGCCATGTTCTAGCGGGCTTTGTTAGACGGTTACTCTTCTACACTATAGATAATTCGTTGGCTGTAACTGAAAAAATTGTGATTTTGAAAAAATCTAAAACACAGATTGTTCAGTTTTCTAAGAAACTGCGGAAATAAGTTGAAAAGAAGGTAGTTTTTATTAAATTAATAAAAAAAAAAAAATAAGTGAAGTTAATGAAAATGTTTACCGTTGCTGGTTATAAAGAATACTATAGAACCATTCAAATAATTATAAATTGAAAAAAATAGTACATTACTGCCGCGGCCGCAAAATTAGTTATCGCTGGACGAGGACACGTTTAAAGTCCGAGGCGCAGGCGATGTACCATTTTTTCGATCTTGGACGGACTTGAACCTGCATCTCCTTGGCTGTCCGGGCCAGAAACACCCATACAACCATTGCTTTAAAAACATGAACTGATTCGCTGAATGAGTCAATTAGTATGAAAATTAAAGAAATATTTCTGAGAATTTTGAAAATGCGTCAAAAGACACACAAACACACATACACAGAAAACAGAAACACAAACAGAAATGTTTGACAAATGCTCCGACTTGCAGGGTTGTTCAGTTTGCGCGATCATGTTCGCTCCTTACGATACCGCGTCTACTTACTCGTTCAACCAGCTCAGCCCATTCGGCCCCTTCTCCTACTGATCACGACACGTCACCGGTGAGGGAATGGCCTCGATTCGGGATGTCATGCTCTAATTCTAATTTTAAAATCCAGCTATCCTTTTCGTTTTTATGACCAATGAAAGAGAGGTGATGAACGAATGTTAACTTGAACATCATTCGTTCAAGTTAACATTCGATGATGTTCAAGTTAACATTCGTTCATCACCTCTCTTAATAAGGGCATAGCTGTCAGTTCAAGAGATTTTTAAGTCGCATGTTTTAAGTGCTCTCTAAAATTGTGCAATCGACACGGCCATAAGGTTCAAATTCGATGTTTGACAGCTCTAATATTAGGATGGCCATCTCCTGTCCCTTTTCAATCTTTAAAAGGTAAAAAGGACAGACTAACTTAAATTAAGGTTTAGAGCGTGACAGTGTGAATCGGGGCCAATACTTGTGGACGTCTGTAACATTAGTTAAACCTACATCTGGATATATGCCATCATTTGAATGCATTAACATAACTATTATATATTTTTTTTTCATTGAATTAAGAAACTTGAATGCAATAAAGTATATAACACAAGAACTAGAAGATAGATTCTCATTTGCAGATATGTAAATACTACATTATAAAAATTACAATTAAGCGGTCAAGTGCTATATTTGTCTTAGTTACATTTGTGTTAAAATTGAACGTGGAATGGGCATGAAAACTGTAGGGATGTAAAAGAATAAATGTACTCGTAAACTATATATTTGTACAGACAATCGTCAAAGTTAAATACGAATAGGGAATAAAACTAAAGCTAAATAGTGCCACATAAGTACCTAAAAGGCGGCAATAGGGTATCGGACTACTTTTTTTATTTTATAAATCCAAACTTGTTAGTTTCTGCTATCGAACACTAAAGTAATTTTTGCTGTATCTTTAAAATTGACCGAGTTATAAAGGTTTGAAATTCAAGATTAGACAGAGGCACATACCCACTTGTGACGTCATTTGTTAGTAACGCCATATAAACTCCATACAAAAAATCGTTTTTGAAAGAGACAGACATATTGAAACTTTAAAAAATCACTGTAAATTCGTTTTTCAACCGATTCTGTTTTTTTCTTCGCGAATCGTCTGCTCCTAATCTATATTTTAAAAATAATTCATAAAATATGGTAAATTTAGGAACAGTCCGATCCCCTATAGGTTAAACATGTCAGATGGATTTTTTTACGTTTGTCATCGTCATTCATCATCATCATCAGCCTGTGGCAGTCCACTGCGGGACGTAGAACTCTCCCAAAGCGCGCCATCTAGCATTCATTGACCGAGCCAGCGAAGCGTCTCCGTCTCCGTTCCATCTTGGCCAAAATTGCTTTTGTATGTCTGTCTGTCCATCTGGTTGTTTGTTCCACTTCACGGGTCGCGTTTCTCAACCGATTCTCGGGAAATTTTATGAGCAAGCTCGGTAAATTAATGGATTTTTTTTGTCGAGTCAGTATTTGGAAATTTTAAAAAGTGAGTTATGAGGGTTGAAATCGTAAAAAAAGCATAAATCAGCCATTTCAAAAAGTATATATATGCTCGCGAGGTCTACAGCTCACAGAGCCACTAGTTGAGTTTTGTCATCCAATAGATGGTACAATTACATTTGATATAATTATTGTAATATGACATTTTGATTATGATTTATAGTAAAGTTTTAATTTGAATTTTCTTTTTTTTTTTTTTGTTAACCCTTCTTGTTGTATCAGCACTTTATAATACTTCATTATTACTATAGGTATATTCTTTATTAAATAACAACATACAATTCATAAAATAGTCATGTCACAAATTAATATATAATGCAAATCATAAAATTCATGTCAACTTAAAACTAATTAAAATGTCCGCCCAGCAACGCCCCTCGCTCAAATCTTTTAATTGATAATTAAAAAGTCCGCCCAGCAACGCCCCTCGCTCAAATCTTTTAATTGATTAAAATTGTTTTTGTTTTATTGTAAAATGGATCTGAATCTGAAATATATGTTTTTTTTTTATTAACGCCTATTTGGTATTATACATACTCTAGTGACGCCATTAAGTTCTAGTTTTGTTCCCTACTAACGCGATGTGAAAGTGTACTGCAATGTAATGGGGTTTCTGTACTCTTCACTGCTTCACCAACGAATTATCTATAGTCCAGAAGAGTAACTACGCTTCAAACTTGACACCACCAAATGAATACCAAAGAAGCTAAACTATACCATACGACATTCGAATACGCGGTACAATGATGTTTTATATGACTCGGTTTGTAAGAACGTGGAAAGTAAGCTTCAATGTACAGCAGCGACATCATCTGCCTGTCTGTCGTCGTCGTCTGTCAACATTCATTAGGTGCCATGTTTTAGCGGGCTTTGTTAGATAGTTACTCTTCTACACTATAGATAATTCGTTGATCTTTAAAGTCAAAATCATTTATTTCCATAGGATGTTATTATATATCACTTAGATCCGTCATTACATTTTTTTGGGTGAGTTCACTAACACAATGGCGGAACCTGTGGAGAAGAGCTCACCGAAGAAACTCCACAGTCGTCGCATCTTTTGCGTTTCCTTTTTTAAATAAAATATTGTCAATTACAAAATTAATGCTTATTATATATCGAAAAAGCCTGCTACTCAAACAATCTATTCCCAGGGACATCTGTATCGTTAATAGCCCTTCATAAAACTATGATCTTTCTTTAGTGATCTATGAGTGTTATTGCAGGCGGTATCGGTGGGAAGGGCTCGAGCCGCACTACACCCGGCTGTCACCAGCGCCGCCACCGCCGCCGCGCCCGACCACGCGCTCGCGGACACGGCCGACAACGTGAGTATTTAAATAAATAAATATAAAAATGTGGGGACATCTTAACACACGGCCATCTGATCCTAAACTAAGCAGACCTATGGATATCAGACAGCTGATATACATTACATAAATAGATAAATACATACTTATATTGATGGCTACGCTCGCGTTGTATAAGATCTTCCCGTGGGAATAAGACTTCCCGTAAAAAGTATTCTATGTGTTAATCCAGTTTACAAACTATCTCTATTACAAATTTCATCCAAATCCGTTAAGTAATTTTAGCGTGAAGGCGGAATAAACATCCAAACATCTAAATATATTTTCAATCAATCAATATCAACGGCCCGTTACAGTCCACTGCTGCACTATGAGCCTCCTCCACTTAAGTGTTTGGTTTTGCCATAATCTCCACGCTTGGCAGGAGATTATGGCAAAACCCATACCAATACCAGACCAGTATATTTTCACATTTATAATATTAGTGTGATGTGATGTGATATATAAATTTTGGAGAGCAATACTGTGGGTTTTTTAATGTCATTGGTATCATAAGTAGTTCCATACCACAGAATATTTTCAATGTTTGTTTTTTTTTTCATTTACCTTGCCCTGTAATACAGATAGGAACTAAGCAAAATGGCCAGCCTCTCTGAGCTGTAAATCGTTATTTTGATTGGTCAACATTTGCACACAAATTGTAGGCTTCTTATATGAATGAATGAATGAATGAATATACTTTATTGCGCACTCAGAAACAATGACAGAGTGGAAGTAAGAACAGGAAGACGTGTACAGTTAGGCGGCCTTATTGCTTCATAGCAATTTCTTCCAGGCAACCTTTGGGTACAGGAGACTACTATTAGATAGATGTGATAGTGCAAGTATACGAGCAGTGAATAAACTACAAAATGTAGTTCACAGGGAAAAACAAATGACTTAAATATAATAGTCACACATACAAGTACCTACATAAATACATGTCTATAACGTCTTTAACTGCATTGTGCATTGAATGCCTTCAATGAAGCCCGTTCGTCTAGACTTGTAAACTCAAGTTATCGTATTGTCTCCAGACCCGTCGCCGCATGGAGACGGAGGCGACGACCGCGGCGGGCACCGAGCCCCACACCCCGCTGCACCGCGAGCGAGCGCGCGCGCCGCCGCCGCCCACCGACGCGCGACAGCCGCCGCTGCTCAACGGATTCGTGAGTGTTTGATTCTTCTGGATGTCCATTGGCTGAAGAATATAGGCTTGGATATGATTTGGTGCCAAATAACTTAATAATCAACAAATTCCTTCAAAAAATAGTTTTTTTCTCCACAAATGTCATGAAGATGCCTTCGCAAAAAGAGTTTGGTGATTACGAGAAAATTATAGTTTTGTAGACGACAAGACTCTAAAACTATAGGATGTTACATCTCTATTATGTTTATTATGTTTTGTTTTGTGTTATTTTCTATTCTATCTCAAAAAAACAGCTATTTCATACAAATCGTCAATATCTACTCGAACAAAATTTTTTTTTCTGTTCGCCGTGATCATGCTGATCTTATTTACTTTTTATTTTTATTTATTTCAAAAGCTGATTTTTTTTGTAGAGCTACAGAGTTGGCCCCGTAGTAAAAATTGTTGCATATCACTAAGACATGTTTAAAGGATAATGAGACTTTTCCTTACACCCTGTATAGGTTCTATTGTTTTTGCAAAATACTTATTATATTATGATTTTGGTGTACAGTCAACCACGGATAAGCCAGCTACGGATAAGGAACCCGACGCGCGAACAACTCCCGCGCCGTCGCCCGACAGACACGCCAAGGTAAGAATTAGTGGTCTAGTGGCTAGGGCCGCTGCCTCCCATCCGGGAGACGCGGGTTCGATCCCCGCCACAACGTGTCTTCGAATTCACATGCACGTTTATTCGACGCTCTTACGGTGAAGGAAATAATCTTGATGAAACCTGCACACTCCTGCGAAGAAATTCAAAGGTTGTGTGTGAAGTCGACCAACTCGCACTGGGCCAGCGTGGTCGACTCAAGGCCTAATCGCCCTTGTTCAGGGTAAACTCGAGCCCCTCGGTCTCTTTATATTGATAAGCTTGACTTTGTACATTCATTTGTAATATATTTGATTGTGCAATAAAGTGTTTATATAGAAATATCAACCTTCCCCACTCCACAGGAGACAAGCACTTCAGCCCTAACGGCCAACACGGCGGCGCGTCCGGAGCGCCAGTCGGTGCCCCCGGGACGGGGCGCAAGGGGCGCTGGCGGGGGCGCCACGCTCGCCAGGCTTAGAGTTGTCACCGCCCCGCCAACTTGTGTGCAGGACCTCGCACACTCGCCCACGGTTAACACTAATACTAATACCGGTGAGTGCCACTACCATTTCTACCAATTTTATAATTTCCTACAAAATCTACCAATATTTCCTACCAAAACTACCTTTTCTACCATTAAGTAATAAGTAGTAAAGTATTTATTTCCTCAACAACAACCATTCCTACCATATTCTATCATTTCTGCAATTTCTACCAATATTTCCTACCAAAATTACAATTTCTACTACACCTACCATTCCTACTAACATTTCCCACCATCCCCCGTCACTATGGGTGTGCTCTATGGGCTGTAAGGCGCCCCTCTGGCGCCGGCGGGGGCGCCACGCTCGCCAGGCTTAGTTGTCACCGCCCCGCCGACTTATGTGCTGAACCTCGCACATTAACCTACGGTCTGTTGACTAATACTAATAATACTCCTAATAGACCTCACTCGCAACAACAAGTCTTCTCATGTCATCCCTCCCCCAGACCAACTACATACTACACACCAACCTGACTTAAAAAATCCGACAAGAATGTAACAGGGAATATGCACAATTTTTTAAAATTCACATATCGAAATATTTCAAGTTCCAAATAAACACATAAAAAATAATTTTCCAAATATCTTACTCAGAAACAAAGTTACAAGGCTTCAAAGTTGATGGTTAGACAGAGAGGTCCGACGTGACATGTGACGTCATATGTCACGCGGGCCATACATCCGACATAGAACATTTTGTTTTCGTAAGAGGGACAGATATATTTGTTTAATAATGTTGTATCTAGTTTGTTTTTCGATCAATTGTATTCTATTATGTATACTTTCAGATGAACTATGAAAAAAACTAATATTTTTATGCATATTCCCTATTGACCGAGCGAGCGAAGCGTCTCCGTTTCAGCTTGGCCAAAATTGCTTTTGTATGTCTATCTGTCCATCCGTCGATCTATTTGTTTTCATCTACAGGTCGCGTTTCTCAACCGATTATCGTGAAATTTTGTGAGCAGGTTCGATAAATGAATCGATTTCTTATGACGTATCAGTTTTTGGAAATTTTAAAAAGTGACAGAGTTGTGAGGGTTGAAAACGCGAGGTCCATATAGCCCACATGCCACTAGTGATTAATTCAAATTCAAATTGTTTATTTGCATGTCATAGACCAAAAGTTGTTACAAAAAATACGGGTAGTACAATATGACACCCCGTTGGGGCACAGCAAAGAAATATAAACATAAACCTGAGAGAGGACTCATAAATTGATATTCACCTATTCACTATATTTTATCGGCCATGTATTCTTTGACAGTATAATAACATTTACTAGACAATAGATTTTTTTACTGTTTGACAAATTTTAAGTCGTTGGTTTCGTTTCTTAAAGTTTCAAATAAATGATTATATATTTTAACTAGCTTTCCGCCCGCGTTTAATGAGTTTTCCCGTAGGAATTCAGTGTTTTCCCGCGGTAAATAGTAGCCTGTGTTCTATTCCAGGACCTATCCTATATGTGTGCCAAGTTTCATCTTGATCCGTCCAGTGGTTCAAGCGTGATTCGGCAACAAACATCCAAACATCCAAACTTTCGCATTTATAATATTAGTAGGATAGACATGGCCATAGGACCAGACGAAAGGAGTTTTATCCGAGAAGGTGGTTGGATTAATAGTTTCTTGCGGAATGATCATAGTGTTTTATATTGTTTATAGTGATTAATATTGTTCGTTTGTTTGTTCCAGGCGAAGCTTCGAGTCCGCGTATAATAGCAGATGTGGACAGCGTACATTCGGACACGCACTTCAAGAGAAGTGAGTGGATTCACTTGTACTACTATTTATTTGTTTAACAAGGCAAGAAGGCGGCTAATAAAAATAAGGTCTTTAACTTACAACAACAACCAAGACATTTACACATCGTCACACATCACACAAAAAAATATATATTTATTTATTCAAAACTAATAATTACAAAAGACATCATCATTATAGAATAGCTCCCAATACGAATAAGTCAATTCGTTGTAGGAGAAATAAGCTTGCGTTTATAACATCAGCAGCTCATATACGTCCCCGGAGGATCCCACGCTAAGGGAGTGTGGGAGCACTACCGAGGAACATCAGACGGGGGGGGAGAACTCCGTGGAGGGGAATCTTCAGGTTCTGTCTGGGGTGAATCGGCTAGGACGCTCCAGCAAGCGCTTACCTGGAACGGTGGGAGAGGATACGTGTGGGGGCAGAACTCGTCCGGGGAGAGCGAGGGAACAGGGAGAAATGTCCGATGCACCGCGAGTCCGAAGGGCGACAACCGAATAGTTCTTCAAACAGAGCAGGTCACCCGTCTGCGCTCTGTCGCAGGCGTCCCCCATTAGACATATTAGGTCCTTACATATGAAATTGGCGTTTTGTATGGGAGGAACAAAAAGTCGAAAAATTTTTATATAGTATATTTATTTAATCAAAGTATGAGCCATTGTAATCTATGCACTTTTGCCATCTCATAGGTAGTTCATTGATCCCTTTACTAAAAAAACCATTCGGACGGGAATCAATAAAATCTTTGAAGGCGATTTGGACTGCCCCATCTGAGTTGAATTTTTTCCCTTGCAAGAAGTTATCCAAATTTCGAAAAAAATGGTAATCTGTTGGAGCAAGGTCCGGGGAGTACGGTGGATGCCTTAGACATTCCAATTGAAGCTCTTCTAATTTGCTAGCCGTCTGTTGTGCAGTGTGTGGTCTAGCGTTGTCGTGAAGCAGCAGTGGCGTAGAGCGATTGACCAGCCTCGGTTGTTTACCAGCTAGCTTTTCCATCATGGTTTGCAATTGCTGACAATAGTCATCTGCCATAATCGTCTGGCCAGATTTGAGAAAACTGTAATGAACGACACCGGCGCTAGTCCACCAAACGCTTACAAGTAACTTTTTATTGGTCAATTTTCGCTTGGAGCAGGCTTTGGCTGGCTTGCCAGGGTCCAGCCATTGCGATGAGCGCTTCCGATTATCGTAGAGAATCCACTTTTCATCACAGGTAATGATTCGATTTAAAATCCCTTCGTTATTGTGCCGGTCAAGTAATGTAACGCAGCAGTTGACGCGCGTTTGCCGGTTTGCTTCACTCAATTCGTGAGGAACCCACCTTTCAAGTTTTTTAATCTTCCCAATTTGCTTCAAGTGGATTAAAACAGTTTTATCACTAACACCGAAGCCTGCAGCTAACTCGGACGTGGTTTGCGATGGATCCGCTTCCACAATAGCCTTCAATGCTTCATTATCAACTTGGGTCTCCGGCCGTCCACGGGGCTTGTTTTGCAGGTCGAAATTTTCAGAACGAAAACGTTGGAACCAAAAACGCACTGTGTTTTCTTTTGCGACACAACCGCCATACACATCATTAACCCTTCGAGCCGTTTCCGCAGCACTGGTGCCACGGTGGAACTCGTACTCGTAAATAACGCGATATTTCAAATTTTCCATTTTGTAAATCGAGCGATGCAAACAGAAAAAAGATAAGTAAAAAAACAAATGAATGACGGTTTACGAAACACAACTACATGTGGAAATAGCTGTATAAATTTGAATTTCGAATTCCTAACCAAATAGGAGAAATTTGTGATCAAAGTGGCCAGTACGACAAAACGCCAATTTCATATGTAAGGACCTAATACATACATATACGTCCCCACCGAGGGGCTCGAGCCTACCCTGAATTAGGGCGATTAGACCTTAGTCGACCACGCTGGCCCAGTGCGGGTTGGTCGACTACACACACAACCTTTGAATTTCTTCGCAGGAGTGTGCAGGTTTCATCACGATGTTTTCCTTCACCGTAAGAGTGTTAAATAAACGTACATATGAATTCGAATTTCGAAAACAAGTCTATTCGTTGTAGGAGAAATAAGCTTGCGTTTATAACATCAGCTGCCTATTGCGCCATTGATGATTGAACACTGCAGCAGACATTTGGTCCCGGCTACTATCTAGTGATCTAGTCGTTACACGCGCCAAGTCAGTGGCCTTTGGCGGCTCTGTAACACTGACACCAAGGATTGTGAGGTTGGTTGGCGACCTTACAAACCACACGATGATGATGATGAGGTAAATTAGTCCCTGTCTGGCACGTCCACTGCAAGTGTGCGCTCGCTCGTTGCAGGCGGTCGGCGCACGGGCACGCGGGCGCGGCCGGGCGCGGACCAGAGCTACACGCAGTTCGCCGTCATGGATGACGAAAACGTCTCCGCCTTGCAACAGGTAACAACATGGAGATAAACTTTGTATACACCTAAATTATAAACTAGCTAACCCGGCAGACGTTGTCCTGCCTTTTTTCCCAACATCTACCCTACCCTACACCTACCCTACACCTACTCAACACCTACTCAACACCTACCCAACACCTACCCAACACCTACCCAACACCTACCCTACACCTACCCTACACCTACCCAACACCTACCCACCACCTACTCTACACCTACCCTACACCTACCCAACACCTACCCACCACCTACTCTACACCTACCCTACACCTACCCAACACCTACCCAACACCTACTCAACACCTACCCAACACCTACCCTACACCTACCCTACACCTACCCAACACCTACCCACCACCTACTCTACACCTACCCTACACCTACCCAACACCTACCCAACACCTACTCAACACCTACCCAACACCTACCCTACACCTACCCTACACCTACCCAACATCTACTTTACACCATCCTAAAACCTTATTTTATTTATTTATTTATTAATAATAGGAAGACCAACAGCTAAACTTAACTTAATAGTAAATACAGTAATACCAAAAATAAAAAAAAACATAAGGTTATACACTCATAAGGTATATACTCATATGAAATGAAATGAAATGAAATTTTATTATGTGAATTGAACTTAGGTGTATACAGCGGTTGTACTTGCTTATAATATGTTTCACTAAACTCTACCTTTACAGGTGTATTCACAAAAGAAGAACTTAAATTAATATGAATTATTTAAACTTAACATGATAATTTTTTGAATTAAAAAATAACAACACAACAAAACAATCAAATGTAAATACATATTAAAATAAAGTAAAAAGACTATCTAACAAATATCTAAGTATTAATCTATAATAATGTAAGTACATCTTTATTTGAGATCTATAAATTCTTTAAGACTATAAAAACAATGCTTTAAGAGCCATGTTTTAACATGTTTTTTAAATATAATTATACCATCTGTGTAATTTTTAAAAGAATCTGGTAGCTTATTAAATATATCAATACACATCATGTAAGAATTTTTTGAAACTAATGTTAATCTTATTGGTGGTCGGTATAGTTTTTTTATATATTGTGAGCGAATAGCTCTTTTAGTTATATCTTTTTGGAGTTGAAACAGATGATGATTTTTGTATACAAACAAACATATCTCGAAAATATACAAACAGGGTAAAGGAAGAATGTTGTACTTCTGAAAATAAGGACGGCATGAATCAAGTTGACTAATTCCGAATATCGCCCTAATGCAGCGTTTTTGGACTATAAAAATGTTATCAATATTGACGGAATTACCCCACAAAACAATTCCGTAGCGTAAAGTTGAATCGATGTAGCCATTATACGCTGCTAAAGCTGCTTTTAGCGATACTACTCGACTTACTTTCCTAATAGCATATACAAATCTGTTTATCTTGGAACACAAGTTGTGTACATGGTATTTCCAGCTGCAGTGACAATCAAGATTTAAACCTAAAAATTTTGTTTTGGATACTTCTTCTAATGTTTCATTTTCATGGGACACTGTTAATACTTGGGGCATTGCACGATTTGTATGGAATTGAACATATTTTGTTTTGCTTAAATTGACTTTTAAGTTGTTCTCTGATAGCCATGTTATAGTTTTAGTTAAAGTTCGGTTTATTTCGTCATTGTATGTTGTTAAGTCCTTACTTTCAATGACTATGGAAGTGTCGTCTGCAAATAATACACATTCGTGTGACAGATAATTTGGAAGATCGTTAATATATAACAAAAACAGCAAAGGGCCTAATATACTGCCCTGAGGTACACCATAACTGTTTTCTATATACGAAGACTGATATACATGCACAGTCCTACTAAGTGGGCAGTACTTAGAAGTCTCGACACATTGTGTTCTATTACTAAGGTAGGACTTTATCCATTCAAATGCAGGACCTCGAATACCATATTTTGACAATTTCATAAGCAGTCTGTTGTGGCAAACGAAATCAAAGGCCTTGCTCATGTCCATGAACAAAACTGTTACAGGTATGTTTCGATCTATACAATTCATTATTTTTTTGATTAATTTGAAGGCAGCTAGTGACGTGCTTCTCTTCTTTCTAAATCCATTCTGTTCTTCTGCTATTACATTATTTTTATTAAGAAATTTTTCGAGTCTACTAAACATAACCCTTTCATAAATTTTGGAAAAAATGGGTACAAGTGTTATAGGTCTGTAATTTTCAGTCTTACTTTTGTCACCCGTTTTAAATAGAGGCTTAACTACGGACTTTTTTAATTCTTCTGGGAAGATTCCTTGGGCTAAAGATAAATTAATGGCGTGTAGTAATGGGGTCGCTATAAGATGTATACTCTTTTTTATTATATTAGTTTGTATATCATCAAATCCTACTGATTTTGAGGGTTTAAGTGTATTTACAATCATAAGCAACTCTTTAAGACCTAATGGATTTAGAAAGATAGAATGTTGGAGGTTTTGAATATTAATACTATTAAAGTGTTTGGAATTCAAATTACAATTAGTTTTTACAATATTTACAAAGTAATTATTGAAAGTATTACAAATAAGATGAGGATTAACAATGTCAGAATCATTTGTTGTCAATTTTTCTATAGATTTACTTTTATAATCACTAGTAGTATATTTTTTAATAACCCTCCATACAGCTTTACAAGTATTTTTAGCTTTTGAGATACACCTTGAATTAATTGATTTATGATAAGAATAAAGGCATTTTTTTAGTGTCCGAGAATATTTCTTGTATGCATCTTTATAACTTTTATCATATCTACTTTTTATGTATAATTGTCTTTTAGTCAAACAACATTTACGTAAGCTTTTGGTTAACCATTTTGAATTAATATTTCTATTTGTTATTTTCACTTTGATAACAGGAAAGCACAAGTTATAGAAGAGGGTAAATAAGTTATAAAATATAGTAAATGACTTTGATGCATCGGTTTCATCAATAACTTCCTTAAAGGAAAGCGCAGAGAGGCATTCAAGAAATTTATTTATGTTATCATTACAATAATTTCTACGATATTCATACCACCATTTTACCATTTTATCATACCACCATTTCATAAGGTATACACATACATAAGGTACATAAGGTACATACATAAGGTATACACTCATAGGCCTGAATGCTCGCAAACAGATTCTTCAGTTAAAAAAAAAAAATTTGTTGTATTTAGACTCGGACTATTTAGGAAACGTCTCGCCGAACCGGAACCAGTATTACAAATACAATACAAATACAAAATCTTTATTTTTCATCGCTTATTTACATAGTTAAACATTTCTGAAGTCTCCTTTTAGACATTAGTATGTCTGTGTTAGGAGACTCCGCTCCTCGTTTAGTGTATCACAATGTAAATATTTTTAAATAAAACAGTTTTATAGAGTGACATGTATTTCTAACTTATTACTAATAATTTAGTAAAAAATATCCAAATGTGTACTTTATATTTATCCATAGATCATTCCAAACAACAATGGAAAAAAAAGACAAAAATATATGTAAAAGGCAAATCAATTAAGATTGACAGGTGTCTTGAAATGTATCCGATGAAAGATTTTTCCAATGCTATCTGAAACGGGTGTATGTAAGAACTTATTTATAATAATATGCAACCTTATGTTCAATTTGGGTGTTCATCTATGTGTTTGCATGAATTAAAATGTAATATAGTCAATATAATATCATGTTTGTTTGTGTATGTTAAGTGTGAATTAGCCCTGCGACATTGTCTTGGGATCGGAAGATACTGTAATACAGTATCTCCCACTAACTTATATTAACAAGACAAAATTGGCCTAGTATTAAGACTAAGAACCTTAGCCTTTTCACAGAATATAGTACAAGCCTATTAAGTATTTAACAGCTGTTCCGTTTGTTCATAGTTTAGTGTCATTAACCATTTTATTATTTCAGATTTAGACTCACAATAGGTTTTATTATATATATGTAACTCTTTATTTATTTTATTATATAAATAAGCCGCTCGTTTTTTATATTGAATTTTAGCAAAAACTGATTTTGTAACTGGAACATTTACTACCGTGTGATGTCTTCGTTTATTTAGTACCCCAGGGTTATAAGGAACGGTTTTATGTGTGTTTAGTACTATGTGTAATATATATAGTTTTCGGACAGACAGCAATTCACCTAAGTTGTAAAGATTCTCTGTAGGAAAACGTTGTTTTTTGAAAAACATGACTTTCAACAGAACTCTTTGCGCTCTAGTATTGTTTATAGTATTGAAATTAGAAAGCTTATTTTAATCCAAAATCGTGGTAATAACCCGGTAAATATGTGTGTTATTTTCATGTTACGAGTTATTCTAGCGAATATTTGAAACTAAAAAAGAGAAAAAAGTAAAGTAAATAAAGGTAGGTAGGTGTAGTTTTATAAAGTATATTTCATTCATTCGTTCGTTCATTCATTTAACGTAATTGATGTCAGGTGACGAAAGGTGGCGCTCTCACGCTGGTGTCGCTGTGGAAGTCGCAGTTCGACGACTCGGAAGAGACCACGGACAACGAGTGGAAACAAGAACAGCTTCAGGTGAGTCGATATATGTTTTAAGACGATATTACGAGAAAATACCATGTGAAAAAGGTATAGGTTATGTGTTACGAGTCACTAACAGGTTTTGTACAAACGAATTGATCAGTTTCATAGGCTAAGCTCAGGTTTAACGTTATTTAACTAAGTAGTACCTGGGCGACCGAGCTTTGCTCGTGCCATCTGTCGGAAAACTTTTGGACCATGATAAACTATATAAGAAATTTAAAGTTCAGAAATTTTTGTATTTAAATAACTAAATGAAAGAATAAGAAAACAAATAACAAATAAAAAACATGAACAAAAAAAATATCTGTCGAGATTCGAACCCAAGACCCAAAAATTAAACAGATATTACAGACTTGCGGTTTCGCAACTGAGTTATTCTAGCGTTAATGACGACGGCGAAATTACCTGTATAATATTTAAATGATATGGTGGAACAATTCTTTTAGGCCTGAAAACACGGGAAATCCTGTCTTATTAAAAATTAAACCTGGTTAGGTCGATTTATCGCCCCCAAAACTCTCTATATGCTAAATTTCATTGAAATCGTAGCAGCCGTTTCCGAGATTATTATTATATATATATAGATATATACCAGGATTGCTCGTTTAAAGTATAAGATAAGATTCGCCAATGATTGTTCCTTGACGTTGAACGTTATGAAGCAAGTATTCACCAACACTTTGGCCCGCAGTCCCCGTCGCACCGCGCGCCGCACACGCTGGCGACGCACAGCGCGCGCGCAGCCAGCGCCGGCACGTCGTCCTCGCACGCGCCGCGCACGCAGGTAACCGATCACTGAATTATACTCGCTTTCAATAATAATAACAATAATCCTTTAAGTTGAACTACTATTACGTGGCTCTGTGAGCTGTTGACCTAGCGAGTATTTTTTTAAATTTCGTTTTCAACCCTCATAACTGCATAATTTTTTAAAATTTCCAAAAACTGGCTCGACAAAACAAAACTATATATTAATCGAACCTGCTCGTAAAATTTCACTAAAATCGGTTGAGAAACGCGACCTGTAGAGGAGAACAAACAGACATACAAAAGCAATTTTGGCCAAGCTGAAACGGAGACGCTTGATATGTTAAGGTAAACTAGCGGCACGTGAGACAAGTAAACAGCGCTCTGGTTAGATGCACACTGGTTTATTCAGAAAGCAATATGGCGGAGACGGTGGCGTACGCACACAGGCGCAACTTACATATTTAACATCCCTTCCCTTATGCTAAGTAAATAAATCTAACGTTTTCCGTTAACTCTAACACTACCTAAAATATATTTCTAAAACTGAAACGCGCGTTCGAAGTGTCCGTTTCTTCAAGAGTGCGATCATCGGCCGGCGAGTCATTGCGCGCAGGCGTCAACTCGCATCGCCGGGAAGCCCGCGCTGGCGCAGGCGATGCTTGCGTCGACGACGGCGGCGTCCGCGCCCCCCGAAGCTGAGCTACTGGCCCGTCATCATCGTCGTCGTTGGGTGCTCCCGTTGGACTTGTATGCAGATCCGGTATCACGTCCAATACCTGTCATCGGCTCCTGACGATAACCTCCTTCTGATCTGGTCAATATGTCTGGTTACGTCGCAGTTCAAACTCGGTACTGTCGCTACTGGTGTGGCGGGGGACGACTCCTGCGGTAGAGCAACTTCATTGAATAATAACAGCTTGGCTTTTCATCTAAATATCGTTTTAATTCCTCTTTTTCAAACTTATTTACAACCACGTAGACTGAAGATCATTTTCTGACTTCCAAAAACTCATACTAGATTTTTCACCCACATAAGGCTACTCTCAAGTGTGTAGTGAGTAATAACTGAAAAGTATCAATACAAAAGAAGAAAAGATCGCTGAGTTTGCTCACAGAGCATACAAACTCCACAGTACGTAGACCACGTACATGACCGTTCCTATTTGGCTTTTAATAATTCCTTCTAGCCACTGGTATTTTTTATTGTTTATAAATTTCACTATCCACACCTTTTCGTTTACTATTAGTTCTGATCTACGTTTCCCTTTATTTTGCCTAGGTTGTGTGTGTACACTGGTTGCGTTCGACCGTTTGAGATAGGTCAGTGGATGGTGGTGACGTCATCGCTGGACATAGCAGATCTAACCGCGAGCGTAAAGGTTGTCAATTGTCAAAACGGGCTGGTTTCCGCAACTCGACGTCTAATGCGCCTATTTGGCGTGTTTATGCAGTGTCATTCAAGCCAACCCAACTCTTCCAGGAAACCCAGCAGGCCCTTTACGTTACCGGTTATCCCTGGAAGGTCCCTCGCTTGACCGAGGTGTTTAGCCCTGTAGTCCGCCACTCCCGTGCACTTCATGAGGACGTGAGCAGCCGTTTCTTCTGCCTCCAAGCAGGCTCTGCAAAGGGGGCTGTCAGTAACACCTAAGACATATAGATGTTTGTTAAAAGAACCATGACCAGTTAATGCTGCAGTCACCAATCGCAAGCGTGGTTTACTTAGCCGAATCAAGGTCTTAGCGAGCCTGGCACTGGGGGACGGCAAGGCCAGCTTCGCCTGTGGTTTACCCTGAGTACAACGGATATTAAAAACTGACTTACATCGTCCCCCACATCCACAAAACCTTCCTCAATACTCTTCACTTCTCTGTTAAACGTGCACATTGCTCCAAGCCATTACTGTAGTGGCGGCGTGGCGTATGGCGATACGATCTGTCCCTTTCTTGTTATAGTTTTGTTTTTTTATGTACCTACTTTTCTTTCTTCTATAACTTCTGTCTATGTATGTTTTTGTGTACTGCAAATAAATTTCTTTCTTTCTTTCTAAAACGACACTGAATCGACTCGTGATTATAATAACCACAGACACTGCACTTATCCTTCTTGGTGACCGCGAGTACGGGATGCCAGGGTTCTGCGGCCGCCTGCGCTGCCCCCCGCCATGGCGGCCCTCCGCCAAATGTACCACCTTCGCCAACGTGAGCTCGCTCTGGTCCTGGGCGAATAATTTGTCCTTCTCTGGTCCGGCCGACATGCCCATGATGAATTTGTCCAACAGGGCTTCTTCCAAGTTTTTAAATCCGCAGTGGGCCGCTAGTCCTCTGGAGTGTGCGGCCCATTGAGTGTGCGTATTACGAGTTTTCTGAATCGCTGAAAAGAAATTTGATTTTTCCGAAAAACCGACCCTTTTTGGAGTGAAGTGATCGTCCAACAACCGGACTATGGCTTCGTAATCTTTTTCTTCGACTTTATCCGGTAACGCTAGGTCACTTGCTAATTACAAGCTTTTATTTAGCTTGCACTGTATGTGGGTTTGTGGGTGGGTATGTTCGGGCGAAATCTTGCAACTCAATTTTGAAGCACTTGCTGCCATTGGAATTTGCTGAAATTTGGTACACTTATGTAACCGCGATGACAATGCAATATTATGGTACCATGGAGCTGGTCTGATGATGGAGACGGAAGGTGGCCATAGGAACTCCTTAAATACACACCACAACCTAGTCGTGTTTGGGCTCGTTGGATTTGTCTTAACAAGAATACTGGAGTGGCCACGGCTTTAAAAGCTTGTTTAAAAAGGATTTTTAATGATTACTTATTTATATGTAGATTCACTGAGCGCTCTCAATAGAATCGCCCGCCGCTTGACCTTGGCCTTGTCAGTTGCATCGGTAATGTCATTTGCGATGAACCATTGAAACAAACGTGATTTATAGCTGTTCCAATCGTTCGATAGGTGGTCGAAATTGCTCAAAATGCCAAAAGACACTCCCGAACCCGACGACATTGCACCGCGAGGCCGATCGTCGCCACGTGTTTGATATGTTAAGGTAAACTAGCGGCACGTGAGACAAGTAAACAGCGCTCTGGTTAGATGCACACTGGTTTATTCAGAAAGCAATATGGCGGAGACGGTGGCGTACACACACAGGCGCAACTTACATATTTAACCACGGAATATAAAACAAGAGTGGAAAGGACAAACGTATTTTTTTCTATGAGAACCAGTGTCGCCAAAATCACACATAGATAGCACTGTTTACATCACACACAGACTAAGACAATCGGGCGTTTGACTAATCAGAGCTGTTGTACTCGTTTCAAACAAGAACGTTTTTATTTTATTTTTTTATTTTATTTTATTTGGAACAGTAAACAACAGTGTACAAAGTATTTCTTATAAAAGTAATGTAAATATGGAGTATTACATCTATACACCGCCAACAACACTATCCACAGGTTAAAAAAAGAAGTAGTTCAGAAACAGAGTTGAACTCACAATAAACAAATTAATTAATTAATTAATACAAATTCAATTTACTACTGAAGCTCTTTAATGACTAAACTCCTAAATCTGTTACAGGATGTAGAAAATATATCAATATGCATAAACTTGTGGTTATACGTAGAAATTAAACGGTGCATAGGAGAGCGTGATCCAGCATGTGTTCTAGAGGGAGTTGTAACAAACGTTATATATACTTCATTACTAAATGTAACTTTACCATTAAACAAATAAAGTATATTTTCGCATGAGCTCAGATATACTCTATACTTTCTTTACGTAGTTCAACGCTTCTGACCTAGATGGCGTACTACAAGATGCATACCAATACATACCTTAGCCTAAAGAAAATAGGAATAGTTTTTGCAAGCTCGGCGAACTAAACAAAACTATGCGGACCTACTCCTATTTATGACACACGCGCCCCGCCCACTTGTCCATTCCTCTCTCGTTTTATATTCCGTGTATTTAACAATACAGGCTTAGATCACAGAAAGAACTAGATTCAGTACTTCATACTTCAACTTTTATCAAAAATGCGTCGCGCGTCGCCGTGACATTAGCACTCGTTCAGCTTCAAGACATCGCGGGCAATATAGTGCTATCCTTGTTCTAGTCCCAAGCGCTCGCGATACATTAGTCACCAACCCCTACTCTTCCCGTGGGTGTCGTAAGAGGCGACTTAGGGACTACACATTGAACAGGGAACGGGCAGCAGCGCTCTCTGATACAGTAACCTTTTAATCTGCGATCTCCAACCCGCCTGCCAAGCGTGGAGATTATGGCAAAACCAAACACGCGGAGTGGAGGAGGCTCATAGTCCAGCAGTGGACTGTAACGGGCCGTTGATGTTGATTATATTCGCTTTATAATTTATTAATAATGTTTTTGTTCCCACAGCTCCCCCTCCCGCCGCCGCCGTCGCCGCCCCCGCCCCCCGCGTCGCCGCCCCCGCGCCCCCCCGCCTGCCTGCACATCCCGGGAATCGACGCCTACCCGCAGCTGCAGCCAAGACTACCGCGAAGCTGGTCTAGCCCCGCCATAGGTATGATCATCATCCTCATCTCGGCCGAAAGTCGTCCGCTGCTGGACAAAGGCCTCTTCCAAGGATCTCCACACGGATCTAGGTATGGTAATCGGGAATATGCACAATTTTTTAGGGTTCCGTTATAAAAAAAGGAACCCTTATAGTTTCGCTATCGTCTGTCCGTCTGTCTGTCCGCGGCGTAGCTCAGAGACTCTTAGTACTAGAAGGCTGTAATTTGGCATGGATATACATATTAAACATGCCGACATAGCTGAAGAATAAAATCTTTTAAAAAAATTTTTTAGGTTTTATTGGTTCATGACTACCTTTTGGTGTGCGGTATCGTTGGATATGTTTTTTAAAAATAACAAGGGTTTGTTCAAACCATGATGCTAGTGTATGTTTCAGAAATATTTCGTTTTAAAGTGCTTATTTTTGTTAGGAGTCAAGTCCCCCCCTAATAGACCTACTTATAAAATGTACTTGTACAAGTAGAAATTCGGTACAAACAAATCCCAGACAAACATATAAAAATATTTTTTTAAATATCTTGCTCAGAAACAAAGGCTTCAAAGTTGATGGTTAGACAGAGAGGTCCGACGTGACATGTGACGTCATATGTCACGCGGGCCCTACATCCGCCATGTTTTCGTAAGAGGGACAGACATTATATTTGTTTAAAACTATTCAAATTGATAAATGTACAAAAATAAATAATTCAAAGAACCATTTGGATTAATAACTTAAAAGTAAGCAATGTAGGATTATAAGCTACTTATGTTTTTTTTTTAATTTGCAACCCAAAATACATAGACATGACTATTTTCAATTTGCAGGTACGATAGTCCGCGACTTGCACCCACCGTTAGTCCAGCAGGCGTCGTTCGAGGACACGGGCGCCGGGGGCGAAGCCCTACGCTACAGGCTGGACGTGATGCGGGGAGTGGGCGCGCGGCTGAACTCGCCCACCACGAGCCTCGAGCGGGCGAGGGGGCGCAGGCGCGCTAGGAGCGCTCCGGTAACTACAATAGAATAGTTTTCAAAACACCTTGCTCGAAAATTTAACTTACGGAGGCAGTAAACTGTGCGGTAAATGCGTTTTACCGCACTTGTGCTAATTTCTTTTTTTTTTATAATGTCTACGGTCTCTAATTATTATTCAGCCAGGATCATATTAAGTTTCACAAACAGAAAAATCAATATAAGTTAATCTTTTATCTCTCCAACAGACCATCTCCATATCATCATCGTCAGAATCCAAGCCCGTGGCGCCCCCTAGCGTGGCGCCTAGCGCCCCCAGCGCCCCGGCGGAGACGGCGGAGGAGGGCGATGTGGGCGCCACCGTGTCCAGCCGGCTCGAGATCAGAGTGCGGCCCCAGAACACGCAGCAGACTAACAAACAGCCCGGTAAGAGCTGCTTGCCGTCTGCGTCTTTATCTTTTAAAGATAAAGATTAGTGTCTTTATTCGAAGTAAGATTTAACAAAATCATTTTTCGACTCCATATCTCCGCCATTTTGTTTTTTTTTTTATTATTTTTCTATATCACCGAAATGTTTGTACGCGTATAACTTCCAAATGACTGCACCAAATTGGATAAATCTTTTTTGTATGTGTTCGTTATTGTCAGGAGGTTTGTATGAAAAAATATTTAAAAAAATAATAGCAAATATTTAAAAATGGACATGGAATGGACACACGGAAATCAGGACATACGAAACCATTTTTTGCCCTATTATTAATCGTAAAAGAAAGTTCTAACGAAGGTACTTATTATTCCAGTATTCATCCACTCCGTGGTGAGCGGGGGCGAGCCGGCGGGGGTGGTGGGGGCAGTGGGCGCGTTGGGGGCAGTCGGGGCGCGACTCAACCACGAAGACGCCAGCATTTACTACGACGCCAGCGCCACCGAGCACATGCGCGAGAAAAGGTAACTACGCCTTCTCTGACTGGAACTAAGATTTTTTTTTTTTTTTTGACGGACCTAATCACTATTTATACCAGAGTGGTAATATAGCGGGCGCGGACTTGCGGGGGAGCAGAAGGCTCGTACCCCTTAGGAATTTTATGACAACGTATCTGGGGGCGCCCTCAGACGGGCTCGGACCGCGGCCCAGAACGTTGCCAGGGCGAGAAGCGCGTCGGAGAAGAATGACCCCTACCGGGTCTTACTGAATTAATTCTACTGTTAGTTCCGCGTCCCCGCCGGCGGGGGCGGTTGCTACCTGAAGGGCATTCTGTGGTAGTGTGTGGCCTACACGCAATGGCAGCTTTAATCGCGACGGTGATCTCATCGTCCGGATCTGTGAGAGCGTGTCTAGGACGACGCTTGAATCGCGTAGTGGGATGCGGAAAGTAAATTGACGCTTTTCTCACCAGAAAGTTCGGGTGAGTAACGGCCGAATCGAAATATCGTTTAGACGCTTGACGCACGTACTCCTTAATGGAGGGGACCTCGAGGTCAATGTGGAGATTCCTATTGCGCACGTACCACGGACAGCCCGTGGCCTTGCGCATGAAACGATTTTGAATCACCTGAAGGGGACTCAAATTGGAACGAGACTGGAACTAAGACATCCTTCATCTCAGTTTTAAACCCTGATTTTTAATTAGATGGACTAAAGTGACGTTTGGAGTGTTGCCATTTAACGCAACATAAAAAACGGTGATGTAGCCTGAGTGATCCAAAGAGCAAGAGTAAGTGACTTGTAACAGCATGATAAATTTCGAGTTCATAAAATTTTACTGTATTCAAACAAATCAACGTAACGTAACAAGTAACAAGGAAAAATAACAAAACTTAACAACAAGTCGGCGTTGAAAGCGCAAGGACCAATACGACCAATCCCGAGCGAAGTGGAAAGACGAATGACGCACGCGCCGGTTGGAGAGCTTGATCCATCTACTCTTCGTTCAAAAATTGCTTGCTTTTGCTATTCACCACGCAATATTTATAGAAATTTGTATGGGAAAATAACAATGATCAATATCTCTGAAACTATGGGAGGGATCGTCGTCACATTTACAGGTTATCTTAATCGTCCCCGTCACTAAATGTTGAAGAAAATTTGGAAGGCGTAGACCATCAGACAGCGCAGATACAACGAGCCAGCCAGCCAGAACATCAGGCTGGCTGGCACCAAGTTTTCATCGATTTCTCGTAAACGCCTTTATGTGACGCCATGAAACAAACGCTATGACTGTCACAAATTCCGTCACTAAATGCTAGTAAAAAAACCTTGTTCGAAAACGCTTTCGTTGTCGAGATAGAGGTGCCAGCCAGAAGTTTAATACGTAAGTTCAGGCTGGCTGGCCACGCTTATCGTTGTTTTTTAGCTAAATGGCTATACGTATCTCAAAAATTCAAATTTCACCTAAAATTGTGACAGGCATCCATGCCTGTCACAATTTTAGGTGACGCAGTATTAATAAGCAAGAAATAGTTAGAATCCCTTCTGTTCGGAGATTGAGAGACCATGCGAAAAGCGGTTTTCAAGCTGGCTGGACACGTTTGCGTTCGATTATCTCGGGTTCTCTAGCGTCACATAAACTGAAATAAGCGTGATTAGCCGTCACCTAAAATTATGTATTGATCTACTTAAACGCGGCTCATTTGGAAGAATTGTCCAGCCAGCCTGAATCACATTAGAAGATGCATGTTTTTTGTCGTCCGACAGCCCATGTTTCTTGGGGACAGTTGTTCAGTTTCATGGGTAGGTTGATCCTTTAAAATAGTGTCAGCTAATTTATTTACACCTTGTAAGTTACTAAGGTAAGGTAAACAAGCAAGCAAGCAAGGCAAGGTTTACTTATATTGCTGGCAAGAATTTTAATGAGTTTTCCCAATACATAGATATTTTTAATACTAGATCTATTCTGATAAAAAAGGTAATGTCTAACTCATTTTTTGGCGATCAAAATTAAAATAATGTTTGCTCTAAGTATTTTTAAAACGCACTATGAACTGCTGATCTCGTGGACTGATCTATTAGGCACTAGTTCACGCCTTTTGTGAACTTCAACCATAAATGTTTGTTATATTTAAATTTTTCATCTTACACGTTTTTACTTATGTTCTAAGCATGCGAACGTTTAAGATTTTATAATTACCTGTGTATCTATGAGTGTATGTATTAAATTATCCAACATTGTTTCACAGGCGGAAGCTTGTAATTAATAAAAATGTATGTGTTTTTTTCTCATCAGGTCATCGACCCGTAGCCAGGAGAAGAGCGGCAGTCCGGCCGTCGACCGGCCCCGGCCGGAGCGGACCGACGCCGGGCCACAACCTGACAGGTACGGGCACCTCCCTTCCTCTTGTTGGCAGCTGCTGTATGTCCCAACTGAGCCTACCCTGAATATCAAAATAAAAAAATATTTATTGCCATAGGATGTTATTACACTCGGACCAACCACCCACTGGACACCACAACGACTAGCTACTTTCCAAAACGCATAGGTGCATTTGCACACATAAATATCTCTGTGCGGCCAATACCTCGCGGCTCACTTCAGTCTCGACCAATTATGAGACCTGTCAATACGTTGCGTAAGCGAGATGAACCAATCACGACGTGTCCCCCGCGCCCCCGCACCGCAACTTTCTTCGTAATTAGTTTGTTAGTAAATTATACAGAATGTGGTGACCAGTGGGTGGTTGGTCCGAGTTATTACATCACTTAGATCCGTCATTACATTTTTTATCGACTGAATATAAGTGTGACTTAAACCGTTAGTTCTACTAGCACACGACCTTTTAATAGGGATAGAAATGGAATTGAATACATTTTATTTTAGAAATAAATGAATAGAAAAATTAAGATAAGCCTGTTAAGCAAACTTGAAGTTTGAGCCATTTAAAGCCGAAAAATTATTTTGTTAAATCTTACTTCGAATATGGTCATTTTTCACTTCTCATGCTCTGAAAGTGCTTATTTGTGCAGGATATAGACAAGTGTATTAACGTATCTACTCATAAATGCATCTATATTAAGGCAAAGAAAATGTGCCATACAGCCAAACACAATAAGAAGTTCATAGAGAGAATTTGTTATTTTATAATATTTAATTTATTTGCCTTATGTGTTTTTAAGGGTGTATTCCGAATCAGATTTCACGGCTCAAAGTACTGACAGCGATTACTCGCGTACCGATTCAGAAATCGCGATAATACGGCTCATGAGCGAAATCAAAACGGAACGGCGTTTGAGCGCGCTGAAACTACTTATAACTCAGTCTTGCCAGATGTTGATTACCGTACCAAAACTGGCAAAATTCTAAATTATTATACGTATTAAAAAAGTACCGTACAACTGTGAAAACAGCACTTTTCGCATGGCTAGTACCCAAAATAAAAAAAGGTATACGAATATTTCAAAATGGAGATGTAAATAGGCACATGGAATTAAAAAAATACAAAAAAGAATGTTTGATATTTATATTTATATTTTATCAGATTGTCTATGATATAATCGTATGTATGTATGTGCCTGAGTCAAAACTATCGTAATATATACATAACCTACTCGATACTTTTACTATCGAACATCTGGCAATCCTAACCTACAAAATTGATTGATTTAAATTATTTCAGTAATTTATCGCCATTTCATAATTGAATAACGTGTTTTTAATTTTGTTCAACCAAGACACGTTCATTTTGCATTTAAACATTTAACTTTTAAAAATAAATAAACAATATGTCAAAGTCGAATTTGACATTACGCTTACGAGAATTTCGCTCTGGAGCATGGGCGCCGTTAGCGGAAGATGGCGGCGGTCATGACGCAATCCGTGACGTCACAATGGCTGCCGTAATCCCAATGACAGTGATTCGGTACGCGGTTTTGGGTACTCAAAGTGATGTCAGCGCAAATCGGAACGCGCCCTAAGACAAAACATATTATAACTTAAATTCAAGTACGGTAGGTTATTTAATTAATTTAAGTAAATTATTATTACAAAATTAATTTAATAGTAGGCTGTATAGGTCTGCAGCCCAAGCCTAATATCAATGTCGTAAGATTAAAAAAAATAAAGCGGCGGGAAACAGCTCGTGTTTTTTCGTGCGTTTATTAATTTCTTCAATTTGCTTACTACTGTTTTATTTCCGCGCAATCGAAGTGAAAAGCAGAGTTTATAACTCGTCCACAAAACCATTTTATCCTCGACATTACTATCATCCCTCACCTTCGGCTCGGGCTGCTAAAAGTCTCGGATAAAAATGGGTCGTTTTGTGCACTTGTTGTAAAATCTACTATTTATCTTTTTCTTATCTTAAGCTCTGCTCACTTCTTTCGGAATATGAGCGTGATGTTTGAAGAATATTCTATACTATTTTAAAATTTTTAAATACACATATTTTTATTGAGTTTTTAATTCATTCATACATAGGCTTCATGCATTTTATTTGCAGTTTTTAGTTTTCATTTTTTTTTTTTTTTAGTTTCGTTTTAGTAATCTGTGATTAGATTAAGTTTAATTAAAACAATTTTGATCACATCTTTACATCTGGTTGCGCAGGAGCAGTCCGGTGCGACGGAGGGAAGCGAGCGGCGCCGGCGACGGATCACAGAGTCTTAGAGATGTAAGTTACTTTCATTGACCGAGCGAGCGAAGCGTCTCGGTTTCAGCTTGGCCTAAATTACTTTTGTATGTCTGTCCATCTGTCTGTTTGTTTCACTCTACAGGTCGCCTTTCTCAACCGATTCTTGTGAAATTTTGTGAGCAGGTTCGATATATTAAAAAATAATAATAATAATAATAATTTTATTTCAGACTAACGTCCATAGTATATTAATTGACTTTTTTTGTCGAGTCAGTTTCTGGAAATTAAAAAAAAATGACGGAGTTATGAGGGTTGCCAGCTTACAAGGTCTACCGCTGAGACTGTTTTCTTCTACAGGTCACATTTCTCAATCAATAAAAAAAAAAAAAATTCAAGAGGTCGGGGATGTTTGTAGAGAAAAAATAAATATAAATATAAAGAGATATACAGCTCACAGAGCCACTAAAAAAAAAACCTAAAATACCTAAATATTTATATGATTCCAGCGATCTTCAGGCAGCGGTGGAACCTCTAGAATTCCAGTAGCTATGAGCGCGGCGGAACATCGCCTCGCCAAGTGTGCCTCGTGGAGCGGCGACGGACCCCTGACGCCAGAGGTCACCGACCTCACGCCAGGTATACACAACAAAAGTCACCGACCACCTGTATACATAGGTCAATGACTTCACGCCAGGTGTACGCAACAGTAGAGGTCACCGAACTCACACTAGTTAACAACACAAAGATCACAGATCTCACTAAGCATCAACGCAAAGGTGACTGACCTCACTAGATAATAAAACAAAGAGGTCATCGACCCCAAATAACATCTATCCTGACCCGTCCACGACCCACTGAACTCTCTCAATCACATGCAAGAGAAAACGCGTTCAAATATTTCCTATACAGGGTGTAACAGAACAGGGGTGGGGTACCAATGGGTCGAAATATTAAAGTTTTTTTTCAATACACCTTGCTCGAAAATTGAACTTACGAAGGCAGTAAGCTGTGCGGTAAATGCGTTTTACCGCACCAGTGCGATTTCATTACAATTTTTTTTTATTCCCACGGTCTTCAGAATTTATTATTCAGCCAGGATAATTTTGACAATAAAAAATATTTAAATCGATTCATACAAAGATAAAAGTATTTTATATTTTTTTATTTCAACAAATTGTATCAAAAATATTATCAGCCAGTAATAATTTAATTATAAAAATAAAATTATCTCGATTTAACAAATAATATTCGTAGAGGCTGAATGTCCGCCAGAGCTTTTTCTCCGTAATTTTGCTTATAAAAAAGAAACATACTATCGTTTTGTAGTTGGCGCCAAGCTTGTAAAATTTTCACTTAATTGTTTTACATTGAATGTTGTTTTATGAGTGTTTTAGTGTTGATATTTAATGATAAATGTGAATAGTAAGGATACTCAAACTGGGCGCGATATAATAAATGTTAGTTTTTACAACTTCTACATGATCCATTTTACCTGTAGTATCATAGCTTTTGTAGGGTACTATATGTATGTACCTTTCTTAACCATTTCAATTTAATTATTTACTATCAGTTTTCTCACAAGTGACATGACTCGTGACATTATAAACCCTCGCCTGCGGCTCGGGCTTACAGAAGTCACCACGTTTGTAATATGCCACCTACGATCCTTGTATCGTAATGTACTATTACTTCCCATACAAATTGTTCAATCAGCTGACACTCTCAGTATGAAGACTTGAAAAACTAGCCCTGTTTTGATACATCCTATATAATAACCTACTCATCATCCACGTATCGTTATTACATCACATCACACTAATATTATAAATGTGAAAATATATTTGTATGATTAGATGTTTGTTCCGCCTTCACGCTTAAAGTACTCAACGAATTTGGAATAGAGATGGATTGTAACCTGGATTAACACATAGGATACCTTTTACGGGAAAAAATCTTATTCCCACGGGAAAATCGTACACAACGCGACGCTTATATTATATTCTTACACAGCTCTACGACGGCGGCGCGCCAATGCTCACGAGAAGTACGCGACGGAACCAACCAGGGACCTCCACCTGCGGTTCGCCAGGCCCCGCACGAGGCACCAGGCCTCCGCCTCGCATCACGAGAGGTACCAAACATACTTCTGACACAGATAATATAATACTACGTACAGATGCCTCATACAAACAAACTGTACCCTCAAAACTCGGGCTATTTTGTTTCCTCTATTAGCTCACGAGATGGTGCTACGTGCGCACTGACGTACAACGCCGCCTACGCAGATACGCCATCTAGTGCCAAGTTGACGACCTTGAGAGCGCCTTTATTATAAATATACTTCTTTTATTGTTTCCTGTTTGCTATTATTTGAAGATTCAAATAACAGTAAATTCAAAAATCGTTACTACTATCCAAAAACATTAAAAATGTTTTAATGCAAAAACAAAACATCGCTGTGTCAATATTACAACTATTAGATAAGAGATGTCGCAAACAATATAACTATTAGACGATAGATAGCGCTGCAAATGATAACGATTGCTTAGACTCTACGTAGTGCCAATGTTGTCACTAGATGTCATCACTAATTTAGAACAAAATTTCCGTACCATGGAATGAGACCCCGCGCTTCTGTATACTTCTCCTGGCTTTTACTCTTGCACTACTCCTCAGTTTTCTTTATAAGTATCCTCTCTCCATAAGGTCGCCTTTGCGCACCTATACTCTGTCCCAGATAGGATTGGACAGAAGTAAAAAACTAGTGAAAAGGTTAATTTTTATTCACACTTTGCGCAGTACGTATTTTTAATATTCACGCAAAGTGTGTCCTAAAAAGACCTAAGAAGACAGCGGTCACAATCATTAGTACTGATATGCGCAATTTTTAACAGATTTCGAACGCACCCTTAACGTCATGTCATGAATTGAACTGTCACTGTCAGTGATTGATAAAGTTCGTCACTTCACTTCCCTCTGGCTCTTGTGGAGTTTGTTTTGCGTTGCTGAAGTCTGTTCTGCTATGAGCTACTCGTGTTATTTCTCGTTAAAGTTGTTATAATGCCGGTTTGATTAATATCAAAAGGCAACCATTTCAGTAAACAAGTTAATCTATTAATTCATTAATAAGACCTACCTGAGCCTATCTACTCTTAATATTTTTGTGCTAAAATGTTTACTGTCACTGCTTTTTTTTTCCAATGTTATATGAACGGAGTATAAGTAACCTGTACCTTACTGCTTGTATGTTACTTTTGTGTGCAATAAAGTGATTTTCTCCGACACACTCGAAAATGTGATCATTACTGCCAAAAAACATTACGCGAAGTGACTCATTTTTGGACGAAACATTGCCCCATACAAAACAGCGGCCGGCAATGTGCCCTCAAGCGGCCTAGGCCGGCAAAGTAACTTTCGTCTAGAAATTTCAATGTTTTTGAGTCTTTTTACAGCATACTCTTATGTTCTAAATTCAAATTTTATATGAATCGTGCACGAATCGTAGTGATTGGAGTTGGCTGTATGCTCTGTACGACACTGGCACAGAACAAAAAAAAAGAAAAGTGCGCAATATGGCGGTTTGTAATTTTCTCTCTTAATTTTTTCGTACTATTTTGTTACGTATTTTTCATGATGGAGTTAACTAATCATTGAATTAGGGAAATATTACGACAATGAATGGTTCAAGTAGTCGAAGTAGAGGTTAAAGTGATAAAGGTTAGAACTTATAAATTTAGTACGATACGAGTACACATCCAAATCCAAGGTTCTTATAAGGTAATATTTTTTTGTGTTTTATAATTTCCTCGCGTATTTCAGAGAAAAGCACTATACAGGCCTCGGCCGCAATAACTCTTGCTGGACTCGTACACAATAAAAGTCCTCGCCTGTGGCTCGGACTTTAAACGTGTCCTCGTCCAACAATAACTAATTTTGCGGCCGCGGCAGTAATGTACTATTACTTACAGCGTTATATTTTGAACGACTTGTTATTTTATTGAAGCAATGAATAGGGGATCGGACTGTTCCTAAATTTACCATATTTAATTAATTATTTTTAAAATATAGATTATTACCAGACGATTCGCGAAGAAAAAAACAAAATCGGTTGAAAATAGTAGTAGAATAGAGGAATGTTGATTTTTCCTCAGAGAACTGATATTGAATCCAGAGCATGCGAAGGAGTCTGTAAATAGACTCCTGAAGCTCGCGAGGGATTCTAAGGTTCGAGGTGAGAATAAGATTCCTCTCAAATCCAACACATTATTTTTCACCTGTTCCGGCAAGGAAATCATTAACTATTTACTTACCTACGTAAATATTGGTACTTAAAAATGTACAAGAGTTCTCTTATTTTAGATATTATTCTATAAGTTGAGATTTAATTACTGTATTTTATTATAATACTTTTAAAACTTTTATTTAATAAGATAAAAATAAACAACCAAAACAATAAACAAACTTTTAGGTTATGTTTTTTTAGGGTGCGTTCCAAAATTGTATGAAAACCTATCCCTGCGTTCCGAGACGCGCTTAAATCGATTTTAACGCACTCAAAGTCAGGCGAAACCCATACAATCTTTTGGTTTTCTGATCGCTGCTGACGGCGCTGACAGTTTGATTCGGAACACACCCAAAAAAAAATAGCACACGTCAATTATTTTACGCGCGGATATACGAAAACTTTTTTCCTGTGTAAGGTAATGTTCGAAATTCAAACTAATTCTCCTCTCTAGACATGAGAATCGTTTGCATATCTAAAAATGAATAAGCGATTTTCGACCCTCTTTTCGGGCATTAAAATCCAACTTTCCGAGGTGGAGAGGTGAAAACGAATTTACAGTGATTTTTTAAAGTTTCAATATGTCTGTCTCTTTTAAAAACGATTTTTTATATGGAGATTATATGGCGTTACTAACAAATGACGTCACAAGTGGGTATGTGCCTCTCTGTCTAATCTTGAATTTCAAACCTTTATAACTCGGTCAATTTTAAAGATAGAGCATAAATTTGTTTTAGTGTTCAATAGCAGAAACTAACAAGTTTAGATTTATAAAATAAAAAAAAGGCAGTCCGATCCCCTATTATCTATGGTCTAGAAGAGTAACCTGTAGCTTATTTTCGACGTTCTTACAATCCGAGTCATATAAAACATCATTGTACCGCGTATTCGAATGTCGTAGGTTTTAAAATAAAATAAATGAAAACGTTTTTATCGGCACTGTAATCCTAGCTCCGTAGCCCAGGTGGTATTGTATCTGCCTCCGACGCACAGGGTCGCGGGTTCGAATCCCGCCCAGTGCAAACATTCGTGTGATGAGCACTTGTGTTTGCCTTGTGTCTGGTTGTTGTTTATCTATATAAGTATGTATTTGTATATTTATGTAATGTATATCAGCTGTCTGGTACCCATAGTACAAGCTCTGCTTAGTTTGGGATCAGATGGCCGCGTGTGAAGGTGTCCCCACATATTTATTTATTTCTAGGAGCTCGTCCCGCGGCGTGTCCGGCGTGGTGCTGGGCTCGCCGCCGCTGTCGGGGGGCTCGTGCTCGTCCGACACGCCCCCCGCGCCGCCCGCGCCCGCCGCGCCGCCCCCGCACAACGCCGCGCGCGCGCGCCGCTTCCGACCGCTCTCCATCGCGCCATAGGTCAGTGTTGGGATAGATGTTTGTTACTCTTTCACGCAAAAACTACTGAATGGATTTAGATGGAATTTGGAATGGAGATAGTTTGGCCGAAGGGGGATTAACACACAGGATACTTTTTACGGGAAAAAGTCTTATTCCCATGGGAAAATCTTACACAAAGCGAGCGTAGTTGCGGGCGGATCGCTAGTAATATATATAGGGTTATTTTTTATTCAGTGCACAAACTTTAATATCATGTTGTTCAGACCATGAAACTAAACAACTTTCCCAAAAAAAAAATAGGTCCGGAACTGAAAAATAAAATCGATCTCCCATACAAACTGCCGCAGCCAACTCGGCAATTAGTATGGGAGGTACAAAATTTTCTTTCATTTCCGGACCCATGTTTCTTGGGGAAAGTTGTTCAGTTTCATGGTCTGAACAACATATTAAAGTTTGTCCACTGAATAAAAAATAACCCTATATACTCAATCATCCAATATTGTATCACCAACGGCCCGTTACAGTCCACTGCTGGACTATGAGCCTCCTCCACTCCGCGTGTTTGGTTTTGCCATAATCTCCACGCTTGGCAGGCGGGTTGGAGATCGCAGATTAAAAGGTTACTGTATCAGAGAGCGCTGCTGCCCGTTCCCTGTTCAATGTGTAGTCCCTAAGTCGCCTCTTACGACACCCACGGCAAGAGTAGGGGTTGGTGACTAATGTATTCTACTCCGCCGTCACCACCGGCTAACATAACTTTTTTGTAATTGACTATTTTTCCCCCAGATTTGACTCGACGCATGACCCGGCCAGACACTGATATGTAACTATACATACATACGTACGTACGCGCTATATATATTTATATATATTGTTGTTGAATATTCTGACTCCTTATCGAGCAACACTTTGTGCTCTGAAAGGTGCATCATTATAATCTACATAAGAAAAATGATTTTATTTTATTGGAAAATGAAGCTAGTTCTCGGGGAGGGATACAGATGGCGCTGAAAGAAAAATTTAATTCGTTTGGAGGACGTTTAGCGGTTTGTCGAAATAAAATGTCAAAATATTGTATTAAAATTGGTCTAAAGCGCCATCTATTGGTACGGAGAAGATATATTTAAAATGTTGCTTTATTTTTATTTGGTGCTATTAAACATATCTTATGTAGATTGTAATAAAGTTGAATTTGCTATACTTATCCGAAAAATTATTAATAAATATATATATTTAATGTTTTAGGTACTTGTCGTATTGAGCAACCGGTACTCAAACTTCTTTTCGTTTTTCCGTTAAATTTTTATTAAATTCGTTACAAAAACGTTTATTTATATTCTGTGTTATTTATTTTTATCATTTTCGGTGCAGTATAGCAAAGGAAGGCCAATTCCCAATCGAATAATTTTTACTTTTCATTAAGAAAAGTTTTTAATTGTAAAATATTTGGTTGTGGAATAGGCCAAATCAAAGAATGTGATGAAAAAAGACCTCAGAAAGGCTATTTTAAACCTTATTTTCTTAAAAATAAGAATGAAAATGTTGTACTAATATATCAAGCGTTTGATTATGAGTCTACTAGACATGGCGCGTAAAAAAATAAAAAAGTGAAAATGGTTCTTTTTCTTTAAAATTCGTTAGTAGAAAAGTATTTTTCTAAATATTAAAATAGTTGATTAATTATCAAACAAATTTTGTTGTTGGCACACTTGATGCATCTTTCTGGATTCTTTATATTTAAATTTACTTATAATCTGTACAAATATCTTCTCTATATTGTACTTACGCCTTTTCCTGCGTATTCTTTCCATGAAGCCCGAATTACCATAAATTAGGGCATTGCTTGGTTTTCGACACCTATTACACTAAAAATCATCGACGTTTCCAATTACCAAAACGCAATATTTTCATTTGCCGTTTCTAGTAGACTCATAACTCTGTGCGCTATATCAATTTGCACCTTACTCAGTACGTCTAAGGTGCATAATTAATAAAAACAAAAATATTTAGATCTCTTAGATAGGACTTGCCTTTTGAAAGCTTATAGCCTAGTTTGGGACTTATCGAGCGGTATCCCAATGCTAGGCTGGCGTTGCCCACTGCTGGACTTAGCATCCCACTTTGGGCCTTTAAATTTTTATTATTTAAGACAAAAATTTAATTATCTCTGGTTTGCCCAGTGGGGATTTTGAAATTGTCCTCAACGTTGGGAAAAGGTCTGATCACATCTTCCCACTTAACCAACCGATTCTTTCAATATCTCTTTCTCTTTCTAACGCAAAATACATCATTTTTGCTCTCTCTCTTACACGTACTGGACGTGTGAGCGAGAGAGCAAACCCGGCCGGGTATAAACCCGGATTACTATAGGATGAGTTCTGACAGCTTCAAAAGTCTTCATACGACGTTAACAACTTTTTTTTAAACCATATAGCTAATAAAATAAAAAAAAATATAACTTCACCTCTTATTTTATCATTATATACAGTAATTTTACTTAATGAATAAACGAAATAATATTAAAAAGTTTTTAAAATTTTTATCTGTCAGAGCTCACCTATAGTAACCATAAACCTAATAAATTTGTGTTCCAACTGTTTATATTATAATTTAAAAAAGAGGTTGGATTAATCCGTTTCCGGAAGATGCGATTGGACCGTTAAAAAATAATTAAAGCCGTTCTTATTTATTAGAAAAATGAGGTAGCTATTGTTGTACTTGTAATTGGGATCGGAATGAGAGGGGCAAAAGTTAATGGCATCGTGCTAAATGCGAGGTATAGAAATTTAAAAATATAGTAAAGAAAAAATACGGAATATAACAATAGGGGATCGGACCACCTTTTTTTTTTATTTATAAATCCAAACTTCTTAGTTTCTGCTATCGAACACAAAAAGAATTTTTGCTCTATCTTTAAAATTGACCGAGTTATAAAGGTTATTCAAGATTAGACAGAGAGGCACATACTTGCTTGTGACGTCATTTGTTAGTAACGCCATATAATCTCCATACAAAAAATCGTTTTTGAAAGAGACAGACATATTTAAAAATGTAAAAAATCACTGTAAATTCGTTTTTCAACCGATTCTGTTTTTTATTCGTCGCGAATCGTCTGCTGCTAATCTATATTTTAAAAATAATTAATCATAAAATATAGTGAACAGTCCGATCCCCTATTGTTTTTGGCTATATCGAACGTTTTATAATGTTAATTAATTATTTTTTGTATTGTTCTCTACTGAATTTATTATTAATAATAAAATGTCATTCACTTTTGTCTTTTCTTCAAATCGCAGACGAAATAACAGGAAATTTGAACATACGTATGTGCCATTTTTTTTATGGCCTTCCTCACAAACCCTGGTATCGGAGTCATTATTGAGGTCTTTGCCGAATAAATTGTCTATTATTTTATATAAATCATCCGACCGATTTGATAACTAAAGGATCGTTAACTTTTATTAAATTTTATTTATAACTAGCTTACCCGGCAGACGTTGGCCGCCATTTTTCCCAACAGATGTTAGGTACACCTACATTTGTATTGGAAAACTAAATTATAGTTTTTTTTCTGTTACTTATTATTTATGTTTCTCACCGTTTAAACCTTCCCTGAACTTCCACAAATATTTCAAGATCAAAATTAGCCAAATCGGTCCAGCCATTCTCGAGTTTTAGCGAGACAAACGAACAGCATTTGTTTTTATATAGATATTATACTGTAATTTCGTCTGTGATTCATTATACTTAAATATGGTTAACCGCTTTGATGCGGCGTGTGTATATACAGGGTGCGAAACGAGATTGGTATTAAACATTATTTCTTTTCTTATCCAAGACTTTGACGCTCATTTTTCATTTTAATTTGTATAAATTAATGCGCTTCGAAACTTAAGCGTCTTTAATTAGATCTCTCTCCTGCGCTATTGGATGTTCAAAATCGTTTATTTAGTTTTTTGTTTTGTTTTTGAACATTTTATATTTCTTGATTTGTCATGATACGTCATTTTCCCAAACGGTCCGAGCGACGAATCAGGAAAATGACAAATTCGTAACAACCAATCAGAAAAATGACGAATCGCGACAAATCGTGTTCTTTTCAATACATCCCCGCTACTCTTTCTGGTGCTTATTTATTTCTTCATTTGGTCATGTTTTAAAAATGTGAAGACTTGTAACTATGTATGATGTACAAAGTATATTATTTATTTAGTTAGATATTATACCAATTAAATGCGTTTGACATTTTTATCTACCATTTGTGACAACTCAAAACTGTGAAATCTCAATTATTTATGTTGACATTGGCAATACTGGGAGATTGTCAGCAGTGTTGCCATACTTACAAAATCTTATTTGTAGACTCATGGGAACGACGTTGGTAAAATACGTGGAACTAATGTAACCTACGTAATACCTATTAAATTATTGCAATTACTTAATAATATAATATTACATATTATTGGTTGCCCATATCAATGCAATTTCTGCCTTGAAAGTACATACAAAATTCAACTTTAAAAGTTAATTTTAAGATGGCAACTTTTGACCAATCAGCATGCTTCGTGCCGGTGTTGCCAATTTACAAACTCTAAAAATCTATTTGTAGTTTAAAATTCGTCCTAAGTCGCTTTTTTGTGCAGATCTTATTATTGTTAAGGTTCGTACTAATCAAAGATGGCTGCCGCTACGCAGCTGTTTTTAAACACTGCATTTATTTGAATATTATTACTGCACGTTGTCTGAGAGTTAGGGCTCCCCACAATTTTTGGGGCACTAGACCTCCCCTGAGAGGGGACTAGATTGTATACTATAGATTTTAAAGGTAATAAATTGGATTCTTTCAGGCCACTTGCAGTAATATTTCTCACATGAGCAATTATTTATGAAAAGATCTTAGAACTAGCAGTTTAGATTAAAATGAGGCACAGAATATGCGAACAATTTCTAGACTTTGCGAGTTATTTTTTATTAAAGTTAGTGATAGATGTTTTGGGATCAGATAATGTCAATATTTTAAAAACTGGTTCTTGTATTAACGTCAAAACAGATGCTTAAAATTGCTATGATGATGATGACTTAGTACCGCCTCTTTCTAGCCAACGACGAATGCTGATGTTAGAAAAGGATAAAAATACATAAATATCCGATACTGTGTTCAAGTTAATTCAGACAAACATTTATCAATACGAGTAAATAAAGTTTTGTCAAGGAAATACCAATACATTAATAAATATGTGGGGACATCTCACAAACGGCCATCTGAACGCAAACTAAGCAGAGCTTGTACTATGGGTACCAGACAGCTGATATACATTACTTAAATAGATAAATACATACGTATATTGATAAACAACAACCAGACACAAGGCAAACACAAGTACTCATCACACGAATGTTTGCCCTGGGCGGGATTCGAACCCGCGACCGTCAAATACTTTATACTTTATTCCAAAACACGAGACTTAAATAATACTGTAACAAAAATTACAAGTCTCGCATGTTTGCATATTTCTATTGAACTCATTTTAATTGAAGTTAGTTTTTTTACTGATCACTTATAACGTTAACGGCATTGGTTTATTTTATACGAGAGATGTATAAAAGTGGAGTTACGTAGATGCCATCAAAGTCTAGTCCTTATTGCATTATATGTAGAAAAACTGTATGTAATAATTAAATAATTGATTGATTATTATTAAAAATAGTAATTAAGTATTATGATATTAATTATGAGAGAAAATTGAGCAGTTACGTGCCCGCCATTTTGTTTTTTCGCGCGGTAGAAATTTTGCCGTTTGAAAATTAAAGATGGCGAGATTATGAGCTGGTTTTCTGCTTGGGAAGTCGCCGTGTATGGTTTTCGAAAGGATTTTTATGTTTAGTTTTTCCGACATTTCGTTCTACCAATTTCCACTCGTCGAGAAAGCGAGGAAACCTCAATGTTTGCGAATAATGGGGGTTTCTCTTTTAGTTCTACAAAGGCCCGTTATGTGGCGCTGGGTTCCTCTTTTGTTAAAGCCTTCAACTCAGAAAGGAAAAAAAAACTCATCAAAACTGGTTTACATATTTATATTCAATCATTTTATGTAATTAATAAAGTTTGGTAGTTAATACAATAAAAATGAAAATATTTTTATTTTTGATAGCTTATATGTCAAGGAGAATACCAGGGTTTACTTTTAAGGGACTTCAAAATTTGTGTCGCGACCCAGAGGATAAACCTGAATAAAATTGTATTATAAAAAAACTTCAATTTGACAACTAAATTAAAACGAACTATGGCCATATAAAACACGACATCTAGTGGAAAAGTGAGAACTAAAATTTAAAAAAAGGAAAACCCATTGCAGGACTCAACGGTAAGATCATTGAAGATCATTAGAACTTGACATTGCGTCAAGTTAATAATTATGTCTAATGTCCCTTTCAATAGAATCCGGCAATAATGTAAACAAACCAATTTAAACACGATTACACCGTAATTACTTACATTTCACTATCATATTCACATTTCAAGAAACCATACATTCTTCTTACAATCATTTCGTCCCCTATTAACTTCTTTATGGTAGTTATTTTAATAAAAAATACTCTGACGACAAAACTTTCAATAATATGTAAAACTGCTATATTAATTTTAAACTCATCAAAGTTTTGTTTGTCTTTGGAAAGTTAGTGTCAAAAAATTATCTTGTTTACATTATTGCCGGATTCTATTGAAAGGGACTTTACTTGAGTAGCGTTTTTTAAATCTTTATACCAAGAACGGCCAGAAGAAACTCCACAAGAGTCGCATCTTCTGTTCTTTTCTCTGCTTTTTTAACGATGTGGAGATTTGTAGAATGGAAGTCAACATCGACAGCTGCGCACGCGACTTCTGTCGTTCTAGTCTAACCGGCTTCCGTCGCTAGTAATATCGACTATTTACGAGACAATTATTTTTGACAAAGTAATATTACGAATTGATTATGCATGTATATAATAAAGTTGTTGATGTTTAAGGGATTTGAAAGCGCATCTGCCGAATTGTTTTGCCTTCAGTAGTTCTTGTACAGTTCGTGTTTTGTCTTTTTCTGGTTTTGAGCAATTTTTGTTTTACCCACAGAATAAATTGACGCACTTATTTTATTAAATTTAATTTGTTGAATATTTTAAAGTTGCATCTATTAACATTTTATACATATCTACTGATTTATTATTTTAAGAAAATACGGTAGGCAGCACTTAGATTTCAGTCGTAGCGATTCACCCAGTCGCGCTCTAATCCTTTAGTTCGTCAGTCCTTTTCACCTTTTAAAGATTAAAAAGGACAGGAGGTGCCATCCTAATATTGGAGCTGTCAAACATCGAATTTGAACCTCATGGACGCGTCGATTGCACAATTTTAGAGAGCACTTAAAACATCCGACTTAAAAATCTCTTAATTTGACAGCTATGCCCTTATTTTAAGTTATCATTCATTCAAAATAATATCATTCGTTCGTCTGAATTCATCACCTCTCTTTCAAATTCTTTATTGCATACCATATGTACATTTCAGGTGGTAAATAATAATAATACTCGTAAAGTGCTTAAAAACATGGACCCTGTCGGGCATAACAACATAAGTAGACAAAAAAAGAAAAAGAACTTAAAGCTAACTTAATTGTAATATTATAATCCGTGGTCTTTAGTATAGAGTATCCGGACACTTTCATTAGACATAATAACGAAAAGGATAGCTGGATTTTAAAATTAGAATTAGAGCATGACTTCCCGGTTCGGGGCCAATCTGTGTCACTTCCTGTATTTTATTCAAACAAACTAACGATAATGTAGTGTTGCCATCGGTATCGATTTTATAACATCGACATTTAAATTCAATCATTTGTGTCGCTTTACAAGATAGAGGCGATATAAGTTTTATTTTTGGCCAATATTTAAATTTTAAAAGCTGTAACCTGTATTGAAATATGGATCAATAGGAAATATGCATAAAAAATATTTGTTTTTTCATAGTTCATCTGAAAGTATACAAAAATAGAATACTGACAGTCAAAACAGAATCGAAATTGATCGAAAAACAAACTAGATACAACATTATTAAACAAATATATCTGTCCCTCTTACGAAAATAAAATTTTCTATGGCGGATATATGGCCCGCGTGACATATGACGTCACGTCGGACCTCTCTGTCTAACCATCAACTTTGAAGTCTTATAATTTGGTTTCTGAGCAAGATATTTCAAAAATTATTTTTATGTGTTTATCTGGAACTTGAAATATATCGATTAATTAATTTATTCCCTATTATGCCATTTTTATACGCGAGATGTGCTTTCTAATCTTAGCCCTTTTCTAAATGTTATATTTTATTTAGTTCGGAGGGTGCGGGCGGAGGGCTGACTACGGCGATGCGCTGTTTTTTATTTTGTTCAGAGGCACGCTCGGTTACGTTATTATTTTGCCATATTTTTTATATTTACCGAAATATGCACAATGAAATTTAAATAAAAGGTATTCGTCCTTGATTATTGCCGTTTTATTTGTTTAAAACTAACCCTCTGTCTATTAGTGTTGCCGAAAAATCGAGTTTTACCATCGATAGGCCTATCGATATTATTGCTCCTCAATATTGCATAAACTATCGATAAAAATAACTATCGATAGTATCGATAGGTCATGCAATATCGAGTAGTAAGAGGAGGAGGAGCAATAATATCGATACAATCGATAGTTTTTTCGTTTTCAACGATCGATACCTACTATCGATAGTATTGATAAGCAGCAATACTATCGATAGTAGGTATCGATAGTATTGCTGCTTATCAATACTATCGATATTGGACTATCAAGCAGCAACACTACTATCCATTCCTCTATCACCAAATATTTTATGTGACTCAGGCTGGCTGGACAATTCTTCCAAATGAGCCGCGTTTAAGTAGGTCAATACACAATTTTAGGTGACGGCTAATCACGCTTATTTCAGTTTATGTGACGCTAGAGAACCCGAGATAATCGAACGCAAACATGTCCATCCAGCTTGAAAACCGCTTTTCGCATGGTCTCTCAATCTCCGAACAGAAGGGAACGTATGGAACCACATGGTCAAGCTATACCAACTGAAAGCGACTTACTAATAACCTCTGACCAACCACTAATAACAGTCCACCCGTGATGGTAGATCACATCTTGACTTGTGGTCATGATTATGACTCGCCTGGGGCGATCATCGGTATAAAAATCCCCATGGATCACCTATTACTGTGTACCATCTCGTCATTTTTAAAATAACTATGATAAAATAGACGTGATAATAAAAATAAAACAAGGTTTATAATATTTCGTCCTCACCGAGGGGCACACAAGACCTTAGTCACCATGCGGGGCCACTGTGGAGTGATAGTACTCTGTTTCACAAGGTTTTTGAAGGACTGAGAGGAAAAGATTCTTGAATGATTGAATAAAATTGATATATTCATAGTTTTACCACTTTTACAATAATACAAAATAACACTCATCATCCTGTCATATAAAATTAAAATGATACAAAAATCAATAAAATATACAATAAGTCTGATTAAGATAAATATCAATAACTCGGTACAGTAGCCACCACAAATGACTGCCTGCACACTTCATATGAATACTGTTACGGAATAAAAGCTTTCAAGATCAAAAAGTCCAGCCGTAGTATTAGCTGGCTACTGTACGTTTTTTTCTTACACCTATGTAAAATTTTACGACTGCTCCCCTTGTATGCGGCTGTCAAGACGTATTGACGCAGCGACGCAGGCGACGCTAAGCGCCGCAGACAAAGGAATGTTACAATATAAAATATTAATCCATGATTAAATAATACATGTCTATATTAAAAATAGTTAGTCTTTTTACATCAATTTATATGAATCGTGCACGAATTGGAGTTGGCTGTATGCTCTGTATGACACTGGCATAGAGAAGCGCGCAATTTGGCGGTTTGTAATTTTCGTTTCTTTTATTTGTATCGCACTATGTAGTTGATCCGTTTTGTTGGTCGGAATGGCATAACAGGTATGTACATACTTATTTTCCATGATGGATTAACTAATCATTGAATTAGGGAAATATTATAACAATGGATGGTTCATGCAGTCGAAGTAGAGGTTAAAGTGATAAAGATTAAAACTTATAAGTTCAGTACGATACAAGTAAACATCTCAATCCATTTTTTTTAGTAATTTATAATTTCCTCGCATATTTCAGAGGATACAAGCCTCGGCCGCAATGACTCGTGCTGGACTCGTACACAATAAAAGTCCTCGCCTCGGCTTGGTCTTTAAACATTTTTTTTTTCATCAATTACGTTACTTATGATAAAAATGCGAAGTGTGTTGGTTTGTCTTTTTATCACGCAGCGTGATTAATAGACATATAGACACAAAGAGTTGACAGCAAAAGCACTATATGAAGTGTTTTGGTAGAAGACTACTGGTTTATCTGGTGTTACCAACGAATTATCTATAGTGTAGAAGAGCAACCGTGTAACAAAGCCCGCTATAACATGGCACCTAATGAATGTTGACAGACGACGACGACAGACAGGCAGGTGATGTCGCTGCTGTACATTGAAGCTTACTTTCCACGTTCTTACAAACCGAGTCATATAAAACATCATTGTACCGCGTATTCGAATGTCGTATGGTATAGTTTTGCTTCTTTGGTATTCATTTGGTGGGGTCAAGTTTGAAGCGTAGTTACTCTTCTAGACTATAGGCAATTCGTTGGGTGTTAGTATGAATTAGTAGCCATTGTAGTTCTATTATTCTTTAATTTCTACATTCTTGTGTCTATTATTTTTTATTGTGTGAGTTATTTAAGTACTTTTTTTCCCCAAGAGAGAGAAAACCATCGCAAGCGTACCCGTGCGCGGACAGCTGGTTCGTTTAGTTCTACGTATGATACATGGTGAGTAGACATTGGCTGATCACGCGCATGTATCTCTCCCATACTGATTTCAGGTCTGCTTCCCTGTTAAATAAAACGCACAAGTTAATTTATATGTCATCTACAGCTCATATACGTCCCAACCGAGGGGCTGGAGCCTACCCTGAATTAGGGCGATTAGGCCTTAGTCGACCTCGCTAGCCCAGTGCGGGTTGGTCGACTTCACACACAACCTTTGAATTTCTTCGCAGGAGTGTGCAGGTTTCATCACGATGTTTTCCTTCACCGTAAGAGCGTTGAATAAACGTACATATGAATTCGAAAACACATTGGTACGTGGTGGGGATCGAACCCGCGTCTCCCGGACGGGAGGCAGCGGCCCTAGCCACTAGACCACCGACGCTCCCTGGTAGTGTTAACAGATGATAAAATAATATTTACGATGTTCTACAAAAAACAGCTTAGTATTTTTGAATCGATAAAGTACATACCTGAGTACGTCCATCTGCAGCGCGCACTGCTCGTACGCGGCCAGGAACTGCGCCAGGTCGGTGCGCGGCCACATGCCCGCGCGCAGCGGCTCGATACACCTGACAAACAAATTTATACAATTCAGTTTTAGCTTTTGGTAAGACTTCTCCAGGAGATAACCTCATCTGGAGGTTTATGGGAGCTGCTTCAGTCTTCAGTGAAATGTTTGCTTTTCAAGGATATCTTTAAGAGCAGATTACTTCTTCAGGAGGTCTATAAGAGCTGTTTACTAATCCAGGATGTCTAGAAGATGTGGACCTTTTCAGTAGATCAATAGAAGCTGCTTAACTATCCAGAATGTCTACGAGTGCGACGTATCACTTCAGAAGGACTATAAGTGCTTATTACTTCTTCAGGAGGTCTATAAGAGCTGTTTACTTCTCCAGGAGGTCTGCAACAGCTGCGTACTTCTCCAGGAGGTCTGCAACAGCTGCTTACTTCTCAAGGAGGTCTGCAACAACTGCTTACTTTTCCAGAAGGTCTGCAACAGCTGCTTACTTCTCCAGGAGGTCTGCAACACCTGCTTAGTTTTCCAGGAGGTCTGCAGGTCTGCAACAGCTGCTAACTTCTTCAGGATATTTATAACAGCTATTTACCTCTCCAGGACGTTAACAAGAGCTGCGTATCACTTCAAAAGGAATATAAGAGCTACGGGAAGCCTGTAAGTTCAGATTACCTCTCCAGCAGATCGATGAAGAGGGACCTCAGCTCTCTGCCTCTGTGCAGGTTGCAGGCCAGCCCGACCAGCGCGCGCGTGTACAGGCGGAAGTTCAGCTCCAGCTCTTGGTAAGACTTCTCCAGCAGTTTAGGCTTCAGACGCATGCAACATAAGCTGGAAGACGTATTAAAATAAATTTTTCGTAACGCTCAAAAATGTGATCATTATTGCCAAAAAACAGTACGCAAAGTAACTCATTTTTGGATTGCCCCATACAAAACAGCGGCCAGGAATGTGCCCTCAAACGGCCTAGAAATTTCAATGTTTTAAAGTCTTTTTACAGCATACTTTCTAAATTCAAATTTTATATGAATCGTACACGAGCTCCTATACGTCCCCACCGAGGGGCTCGAGTCTACCCTGAATTAGGGCAATCAGGCCTTAGTCGACCACACTGGCCCAGTGCGGGTTGGTCGACTTTACACACAACCGAATTTCATTGCAGGAGTGTGCAGGTTTCATCACCATGTTTCCCTTCACCTTGTTTCTTAGCTAGAACCTCGGACCAACCACCCACTGGACACCACATGTCAGGGCGCTACTCTCCGAAACGCATAGGTGCATTTGCACATATAAATATCTCTGTGCGGCCAATACCTCGCGGCTCACTTCAGTTTCGACCAATTATGAGACCTGTCAACACGTTGCGTAAGCGAGATGAACCAATCACGACGTGTTCCCCGCGCCCCCGCACCGCAACTTTCTTCGTGATTAGTTTGTTAGTAAATTATACAGAGTGGTGTCCGGTGGGTGGTTGGTCCGAGGCTAGAACCCTAGAACTCGCTGAATCAACTCACTGTTTATGCTCCTTCTCCTTATCCAGTAGGATCCTCAGCTCGCGAAGCTCCAACAAGAACTCGCGGTCCATCTCCGTGTCGTAGTACTCCGGCCCCGAGCATTTGTACGTCCAACCCGCCATGATCGCCTATAAGGGACATACAATTCTACTGACATTATTAATGTTGAGACAAATGTTTAAGTGTTGAGTTGAGACGCTCAAATGTTTTAATGGGTCCATATGTGATACGACCTACGATCTCTTTATTTTATACCATATGGTTTGCAATAAATAATTTTAAATTGAATGTTGAAATGGTCAGACGTTTAAATGTTGAGACGCTCAGATGTTTAAATGTTGAGACGATCAGATGTTTAAATGTTGAGACGCTCAGATGTTTAAATGTTGAGATGATCAGATGTTCAAATGTTGTGATAGATGTTTGAATGTTGAGTTAAGATGCTTAGATGTTTAAATGTTGAAATGGTCGGATGTTTAAATGTTGAGATGCTCAGATGTTCAAATGTTAAGATAGTCAGATGTTTAAATATTGAGATGATCGGATTTTCAAATGTTGAGGTGGCCAGATGTTAAAATGTTGAGATGGTCGGTCAGATGTGTAAATGTTGAGATGCTTAGATATTCAAATGTGAAGCTGCTCAGACGTTTTTATGTTGCAATGCTGAGATGCTATCATGTTTAAATGTTAGGATGCTCAGTTAATATGTTTGAATGTTATTTATTTCTAGTTTACCTGCGCGCAATGATAAAAGTCGTTAAAAGATAAATAGGTCAGCTTCCGCTTGCCCGTCTCGAACCGCATGCACGCTATGAACACCACCGCACCGTACTTTCTGAAACAATAAGGAAATGTGTAAATCACAGTAACACTAGCGGCTCTAGGAGCTGTAGACCTCGCGAGCTTATTTTTTGCGATATGGTTGAAATATGTTGTTTTACGTTTTCTACTCCCATACCTCCGCCATTTTGAAAAACTGAATCGACATAAAAAATCTAGGTATTTATTTAGATAGAGGAACAGCGAAATTCGAAAACATTGGTACGAGGTGGGGATCGAACCCGCGTCTCCCGACCGGAAGACAGCGGCCTAGCCACTAGACCGACGACGCTCCATAACCTCAATCAATCAATCAACGGCCCGCTACAGTCCACTGCTGGACTATGAGCCTCCTCCACTTAAGTGTTTGGTTTTGCCATTATCTCCACGCTTGGCAGGCGGGTTGGAGATCGCAGATTAAAAGGTTACTGTATCAGAGAGCGCTGCTGCCCGTTCCCTGTTCAACGTGTAGTCCCTAAGTCGCCTCTTACGACACCCAAGGGAAGTGTAGGGATCCATAACCTCACTAAGCAAAGAACAACAACTCACTTGGCAAGATGTTCGGACAGTAGGAACGCGTTGCGGATGTTCTGCACCACATTGCCGGGCGTCTCCTCGACAGCTTTGAAGACGCGGCGAATGTTGTCGAACTGGCGCCGACAGCAGCGCAGCGGCGCGCCGGACCGGTCCGCCACCTGCAGCAATCATTACTATCACATGCTTACAATAGGGGATCGGACTGTTCCTAAATTTACCATGTTTAATGAATTATTTTTAAAATATAGATTAGTAGCAGACGATTCGCGAAGAAAAAAACATAATCGGTTGAAAAACGAATTTACAGTGATTTTTTAAAGTTTCAATATGTCTGTCTCTTTCAAAAACTATTTTTTGTATGTAGATTATATGGCGTTACTAACAAATGACGTCACAAGTGGGTATGTGCCTCTCTGTCTAATCTTGAATTTCAAACCTTTATAACTCGGTCAATTTTAAAGATAGAGAAAAAAATATTTTAGTTTTCGATAGCAGAAACTAAGCAGTTTGGATTTATAAAATAAAAAAAGTAGTCCGATCCCCTATTGTGCTTATAAATAAGAAACCTCTTATTTTAATAATTTAATCATTGCAATCATGTACATTGTGTCAGTTGGTGTTATTATAAGATAAATATAGTATGTGTACATCAACCCAGTTAGGGTATAACAAAGTACATTAGTATTTTCTCTTTAATAGCATGCAATTTTGTTTCAAATTCGAATATTTATTCACAAGCACACAAGGTAAATAATAGAATGGATAAGAATGTCATACGAAGTACATACGTGGTGCACCAACAATGGTATGCAAATTCTTGTAAATAAAAATAAAAAAACATTATCATTATAAACAAGTCATTCAGTAAAAGTGTCAAAAGATATTGGAAACAATTATAAAATGGCAAATTCAAATAAAATAAAAAACATAAAACAATTGTCATACTGGACGCCACCCCTTAAAATAAAACTTTGTAAATTCATCAACATTATAATATGTTCATTATATTCCATTATTAATAGTTTATACAATTTTACTTATAGGCCAGTCAATATCAACACAAAAAAGGACAAACATCGCAAACGCGCATGTAACTACGATTTTTTTATATGTTGTTAGGTCCCTTGAGAGTAGTTAACACCCAAGTTTGCAACCCTGAAAACCCTGTGCTACGCAAAAACCGCGAAAAACGCTGACCCAGGACAAGGTAAAGAGCTTGGCATCAGTCACCACCTCTGTGAAAGTGTTCATCAAGAGAGTTGATGTTGATCCCCTAACCTTATTCCAAAGAGTTTGCGTCACAAAACAATCAGATGAACAATTGAAGCAGTTCCAGGACCATTAGTTTAGCCAGTACGTGTCTTTGAATAGGACCCAAACGCAAAATATACACTTTAAAAAAAAGTCTACCTTTGACAAACTGTATCTCTGCAACGAATGGACCTAGAGTGCTGGGGTTAAACTCAAATTGTAGGAAATCTAGTTAGCTTTATTAAATTATACGGCAAACATACTTGAAAACGCTTCCTTAGGGTAGTTTTAAAAAAAAAACTGGAACTGGGGGTAGCACAGGGTTTTCAGGGTTGCAAACTTGGGTGTAAACTACTCTCAAGAACCCTAACAACATATAAAAAAATCGTAGATACATGCGCGTTTGTGATGTTTGATGTCGATTTTGACTGGCCTATTAGGATTTCTAAAGTGCATGATTTAATTTCTTACATATAAATTTTATAATATATTATTATTTTTTTAGGCTAGCGCGCTAATTTAGTAAAATTTTCATTTAATTGTGTTAGATACATTTATTATTGTTTTAGTGATCAGTGATCAGATCAAGTGTTGATGTTTAATGATAAATGCTTTTTACAACTTTCACATGAACAATTTTACTTAACAATTTAATTTTAATAATGTTACTATCAGTTTTCTTACAAATGTATTGAAAAACGTCGTACAACACACGGATCTTAGGTTTTGGTCCTGCGGCTAGAGCTAACAAAAGTCAGCTCGGTCCTCGTATCGTAATGTACTATTTATTACCTTTAAAGTCACTTCAAGCAAATAATTGATATTCAAATCTATTCAATTCAATTCATTTATTCCATAAACAATAATTTACTTTGTGTTGGAAATATATACACTTAATGGTAAAAACTCGAGCAACAAAATATAATATAATCAGTAATAGGGCAATGTCAATAAAAATTTCAAAACTATAAAATTCAATCACTCAAAATACTTAAGCCTATGTCATTCAATATAAATAATCTATTAAAACAAAACATGTACCATAAATCAATCCTACTAATATTATAAATGCGAAAGTTTGGATGTTTGTTGCCGAAACACGCTTGAACTACTGGACGGATCGGAATGAAACTTAGAACACATATAGGTTAGGTCCAGGAATAGGACATAGGTTACTTTTTACCGCGGGAAAACACTTCATTCCTACGGGAAAACTCATTAAACGCGGGTGAAACTGCGGGCGGAAAGCTAGTATAATATTCATATTCATTTATTTGCAATCATGTACACAAATTGTAGGTGTTAAATATAAATTTAAATATATAGGTAATGTTAAACTTTGTCAAAATCGATACACCTATTATAACTATTCACTTAACTTATTTGTCATGTCCCATTAGAGTAAAGGAGAGAGAGCCCCTCGATGGGGACGTAACTGAGCTGGCAACATAACAAGAACTTAGGATTTACCTCATCCAAATCCTTGCGATGCCTCGACGACAGCTTGCGTCCGAGGAGCTCCCGTATCACCAAGTCATCCAAGTCATAGTACCTGAAGGAAAGATTCACCTTTATAAGCGTCGTTGTGAGCCGTGTGGTGACGGCAGAGTAGAATACATTAGTCACCAACCCCTACTCTTCCCGTGGGTGTCGTAAGAGGCGACTTAGGGACTACACATTGAACATGGAACGGGCAGCAGCGCTCTCTGATACAGTAACCTTTTAATCTGCGATCTCCAACCCGCCTGCCAAGCGTGGAGATTATGGCAAAACCAAACACTGGACTGTAACGGGCCGTTGATTTTGATTTTTGACCTAAGTACGGGTTCGATCCCCACCACGTGCCAATGTGCTTTCGAATTTCGAATTAGTATGTACGTTTATTCGACGCCCTTACAATGAAGGAAAACATCATCACCTGTACACTCCTGCGAATAAATTCAAAAGGTTGTGTGTGAGTCGACCAACCCGCTCTTGGCCAGCGTGGTCGACTAAGGCCTAATCGTCCTAATTCAGGGTAGGCTCGAGCCCCTCGGTGGGGACGTATATGAGCTATTGATGATATTTATAAGCCACCTTTATAAAATAGGTGGAGTCGTTTTACGTGTTTTTTGAAATATCTTTTTCATCCAAAACTTAAAAACACGACTGCGCCGCCAAAAACATTATAGCCCGTCTCACTCGAGCTGATGTATGGATTCTAACGATACCTCATACATCCAAATCTGTTCAGGCATTTAGAAGTTATAGTGGAATAAAGAAACTCACACACATACATACTTACATAAACCCTGAACACATTACGCTCCTTTATTGAGCAGTCGTGTGTGTGTCGGACTTTATCAGTTCCACCAGTACGTGTGTCATATTGTGGAATTACACAATATTTGTTTGTTTGATGTCTATGTGGGCTTCTAAACATTGTGTGCAAACAGCGTGTGTGTTTATCCACGTATTTCTCAGAAACTACAAATCGGATTGCAGTAATTATTTTGCTATTGGAGTATCTTTAAACTTTCCTAAGTATTCTATTTCCTAATAGTGTGAGTTTTATCAAAATCGGTAAAGTAGTTTTCAAGATATTATGGACTGCCTGCCATAGAAAAAAGTAAAATTTTCCAAATGAAATGAATAGTTTATTAACTTTTGGATGTTACATTTCTTAGTTTCGTCATTACATTTTTTTGTGTGAGTTCACTACACAATGTCAGCACAGCACTAAATCAGCCAGAATTCTAGTTTACGCTATCTTTTAGCAGCCAATGGGCTGATGACCTGAGGAAGGTCGCTGGTGGTGGCTGGATGAGGAGAGCGGGTGATCGTGCGCTTTGGCGTGCCCGAGGGGAGGCACGTCCAGCAATGGACTGCAATAGGCTGATTGATTGATTTAGCAGCCAAAGTACGTCGCTTATAATCAAATATCACTATATTTGTTGTTATGTAAAGAATAGTCGGTGTGTTGTCTTTGCTTGTTTTGGTTTTGTTGATATGTCGCTTTGTCCTTGACCGTTTGGGTCAGCCGATAGCATATATTTCACTAATATTAAATATTTTTAAACTCAATAAGAGATAGAGCGACACTAGAGAGAGATTATATACAGAATTGTACCGATGTCTGTATTGGAAAAGATATGTGAGCTGTAGAACTCGCGAGTCTGTATATCTTTTCATATTTATTTTTATTTTCATTTTTTCTTCACAAACATCCCCAGACCCTTTTTTTTATTATTGGTTAAGAAATGCGACCTGTAGAGGAAAACAGCCCCAGCGGTAGACCTTGTAAGCTGGCAACCCCCATAACTCTGTAATTTTTTTTAATTTCCAAAGACTGACTCGACATAAAAAAATGATTAATTTATCGAACCTGCTCACAAAATTCACGAGAATCGATTCAGAAACGCGACCTATAGAGTGAAACAAACAAACAGATGGACATACAAAAGCAATTTTGGCCAAGCTGAAACGGAGACGCTTCGCTCGCTCGGTCAATTATACACTCTGCCTAGGCAATGTACGATGCTTGCGTATGGTAAAGAATGCCGCGAAGAGATCAGGCAAAGTATAAATTGAAGGACAAAATTAACAAAGAACCTAATCTCCCGAATTTAGGGTAAGCTCGAGCCTCTCTATGCAAAGTATATCGCCCGTTGATGAACAAACTTAGTTTCTAAAAGCAATAGGGAGACACTTAACATTGTACTGAAATAAAAATGATACGTTAGGTTAGATTTCAAGTTGGATGAGGTCGGGGTAGATTTGGTTATGTCATGACAAGTTTTTTACACGAATTCCGCCAACTGCTTATTCAACACATTGCCGGCTGAACGTTCGGTATTGTATTTTATGGAATACTAGCGACCCACCCCGGCTTCGCACGGATGCAATGCTGATATACAACAGAATTAAATAAATATAAATAAATATGTGGGGACACCTTCACACACGGCCATCTGATCCCAAACTAAGCAGAGCTTGTACTATGGGTACCGTACCAGACAGCTGATATACATTACACAAATAGATAAATACATACTTATATAGATAAACAACAACCAGACACAAGGCAAACACAAGTGCTCATCACACGAATGTTTGCCCTGGGCGGGATTCGAACCCGCGACCCTGTGCGTCGGAGGCAGATACGTTATCACCTGGGCTACGGAGCCATCCGATTAACACGAACGCTGCTCTCGTGTTCACATGGAATTACTGCTCACTGCGCACGGTACAATTCGTGAGCGCCGCGCACGCGCACATGCATTACCTTTACGAGTTTATAGGGTAGCAGTCGTCGTGTTTAAGGTGTACAATACTGTTCGTAGGGTTCAGCCAGCGTTTGCAATGTCAGCGCAAAAAAATGTGTTTATTTAACGACATCACATTAGAAACCTCTAATTATCAGTGCTTCTCTACTATAACTATGCATGTATTATACATATAAACCTTCCTCTTAAATCACTCTATCTATAAAAAAAACCGCATCAAAATCCTTTGCGTAGTTTTAAAGATCTAAGCATACATAGGGACAGACAGCTAAAAACGACTTTGTTTTATACTATGTAGTGAAGCAATATTTCATATAATGCCTGAATGTTTTAGGCATTCTGTAGAATGGCTAGGTACTTTAGTAACATATAGATTGTTAATGCCGTTTCCAAGAACTGAATTTCATGCACAAAATACCTAATAAATAAGATTTGACCTTTGGCTTTTTCTTATCGTCTGATAACGTTCTAAGAGTACTATATAAACAAGGATTTCTAGATTTAATTTTATTTATCCGAATCACTTCAAGATGTCTGCTAAGTCTGCTATACTTTTTAAAACTATAATATTATTTACTTTAATATTTGGAGTCAAATCCAATATTGATTACACATACGACGACAAAATTGCCTACACTGTTACACTTGGACTTGAGTGCATCAACAACTGTGTCGACGGTAGATGCATCGTTGACGATTCTTTGTTAGAGCACAACTGCGAAAACACACATGTGAATGCAGTTGTCCATCGGACTATTCACGACAAGCTCTGCCTGAGCCGATGTTACGAAGTCGAAGATTATTCTGGCAAATGTTACATAAACCAAGATGGCGATTGGGATTATTGCGAATCGAGCAAGAAAGTGGAATGGGTACGTGATAAGGTCTTCACAGACAGCAATGGACCGTGCAAAGACACCTGCAGATCCAACCGCAAAGGCGAACGCCCTAGATGCAACCACTTCTGGTCAGGCTCTGATTACTGCAACCCTGAATGGAGCACCAACTACATCCAAGCAAGGACTACAACAGGAGAACTTTGTAGAGGAACGTGCCGACGCCATCTTGGCAGAGACTACACATGGTGTGCTCATACCATGAGAAACGAAGAAGCTTGTGCTTTGCCGGGCATGCCGCGTCCAATCGATTGGTCAGACAACGTTAAAGAAATCATAGCAATTAAGAAACCAATATGCATACGCGTGAAAGACCTCGAAGCACACAAGGCCGGCTGTGATCAGAATAAGGAAGACATAAAGAATGGAGTGTTTGAACGTTTTGTACAAGATCTTGAAAGCGATCCTAAACACGATACCGCGTTTATGCGAAACAATGCTTATTCTATACACAGTTCTACAACGAAAGATGGTGTTTACAGCTCTGCACATGGGTATACCAATATGCCAATAGTGGTGCGAGCTCTCATACGTCCGCGCCATGTGCATGCCGGCGACGAAGATGACGCTGGCAGACTGCCGTCTGAAGTAAGGAACAACTTGCAAAGAACAGACATGAGATTTGACGACAAAGTAGGTTATCTGGTCAGCTATTTCATGGGTGGCTCGCAAGATAAATTCAACGTCTACAACCGTAAATCTAACACCTCTTACGACGAAGATAAGAAAATCATTCAGTTTCTGGACACACACAAGCATCTTTTAGATGCTAAGGTGGATTTGGTGGCAGTGGCGCTGTATCGAGAAGGGGAGTCGAGGCCCTGTGGTATCCTCAGACGGGTGAAGTTCTACCACACCAACTCTCTGATGGACGTTTATTATGAATATCTGCCCAACGAAGACGATGAAGAAGCTTATTTGCCCAGTTCCATTGGAGAGCTGTCATTGTTACCTCCTGTAGATTTTAAACAAGAGCGCAAAGACGGCGAGTGTTATAAATCTAGTATTGAAACTGTTACCGGAAATACGCAATACGATTTCGAACAGAACAGTGTATAGGTATAACCCTTAAATGCATGATTTTTAATTTTATAATAATACCTGGTAATTAAGCTTGTTTTTGGTCCAGAAAAATGGAAAAAGCAAAAAAAAAAATTTTTTTTTCGGTGAATTTTAATAATACTGTTAAATAAATAATTAAAAAATCTTTTTTTGTTTGTTTTCTTTTATTATTTTTGAAAAATAAAAATTTATTCTATTCCCTACTCAATACAGTTTATTTGGTATCAACAGGACATTTGGGTAGCCTTCGGATCTCGGCGGTCGCTGCCCGGCGGCGCTGCAAGGTACTTTCGGATAGGAGCGGCCGCCGCCCGGCAGCGACTGCCACGTGCAGTAGTCAACAAGGAGTCGTCGGTGTGAACAGTTGTTTTGCCTTCCGTAATGTTTGGGCGGCGCCGCCATACTGCTCCCGGAGCGGCTCGGCAGCGCCGCCGTGGGCAGCGCCGCTCGGCAGCATCGGAATGCGTTTCATACAAATCCCTACAAAGCGGTGCGGTACTGTGGCGGTACTGCCGGGCGGCCGCCGAGATCCGAATGCTACCTAGTATTTTTTTTTTTTTTTTTTTTGGAATTCGATTTTTGACTTCGTTTTGGCGGCAAACTCTACCTGCCGTAAAAAAAAATAAGAAACAGTTGAAAAATAAATAAAAAATGTTTGAATTTCTTTTGGTACTAAAGAAAATTACCAAAGCTAATAAGCTAACAGAATAAAAAATAAATAATCAGTATGCATTTAAGGGATAATGACAGTTTTGGTGGAATTAAAAACAGTTTTAAGTTGTGTGTGATGTCCATAAATGTATGACCTATTCTGCAAGTAGTTTTCATGACCTTCTTCTCCTCCTTCTCAAAAGTTACAAAAAAATCTTTGAATATCTATAATCCATGAAACGATAACAGCAACACTTAAGGAATAGAATGGAATATACTTTCTTGCACACAAGAAATACAGACAAGAAGCAGAATGTACAGATGGGCGGCCTCATTGCTAAGGTAGTAATTTCTTCCAGGCAACCTTAGGGTACAGGAAAGTTGTTAGAAAAGCAGGACAGCGCAAACAGAGGAACATAAATTGAGAGATGTAAAAAAACGCATTTCCCATAGGCTATCTAGCAGCTGCCAAGCACGTGTCGGGCCACGCAAAGTGTAGGGTTCCGTAGTTGTCCAATACTACTTCGGTACCTGTCTAAGAGAGTTGACATTCATCAAAATATTTTTCTATGATATTTGTATTTCCAAATTTCTTGTACAAGTACATTTTATAAGTTGGCCTATTATTCGATAACCTGGAAAGCTTACTTGATGTTGATAATTTTCCTTTTAAATTCATCATATACCTTACACCACTACCGTAAATTTTTTCACATTACCAAATACAACAGTTTCATTGGTAGGGCCTCTCGATTCTAACAAAAATAAGCACTTTCAAACGAAATATTTCTGAAATGTACACTAGCATCGAAGAATGGTTTTAGCAAATCCCCATTATTTTTGAAAAACCTATCGAAAAATACCTCACACTATAAGGTAGTTGATAATAAAAATATTACCCCCACTTCACGTGTACCAGAGGAACCCTAAAAAATTTTTCCTAAAGATTTTATCTTCAGCTTTGTCGGCATGATTAATATGTATATTCGTGCCAAGTTACAGCCTTCTAGTACTAGAAGTCTCTGAGCTAAGCCACGGACAGACAGACAGACATGGCAAAACTACAAGGGTTCCTTTTTTACTACGGAACCCTATAAAGGACAGTTAGTTTGCCACAAATACATGTATATATAACTTACTTTTCAATAAGCATGTGCTTGGTTTGTTCGTCGAGTTGGAACATCATCTGATTGGCCAGCTTCGTCGGCACTGTGAGTAACCGCTCCAGCAGTGCAAAGGTCCTGTTATAACATATCATTAGCTTTACCAGCAGTAACAAAAAAACAGAAAAAATAAAACAATTTTTATACTATAGTTGGGTATAGGATGGGTTCTGATAGCTTCAAAATGTTTCATACGACGTTTACATCTTTTTTTAATAATATTCAGTTTAAAAACCATAATAGCTAAAATATTTAAAAAAAGTAACTTCACCTCTTATTTTATCATTAAACAGTATGTAATTTTACTTAATAAATAAATAAATAAACGTAATAATAAATTTTTTAAATTTTAATCTGTCAGAGCTCATCCTATAGTAACCCAAGTATAACTAAGCAACTGACCAAGTTAATTTGTGTGTTATTTTTTTTGCAAACTTTTATAAGTTTATGACCAAATGATGATCATTGGCTGGGCTACTGGAGTTACCGTCATATAGGTTTTTATATTTAGGGCTCAGTATGTGAATTTAAAAACCTTACAAACAAACGTTTAATTTTAAACATGTTGTTTGTTGTAAGATATTTTGTCTAAGCTTCTAAACTCGAAATATTTTAATATTTATTGTATCCTCTTACATATATTTTTAATGCAAGGGTAACTACACACATAAGCGGGCCGGCATTAATCTGCACCAATTGGTACACCAACCAACACCGACCAATGCCTATTAATGCCGGCCCGGTTATGTGTGTAGCTACCCTAAAGAAGCAAATTAGGAGAATAGGAATAAATACTTAATACTTTTCTAGGTTTAAACAAACCTGTAGTGATCCAAAACATCGCTGGCTATGAGTTCCACCGAAGTGGTCAGATGTTTAGCAAGAGCTCGCTGCTGTAACGTGGACACTGCTTCACTTGCTGAAATAAACATAATATCAAGATATTGGAGATTATTAATAAAAATAAATATACGGAGAAATCTTCCACAGATTCATATCTCAAATTGGGCTAAACTTGTATAATATACATCAAACAGCTGATCTGATAAATAACATAAAGACATTATACTTATGTTTGCCCTGGGCAGGGTTTGAAACTGCGACCATGAGCATCGTAGGCGGACGTACTACCAACTATAGCTTAGTTAAGCTACAGAGTTTAATATTAATAAACAAAGGACAAAAAATATTCTTAATAAAAGGTGATTCTAAGCAGGTAAGAAGTTACCATAAATAAATGTGATTAAAAATTTATATTTAGCCAGCAATGTGTCTGCCTATCAAACATAGAATGGCCAAAAAATAAACGAGCCAAGGTAACAAATCTATACATAAATAAATATAACTATTACTGGTAAAATCTTCTAGTTACAGACAGCTTTTTTCTAATGAAAGACAACGGAGGAGACGGATGAGGTTTAAAAGACGATTAAATACTTGTAAAGCAAGATATAATCACTTAATTATGTGATAAAGTGCAGTGATATAATGTGTTTATTTTTTTGAGCATATACTTACAAGAACAACCTTCAATCCAAAGCTGATAGATTTCAGGATCTATCATAGTATAATTACTAACGAAAACATCTACTTCGGTGTACATTTTTGCTGTATTTTCCACAAAAGGTAAATCAGAAATTCAGAACCGTACGAACAAGATATTTTGATATTTTGGGAAATGAATGAATGAAGAAATGACAAGGGATACTAAAGTATTACCATTCTGAAAATTAAAATAAAATCGATATTTTCAGTATCGGTGGTCTATTCGATTCACATATCATCATTCGTTATCGGTGCACGGGTGGTTTCAAAATCAGCTGATCTGAACTGAACTTGGCAACAAAATGCGAATTTGACAATGACAGTTGGCGATAGATCGATTTTTTTTTTCAGTACATAAATTGTTTTGTTGTGATATTTTCAGAATTTATGGAAAATCAGTCGATAGATTAAAAAGTAAGTATATTCTGCTTTAATATTTCACTGTTGAAATGCCAAAATGAATTTTCTTCATTCAGTATCACCTGTGTTCGCTATTCTTGTTGTTATTTTAGCTCTTACATGGCCGTTAATTATTTAGTTTTTTGCGTAAATTGACGGCCTGTTAACTGGCTGCCGTCCTAAATCACATCTATGTTTCTTACTGCTTCGCGAGCCAGATAAGAGCTGTAAGAAAATGATCCTAAGTGACCAAACAAATAAACCAACTTTTCGCTTTGTCCTCGTCGGCTTAGCCGAAAATGGCGGCGTCAAAGGAAGGGTAATGTTATACATACGACACAAGGGTCTTTCAAAATTCCTTATCTGACTTTTGAGTAGGCACCAATTTCTAAATTTATTATTGTATCTCTAAAACAAGACTCCATATTTTTTCTTGCAAATGATTGCCAAAGAATAAATTGTTATTCCAGCAAAGCAGTTCATAATCACCTGTTATTATAAGTAGTACATAATAAGTTTGTATAATAAACTTGTTTGTAGCACCAGGTTGATTGTTTAGACAACATATCTTTATCGTATATTTATATCAATTTAGTTTGGTATTCACATGAAATGTTTTATATCTACTAAATTTAAATAAATGTAAATAATAGGCACCTTTAGTTCTAAGTAACTTTATTTTATTTTATGAACTACCAAGTGACAAAAAGTGTATATTTTTTTAAACTAATGCTCCAATTTTTTAATTACTTTAATGTTAATCACAATGATTATGTAACAATAATGACAATAAAAAACTTCTGAATATTAATAAATAATTTAATAAAAATTCAGTAAGCAAAACTTACTGAATTTTTCACAGTAATATTTTTTATTTTGTTTCATTCCAGTGGATATGAAAGAAGAGCCGCAAGATGAGGAAATTGAGGAGAAACTCTTTGAGAGTGTATGGTTTGAAGCGGAGACTGTGGTTATCACTCCCGATCAATCTAATATTTGTGAAAATAATTCCAAAGCCAATGAAGACAGGTAAGAAAAACAAGAAGAAATAAACCCACCGTAAATAGTAATGCCGTTTATGCAACAAGCCTGTGATGATCTGCATTAGCATTTCCATAGTTTAGCAGATTCTAGAGGAATCGATAGAGAGCGCCCCCACATTGTCCTGGCTTCAATTGCAAAAGAGAAATATGCAGCTATAAAAAAAAGTATGTATGTATGTAAACACTTTATTGCACAATAAAAGTAAACACACAAACAATAAAAAGTCACAAGAAAAGTTTACAGTGCAAAGGCGGACTTATCTCGTTAGGGATCTCTTCCAGTCAACCAAAACTAATTGATGTTTCTCTGCATTTCCTTTCATTGCATGTAGCAGGCGACGAAAGGAATCAATAGAGCTCTCTCGCGTTGTTCTAGTTTCAATAGATAGTAGGAAATATGCAAGATTTTTTAATTTACCGAATTGGTGTTTGTTTACTCTCAATGGTACTGAAATCAAAAATAAAATGTCAATTGGTAAGTATTAAATGAAAATCTTGAAAGGACTGCTTTTACATATCTATTTATTTGCGTTTTTCTTTCTCTATTGTACCCAATGATATTTTAAGAAAGATACGCCATGTTCATCCTGCACGCACAACATTCCGCGTTCCGCGACAGATATACTAACATTGTATATCTAAACACACGCTATAAGTGCGACAGGAAATAGGCAAAGCGTTAGAGTAAAAGAGACAGCTATTTGTAATCAGTACTGTCGCGAATAGTTCGCTCCGTTATCGTTTGGAAACAAGCTGTGATTCATTAAAATTACAAATTATAGATTTATGTGTTTAAAACTTAAATATTTTTATACACTTATTTGTGATCCTTCATCTTTTTTTATCTTTTAGTCGTAATTTTGCATTTTCTAAACACACAGGAAGGCATTTTAACTTTTTTTTTAGTAGGCAGTCGACACGTGCGCTCACAATGACAGGTCACAGCTCGACTGACTGCAGTGGTCACAATTAGGACCAATTCACGGCACGCGTTTGGTGTGTTGGAGGCGTATCTACACCTCTTGTATATAATATCATTGATTGTACCTATATCATTTTGTTCATATATCTTTTTTTCATGAAAGCCAGATGATCAGCCAGTTTAACCGGACATTTGCGTAAAAAGGCTGGACATCGTTTTTGGTCTTCACACAACATTTTATAATGTTCTTCTAATTTAATAAAAAATAAATCCTTACAAATGCTGGACAGGCCGGACACTGTCTAATTTGGCCAGACATGAACATAAAAAAAACTGACTGTCTGGCTGCATCTGGACGCCTGGCAACCTTCCGCACGTTATAAGTCGCGCAACAAGTAGTCATTAGCTCTATTCGGCATACGCCCAACTAAACTAAAAATTTGTCCTGTCACTTTCTATCATTTTTGAAAAGGGACCGAAGATCATCGGTTTTGTTTTGTCTATGACGTCACGACTAACTGTCAAATTTAGTCTTGTTGTAGTGCCTACCCAACACGATGACGAATAAAAAGCTACTAAAATTGACAGTCGTGAAGTCAAAGACAAAAACAAAACCGATGATCTTCGGTCCCTTTTCAATTAAAAATAATAGAAAGTGACAGGACTAATTTTAGTTTAGTTTAGTTTAGTTGGGCGTATGCCGTATCGACACCGTTGTCTACCCTGAGTTAAAGCAAAACTAGTTCTGACCTTGAATGTGCTAGTAACTTCTTCATCATGGTTTAAGCCAATTTGATTAAGCTGAGTCTAAAGTTCACTATTCTTATTTGTAACAGCCTCCGTGACAGAATGGTAGAGATTTTGCCGCTCATTACAGTGGTTCCGGGTTCGATTACCGGTGGGGACACTGTCAAGCAAAAATATCTTTGTGAGACTTTCCTCAGTTTGGTTAGGACATTGCAAACTGAATCACATGATTGTGTGAAAAAAATATGATTTCGTGCTTCGGACGGCACGTTAAGTCGATGGTCCCGGCTTCTATGTAGTCGTTACACGAGCCAGGTTCTTTGACGACTTTATAATAATGACAGTAGACCTTACAACCCACGCGAAGAATTAACATATTTAATATTTATTTGCAGCAATCCGTTGGAGACAAAGAAAAAGCCTTCGTTAAAAACTCGTAAGTGTCCTCAGTGCAGCTTCACGACGGTGCACGGTAACAGCCTCAAATATCACTTGCTGACGCACACTGACGAAAGACCATACCCCTGCGAATACTGCGAATTCACATCAAAATTCCCGCCAATCCTCAAACGACACATGAACACACAACACGCGGACCTAGTGCTAAGCAACGTCGAACCAGAACTGTTTACGTGCAAAAAATGTGACTACAAAACGACTGTAAAACAAAATCTTAAAGCGCACATCAGGAAACACAAGAAAGATAAACAATTCAAATGTTCCGAGTGTTCTTATGAAACTGCTTACAGACACAGCTATGTGAAACATAAGAAAATCCATCAATCCGAAGAATATAAATGCGACAAGTGTCCATTCGTGACGCGATTCCACGGTCATATCACCCGGCATATGGAACAGATTCACAATGAGATAGTACAGGAATCGAAACACATCTGCGAGTTCTGTCAAACGACAAGCAAAGAAAAATGGAAACTGAGAAGGCACAAAGAAAGGAGTATCATGCAACATGCAATGAAATGCGTGATTTGCGAATTTGAGACGATATACAAATGTCAAATGAGGAAACATAAGCTGTTACATCTTGATGAAGATGGCGATTGCACTTTCGTTTTAGCAGCGGCTATCGCGGCCACGACTGACGGAACACAAAAAGGCGTAGAAAAGGACGCGCGTAACGAAGCAAACAGAGACGGAGAGAAAGATACAGAGAAAGAAGTCAATGAATATATTCAGAACCAACAAAAAAAGCAATCGACCATTGAACAGACCACTACATACAAATGCGATCAATGTTATTTCATAACATCATATCAGGGGCATATGGTCAGACATTTGCAAAACATACACAATGAGGTGATAAAATCGACTCATGTTTGTCAATTCTGTATGACATCAAGTGTGGATGCAGCTAAACTGAAACAACACAAAGAACGAAGTCATGTAAAGGGTGGTTTGGAATGCAATCACTGCGAATTCAAAACGTCTTACAAATGTGAGCTTAAGAGACATAACACCCTGCAACATACAGCGAATAGTAAAAGCGATGCAAGCGGGGCTGAGGGAGCTGTTGCGACGGCGCAAAAGCCACAGAAACCAGTTGAATCAGATATACCATCTCCGAGGAGTGTGGAGTCACGCGCGGCCGTCACTGTTGATGGCGGAGTGCTGGCATGTGCCAAGTGCCCCTATAAAACCCTGTACGAAGCCGATATGTGCAAACATCTAATGGAAGTCCACAACATGTGTAGATACTGCAGCCATTGTTTCAGCGACAGGTGGAGCATCAACGCTCATATACTTAAAAGCAGAACTGATACAATCGTCAAATGTACTTATTGTGATTTTGGATCGTACTACAAATGTGAGACTCGCACGCATATGGACACTCACTTTACTGAGCTGTGTGAACCTCCTAAAGATGCTCCCGGTACATTTAATATAAGAAGTTTGCTGACGTATCCATATGAGAATAATATTATGAGAGCCCAGCCTTGCCAAAGAACTACCACCAGCACTTATAACACAGTAACGCAAAAAGAACAAGTCCCTCAATACTACGGAGGCACTGTGAATTCTGGTCCAAGTTCATCACAGAGCTCTTACTTAGACGAACATTCTGAAACAACATTTGGACAAAGCAAGTTCGGAAAGTTTTTGATCGACCAAAACTGTATAGACTGGCGATCAATTCAAGTTATAGAATCGAACGACAGTGTGAACCGTTACAAGTGTCCACTATGCGACTTTCCTTCCAAATTTAAAGCTTGTGTTCAGAGACATTTCCAAAGACACCATACCGGAGAACAAAATCGTCCATATAAATGTGTCAACTGCAACTTCTCCACCAAAACCAAAGACGCTATCGCGTTGCATAACAAAAGGAATCCGCCTGGCGATAATGTTACATGTAAAATCTGCAATTTCACAACTCAGTACAAATGCGCTTTCGTCCTACATCAAAAGCAGCATTACAGACAGAAATGCAGCATCTGCAGCGCCATTTACAAGCACAGACACGAACTCGTGAAACATATTGCCACGAAACATTTAGGCAAAGGATTGAAATGCTTCTACTGTGATTACGTATCGTTGAGAAAAGATAGTATGGACAGTCACATCTTACTGCACACTGGTGAAAAACCATTCAAATGCACGATGTGTCCGTTTGGGACTGTTAGAAAGAGCTTGCTCGATACCCATATGAGAGAGCGGCACAAGATATTCAAAAAAGACGTCGGTGTGAAGTACATCAGCCAGAGCAAGATTGACTCATTGAAGGTGCCGTCAACAGAGTGAGTATTTAAGTCATGTTATGGAATGTAGATCAAAAAGTCTTAAAAAAAGTTTTCGCCTATAGTTGGGTTACTATAGGATGAGCTCTGACAGATTACAATTTTAAAAACTTTTTAATATTATTTCGTTTATTTATTAAGTAAAATTACATACTGTTTAATGATAAAATAAGAGGTGAATTTACTTTATTTTTAATTATTAGCTATTTTTAAACTGAATGGTATAAAAAAAAGTTGTTAACGTCATAATAATATGAAGAATTTTGAAGCTGTCAGAACTCATCCTATAATAACACAACTATAGGTCTCAAATACCAGTCTTAAGGTGAACGCACACTTTTCAGAAGTTAACGAACCGAACGAATCGAATTTTAGGATTCTTTATATGAAATCTTATGAGACCTCGCACATCTGCTCGAGTCGAATCGTAAGAATCGAGAAGAACCTCAAAAATCCTAGACAAATTCAGATGATGTCATCAGATTCCCCGCGGGCGTGGGTGGTGCGATCGAATTGACCGAGGCGCACTGTTACGCGGAAGCCCTGTGTCGGTTTTAAAAAAAAAAACTATTTATTACAGCCAACACCATTTATTCATAAAGAATTAATAAATCTCAGCTAAGCGACACGGCGTCGCGGAAAAACGGGAAGACCGGACCGAACAAAAGCTAGACTGCAACTGAACTTGCAAATGCGTTACAATTATATTTATTAAAACAAAGCACATGGCGAAAAGATGCGCATGGTGTTAGCTCAGCAACTATAGCTAAGAGATACAGGGTGTAACAGCACGCATTCTGACTTGATAATGATTGATATGATGCGGGGATTTATAGCCCTGATTTTACGTTTATATGTTTCAAATGTAATTTACTAGCGGCTCTGTGAGCTGTAGACCTCGCGAGTCTGTATATCTTTTCATATTTATTTTTATTTTTTCTCCACAAACATTCCCGACCACTTGTTTTTTTTTATTTTAATTTTTGAACTTTATTTTATTTTACTTTATTTTATCTTATTCTATTTTATTAGTTAAGAAATGTGACCCGTAGATGAAAACAGCCTCTGCAGTAGACCTTGTAAGCTGGCAACCCCCATAACTCCGTTATTTTTTAAATTTCCAAAAACTGACTCGACAAAAAATTCGATTAATTTATTGAACCTGCTCACAAAATTTCACGAGAATCGGTTGAGAAACGCGACCTGTAGAGTGAAACAAACAAACAAACAGATGGACATACATTCGCTCGCTCGGTCAGTTATTATTCGTTCGACGCGTTAGGGTCGGCGGTGTGCGTTCACCTTTATGTGTATGAATGTTAATTCATTTTTCATAATGTTAAATTTTAATTAATTTTTTCTCACAGGCCTCCACCTGAAAGCTCAAGTAAACCGACAGAGGACCAAACGACCAATGAGCCAGACAAAAACGAGATTGCGTCTGTCAATGTTGATGAGGCGGTGTTCTCTGCAGACACTCCTGCGCATCAACCAGAAACTCTACTAGCGAGTCAATACGGCGAATCAGTCGACATGCTCCAGGACTACGATGATGACTTTTTTGACGACCGTGATGATGAAGACGTCAAGCCTGATATAACGGCACACTTCGTCGATGTCAAACCATCGTGTAGTACCCATGAACCTACCGAGTTCCTGCCGATGCAAACACATGACACAGATAACAACACGGATAATGAACAGGAGTGTTCGAAGTTATTCGCTTGCGATCATTGTGATTACACGTCGCCCTCCGAAAGTAAACTAGCAGCGCACATTAGAAGAACTCACGATTCGAATAAACAATATAAGTGCATTTTATGTCCTTTCAAAACATCGCAAAAGAAACTCCTGATCAAACACAGAGAGTCACACAAGAAGACGGCGTCCGTTTACAGATGTAAGCTATGTTCGTATAAAACTAAGTTGAAAAGGTTTATTTTGAAGCATTTGAGCACGATACATAATAAAGTGGTGAAAACCAAACACGTGTGCGTGTATTGCAACGCGTCGACGGTGAGCAAAGCGATGCTTGTCGCGCATCGGAAGAGACATCGTTTACCGAAATCTATCCAATGTACGATGTGCAAATTCGAAACGGTTTACAAGTGCCAAATGAAGAAACATAAACGGAGTCATCTTTGCGAAACTAAAGACGAAAAAGATGAAACTTTGACCAATCCTAATGCTACGTCAATGTACACGAAAGATAAAGTCGCAGAAAAATCGGATAACGAAGAAAATTCTGATGAGTCTGATAATGATTCTGCCTCTGATGACGGCACGTTTAAATGTGAGAAATGTCAGTTTAAAACACCAAGTGAAAAGAAAATGTCAAAACATTTTATTGAAGTTCATAATGGATGTAAATATTGCTCGCGGGATTTCAAAACGCGAGCCGAATTCGAAGTTCATATGCAGAATAGTAAAAACCAGGATGCAGTCAAATGTTTCTTCTGCGACTTTGACTCCGATTACAAATGCGAGACTTGCAAACACATTTGCTCGCATTTCACTGGAGTCTACGGGCTTGAAGAAGATGGCGGTGCTAATTTAGAAAATAAAGTAACAGCTGTTATCGAGTCGTTAAACGCCGAGACAAAATCGGAAAATGTACAAAACGAAGATCTGAATGAAGAAAATGAAGATGCTTCGGAAAATACCAGTCACCTACAACTACATCAAAATAAGTTCGGCAATTATTTGATCGATCCGAATTATGTAGATGCTCGAACGCTTAAAATCAAGAGGGCCAGCATTAACGATCCTTACCAATGTCCAGCGTGCGATTTTACGACTAAATACAACTGTTCTATCCAGAGGCACATTCAAAGAAACCACGCAAGCAATCGCCACCGTCCGTACAAGTGTGTCGACTGCAATTTCGCTACAAAAAGCAAAGACTCAATCAGGCTTCATAACGAAAGGAAGCTCTCACGGAAAACGCTGTTTTGTAAACGATGCAAGTTCTCTGCTAAAGTTAAATGTGCCTTGGCTCTGCATCAAAAGGTCCATTACAATTTGAAATGCCTGCTGTGTCCCCAAAAGTTCAGCTATAAAAGAGGGCTGATTGCACACTTTGCTACTACACATTTGAAGATAGGACTGAAGTGTCAATTCTGTGATTTCGTCGCGTCCGCTAAGACAGCGCTCGTCGAGCACGAAACATCACACACTGGAGTAAAACCCTTCCAGTGTAGCGTTTGCGAATATTCCTCATCACGCGAAAGATATCTAGAAATCCACTTTAAGAAACACCACAGCTTTTATAAGAAAATGAAAAAGCCTTTGAAGACGGAATCGGTTAACGTTAAAATCGAGAAAATATCTCGGGAGAATGAAATGTACGTTTGTGATGTTTGTGGGTTCTGCGATCTTGATAAGGCGAGATTGTCCGCTCATATCAAACGTAAACACACACTAATGTTTATGTGCGAGAAATGCCCTTACACAACACCTTATAAAGGAGCTCTGAAAACCCACAGTTTAACGCATCAAAATTACTCAATATTTAAATGTAAGATATGTCCGTATGAAACTTCATTCAAAGGTCGTATTATAAGTCACTTGAAGAAAATACACAACGATAAAACTATAGATAAAGATACTAAACTGATTTGTGAGTTTTGTGGCGAGAAACAAAGATCTGTCTACATGCTTAGGATGCATCATGAAAACGGTAAATACGATGAAGTTGCTAAATGTAAACTGTGCGGCTTCGAGGCTCTTTACAAATGTCACATGGAAAAACATGAAAAGAGCCATTTCTCCGGAGAAGATGAGCAAATCCAGCCCAAAGCTCAAGAAGAGAAGATGTATACAGAGGAGAGAGTTACAGACAATGTCTTGAAATGTCGATTTTGTAACTTTATTGCTTCGAAAAGGTCTGGCATTACCAAACACGAAGCGACGCATACGGCCGAGAATCCCTTTAGATGCAATGTGTGTGGACATTCTGCGAAAACTAAAATTCTGCTCGTCGTTCATTGGAAAAAACACCACAAACCTCTTGATAGGAATTAGAATATGAATAAATTATTATTTAAATCTTAAAGATGTAAGGAACAGCGTATCAAATTCAATAATTTTCCCTTTGCATTTGCAACACTAATATTGTAATTGGAAAGTGTGTTTGGATGTTTGTTTCGCTTTCACGCCGAAAGTACTGAGCGAATTTGGATGAAATTTGGAATGGAGATAGTTTGTACCCTGGATTATCACATGGGATACTTTTTACGGGAAAGCCGCAGCCTCCAGCCGTCCAGCGCCCCTCCCACGGCGTACCACTTCCGCAGCCCAACCGTAGAAATCTAGGTCCCCGGGTGGTGGCGGCGGTAGGATAGCATGTAGTCAGTTTGCTGAAGGTTTGCTGCGACCCATTCGATAGCCGCTTCGGCGTCTCTTCCGCGGCCTTCAGCGTTCGGCCTCCGCGATCCAGCCGTGGAAATCCATGCCCGTCTCCAGGTCCTCAGGCGGTGGCTGCGGAACAGGTAAGGCTGCTGCGGCCCATATAGAAATAGGGTATTTGACTACTTTTTTTTTATTTTATAAATCCAAATTTGTTAGTTTCTGCTATCGAACACTAAAATAATTTTTGCCCTATCTTTAAAATTGACCGAGTTATAAAGGTTTGAAATTCAAGATTAGACAGAGAAGCACTTGCTAGTAACGCCATATATATAATCTCCATGCAAAAAATCGTTTTTGAAAGAGACAGACATATTGAAACTTAAAAAATCACTGTAAATTATTTTTTCAACCGATTCTGTTTTTTGTTTTTTGCGAATCTGCTATAATTTGTACTAATTGTACTAATTTTTACTAATTGTACTAATCTATATTTTAAAATTAATTCATAAAATATGGTAAATTTAGGATCAAATACCCTATTCTATTTGCATTCAAGAGAAAGTGAAGTGAGAAAGTGCTATAGTGGAATGTACTGCAGGTTCTGACCCTGTGACATCGTGTAAGTTATCCGACACCCTGAGCCTGTCAGTGTCAGACTCGGTACACTGTGTGTGCTCCGTGAGCCCGTGACCGACTAAATCAAGCTTCTAAGCAATCAGTTGAGTTTTCAATTTTGGTGCGCTGTTCTTTGTATTGTTATAGTTAGTAGTAAGTATGCACAGCTTGGCAAAAAAGAGTTTGGAAAAAATGAGGGCGCTTCTATCACACTAGTGGCCACCTCGTAGTCAAATAGGAAAGGAAAAATTACTTAATTTATAAAATATTGTAAAATAACGAATAAGAATCAACATGGTATACCAATGGGATAATAAAAAGCAACCCAGCATGAATGGCAGCAAACTAAATATTTAGTTCCACCTGTCACCGCTCCAAACTCTTTTTTTCCAAGCTGTATATAAAATTTCTGGTATTCGTAACCAATTTATGCATAATACTTGCACGCGGGTTTTTTTCTTATGTTATAATGTGTAGCTATACCTGAATTTTTAATTTCATGCCAAAGTTGTAAACAAAGAAACTTCACTGTCAAAATGACATTCCAGTTATCAAAAACATTTTTTGTTGTATTTTTTTTTAGAAATAAGACAAGAGTCTCTTCATATCACACAAATGTTTGCCCGTAGCGGGGTTTGAACCCTGCCTATAGAGCTGACAACATCATACAAAAGTCGCTAACACCATCGGAAGGTCCAAAAATTGACTCTCGACCTATTTTCCTTGGGAAAAGTTGTTGTAAATGGCGGTCTAATCTAAATACTACATTTAAATATGCCAAATGGTTTCAAAATAACCTGTATAGTGTATTGATGAGGATGAAAAATAAAAACAACAATTTTATTCTGAATCTGATAAACTTTCTTCAGATTCGTCTGTTACATTTATTATAAATTGCTCTACTACGTCATCAATCAGGTGATCGAGTTTGCACATTTTATCCTCCTCCAAAAATGTTGTGAACTTCTTTGGTGTTGCAAGTTCATTTTTTATTTTGCACGAGAAAAACTAATTTCCTTTAAACAAAATATATGTTGCAGCTTTTTACAAATTTATCTGAGTCATTATGTTTAGTTGTTAATGAAGTTTTATAACAGAGATGAAAATAAATTTTAACAATCTTTTTTCGCAATAATCGTAATCTTTAAAATTGCACTAATTTTTCTACAACGGCCATACCTTTGTTTACAACTTTGGCATGAAAGTAAAATTCAGATTTAGTGTAACTAATTTTGTTGGTCTTAAAGTTATTATGTAATGAGCCATTTTTTAAGGGACTCGTTCGCCTCACTATCTTATTGCGTGCCGGCGTGTTACCGGTCACAACGGTTTTAAGCGACTGCATCGAAGTATGTTCGTTCACCCTATTGTAAAGGAGAGATTTTATGGCATGGCATAGAAGTTAGTTGTGTTTTAGTTATTCGTGTAAAAGGTTCACCTGAAACGCTAATTGAATAGAAAACTGAAGGATTCTTGCCTGATCGAAAACGCATGTCCTTAGGCCCAGCGCACACCAGGGCCCCGTTTCACGAAGCAACAATTTACTAGTAACAAGTTACAATTTGATATTCATTGTGTAGTTAATTCGTCTAAACTGTAAGGCCTTATCGTTTTAATCTCACTATCTACGCAATGTACATCGAATTGTACTTGTAACTTGTAGCTTCGTGAAACGGCCCACAGTGGAGGCGTGGCGAAGATAGTCCCTGCGTTCCGAGACGCGCTGAAATCGATTAAAGCACCCGTAATCGCGTACCGAAGTACTGTCAGCTGTCAAAACTCATACGTTTTTTACTTTTCTGATCGCTGAAAGTCTGATTCGGAATGCGCTCACTGAGACTGGCTGAGAGAGAAAATAAGTTTAAACTATACCTATACAAAAAATACGGAACACATCGCGGCGCGCCGAGCTTCTTATATTTGAAATTCCATCAGGGCTTTCACGAAACAACAAGTTACAATGCGTAGCTAATTCGCCTAAACTGTAAGCCCTTAATCGTTTTATCTAATCGTCTACGCAATGTACGTCGAATTGTACTTGTAATTTGTAAATTGTAGCTTCATGAAACGGCCCCCCAGAAGATGAAACTGCTATAGAAACTTAAGGTTTAGTTTTAATTGCTCAACTTCTTAGTATCTTCGCCGCGCCTCGTCTGGTGTGCGCTGGCCCTAAAATATCGTACCCCCGTGGCGTGGTAGCTCATCCCGCCATCTCCTACGAGACCGTCCACGGAAACACCCGATTTATATTATTTATGTAAATGTAAATATGAATTGAAAAAAAAAAATTGTCATAAAATGTATGATTGTAGTGTGATTTGTCTTGATTGAGTGTTATGTATTATTATTTTCGTAAAATAATTGATTTTTTAAATATTTTTTGTTGATGGAGTGATCTGATATAATTATGTGATTGCAATACCGCTACTTTTCCGCCAATATCATAGCTGAAATGTGTGAAAATCGCGAAAGAGCCCCGGACACGTAAGGTTTGAGTCAAACCGTTTGAGGTCGGTTTGAACGGTTTGTCAAACGGCTCTGCGCAGTCTGATTCTGTACGCCGCACCGTCGTAATTACACTTATGACGCGTCAAACACAACAAAAATATGAAATTGAATCAAACATGCTTCAAACACGTAAATGTTTGACAAACCGTTCAAACCACCTTTGTAAACGATCAAAATGGTTTGAGTCAAACCAAACTTTACGTGTTTGAATCAAACCGTTTGACCGTCTCCGGGGCCCTTAATATCACGCATAGCTATCAACACGTCGCAATATATTTTGTAAGGTGGCATTTTTATATGCTCAATATTTAAACATTTTTCTGTGGATCAAACATCGCTCTCCAGCGAAAAATCAAATCAAAACGAACAACTTCCAACAAAGCAGCGCTAGTAGTATTATAAAACCCAATTAATTGCACGATCAATAGGTCTGTAAGTGTTGCGGCCACATACCGTTTTAAGTGTTGAATGTTATCGTAAAGTAGCTGCTCATTTAGAAGCAGGGTTAGCATAACCACCGTAGATAAAATAAACCCGCGCGACATACAAAGTGACCGCCAATAGCGTCCAAGTGTCGCACGAAGACAATAACTACTACTATTGGCGGTTACGTTTTATGTCGCGCGGTTTATTTTATCTACGGACGTTATGCTGACCCTGCAGGAGAGAAATATTGGTAGTTTTGTTCTGGCACAGACCTATAAATAAAAATGTTGTATTATTTTAAAATAATGTTTTATCGGTGCGTGTTGTTGTTATTGTAAATAAATTGTAAATACAAGAGTTATTAAATACTATTCACTATCTTCATAACTGTGTTTCAATACGCTTTTAATGTAAATATACTAAAAATAACCGAGAGCGGACACCGCTGCTCCCGTCCGGCAGACGCGGGTTTGATCCCCACCGCGTTCGAATATCGAATTCATATGTACGTTTATTCGACGCTCTTACGGTGAAGGAAAACATCGTGATGAAACCTGCACACTCCTGCGAAGAAATTCAAAGGTTGTGTGTGAAGTCGACCAACCCGCACTAGGCCAGCGTGCCCGAATCGTCCTGTTTCAGGGTAGGCTCGAGCCCGTCGGGCTGTTGATGATACTAAAAATAAACTATGGTTAAAGGTAAAGGAAAATTCTTGAAATTTATAAACAATATGATTGACCCAGCGAGCGCGAAGTCTCCGTTACAGCTTGGCCAAAATTGCTTTTGTTCGTCATCTGTCTGTTCTCCGCTACAAACTACAAAAAAAATTGTGGGCAGGTTCGTTAAATTAATAGTTTTTTGTCGAGTCAGTTTTTGGAAATTTTAAATATCACGGAATTGCCAGCTTACAAGGTCTACCGCTGAGGCTGTTTTCAAATCACAAATCAAATGAAAGCAAAGCAAAATAAAATAAAAATTTGAATTAAATAAATTTTAAGGGGTCGCGTCGGGGATATATTTTGTGGAGAAAAAATTTAAAAGAGATATACAGACTCGCGAGGTCTACAGCTCATAATCTTCTCTTCTCACGGGCTATCCAAAACTAAAACTCGAAAATTTTTAAACAATATTTATTTAAATAATTCTCTCATACTAGCTACAACACAAAACGGTTCACTTACGTCTTACATCATTTAAATAATAAAATGTACAATTTAAGTATAATTTGAATGAATAGCATGTATCACAACGAAATTTACAAATAAGTACGAAATAGGTATTTCAAATATGTTTTACAATTCAATAATATACAGATAATTTACATGCTACAAGCTTTCACCCACAAACTCAGTGCGGTAAGTCCATCTATTGCTCCTAAAGTGTTTCTCCCAGGAGCAATACCTATACATATCCATGTATTACTACTAGAGCAATCCATCATGCTTTTTTATAGTGTCAATGTCGTGGCCATATCGTAGAATTGACCACATCATGAAATTTTCGATCATTTCATGAAATTTTCACTGTCCATTGGCCACATCATGATGTGCCTTGGCCAGATCAATGATAACAAATCGTTTAGTCGATATGTTCAACTAAAAACGTAATTACTTCATGAAATGGTCAAGATTATTTGACCATATCGTAAAATTATTACATTTATTGCCGATAGAGGCGCTGGAAGCACTTTGTTTATGTACCAACATGGCGGCCGCGTTATTTCTAGCAGTGAAAAAGTGAATTATTCGTAATTAAAATGAGGAAGAAAAAAAGAGTTTATGATGAAAAAGTACTCTGAAAATGTCTGTCGGACTTAGAACAATAAGTACCAAAATATATAATTTAGATTCTTATTACTGCTTATATTTTTATTTTCTGTGTACTTAATGCAATAAAGAATGTAACAATATTTCATGGACGCCCTATTTTCATGATATGGCCAATCGTGGACGACAAAATCGTGAAATGTTCACGATTTAATGATCTGGTCAAATTTAGTTGCCCACATAATGAAATGTGACCATTTTATGAAATGATCGAAAATTTCATGATGTGGGCAATTCTACGATATGGCCACGACAAAAACTAGTAAGTGTTCAAACAGGTTTTCAGTAGAGCTGCTATTTGTAATTTAGGGAATATTATGATTGCTTGATTTATTGCAATAAAGGCTGGTACAGAAAAATTGTTTCACGATATTGAAAAAGTACATCTCTCCGTCAAACTGCCGCATCGCAGGTAGGTATATACTTCTCAATCAATCAATATATAAACCTAACTTAATGTTTGTACGACAACGATATAATTGATACGTACGTTTACTATCGAACGCAACAGAACTTTCATATCTTATATATAATTTATAAAGCTACAAAATCTGGCAACACTAAACCAACTAACCAATCATTGATAACAATATTGCACTAATGTTGCCAGCATATGCTCACGAAAATAAGAATGATTTAATTAGCAGGGGGCCGTTTCACGAGCAACAAGTTACCAGTAACAAGTAACAATTTGATATTCATTGCGTAGCCAATTCGCCTAAACTGTAAGCAGTTATCGTTTTATCTAATCGTCTACGCAATGTACGTCGAATTGTACTTGTAATTTGTAACCTGTAGCTTCGTGAAACGGCCCCCAGATCGTATAAACTTCTCATTTACAAAATCCAGTCATTCAATTTCAATCATCATTAGGTAATAATCTAATACAAAGTACAGAAACTTTAAGTACGTACTCAATTTACATAAATGCATTACAAATAATGGGCATTGGCCTCGATCCGGGATGTCACGCTCTAATCCTTAACTTAAGTTAGTCCGTCCTTTTTACCTTTTAAAGATTGAAAAGGGACAGGAGATGGCCATCCTAATATTACGAGCTGTCAAACATCGAATTTGAACCTTATGGCCGAGCCAATTGCACAATTTTAAAGAGCACTTAAAACATGCGACTTATCTCTTAAACTGACAGCTATGCTCTTATTTTAGGTTATCATTCGTTCAAATGAATATCATTCGTTCATCACCTCTCTGTCATTGGTCATATTGCTTTTGCTGTACATTTACAATGGGTCTTATAAATAAATATATTATTATAGAAACGTAAAGGATAGCTGGATTTTAAAATTAGAATTAGAGCATGACATGACATCCCGAGTCGAGGCCAGTTTCACATTTCTTATGATAGAGGCGCCTTCTAAATACGAAGCGAGCGAAATAATAATGTTGGTTTTAAATCACTTCATTCTTTAAAAAAGAGACGCCTTCTGCATTATTTATATACATCTTACATAATCACGGAAATATTTACAAGTATTTTTTTATCATAGGAATGTTTGGTTAAGTTGTGTTATTCGAGTTTCCGAAGGGTATTTTTCGAAACATCTTTACGTGTAAACACTTGGGTTTTCGCGGTAGTTAATATTAAACACACATATCTGCCGGGTAAGCTCATTAAAAAGCTTATTTTAAATCAAAATCGTGGCAATAACCCGGTAGATACGTGTGGTAGTAACCGAATAACGAAAAACCTCTTGTTATTGGTGGTTGTCCTATATGAGAAACGTAACGCCCCCCCCCCTACCCTACCAGCAAAACCTTTGTATTTAGAAATGTGAAAAAATTCACGGTAGTAGTGTATATCATGAAATTAAAATGAAAACTATCAACATCAAGTAGGCTTTACAGGTTATCGAATAATAGACCAACTTATAAAATGTACTTGTACAAGTAAGACATTTGGTACTACAAATATCATAGAAAAATATTTTGATGAATGTTAACTGTCTTAATCATGTAGGTACCTGAGTAGTATTGGACAACTACGGAACCTTGCACTTTTTGGACCCGACACGTGCTTGGTCGGTTATTTTTTAAGTTATTTAGTAAACACGTTGGATAGTCTGAACTATTTGTTTGACATACTGCATCACAATATTAATTTGATACAAACCAAAACTAGAATTTCTTATCAATCGTGCCTACCTAGCTAACGAAAGCTAACTTCAAGGCACTAACACTCACCTTGGACATATTACATTTTTATTTACATTTAATTATATTCGTCTAAAAAGTTATAGAGTTAGTTATAGTTAGTTAGTTTTATCCTTCATGTTGGTAGAGTGTCGAATTTTTAAGATATGCGTGCAAAAGTTTCGGAATTCGAAGACAATTTTAAAAATTACTTTTACTGTTTTATTAGTAAATATAAATGTTAAATAATCATTTAATAACACGGTTTGTTGTGTATTATTTCGTCTATGTATGTATGTATGTATCTTCTTACTAAACTAACAGACGACCATACAAACATTAATGTTTACGTTTACTAAATTGTGTATTTGGCGGTTTTTTAACTGTAATTCTGTACAAACACTAAAGACTATTTTACATATTTATAAGAACCAAAAAGTAAATTGAACTTTAAAATTGTAATAAATAATTAAAATTATTTTTGTTTACTCAGTTTTCAATTTAAAGTTGTCACCAACGAATTATCTATAGTCTAGAAGAGTAACTACGCTTCAAACTTGACCCCACCAAATGAATACCAAAGAAGCAAAACTATACCATACGACATTCGAATACGCGGTACAATGATGTTTTATATGACTCGGTTTGTAAGAACGTGGAAAGTAAGCTTCAATGTACAGCAGCGACATCATCTGCCTGTCTGTCGTCGTCGTCTGGCAACATTCATTAGGTGCCATGTTCTAGCGGGCTTTGTTACACGGTTACTCACAATCAAAGCAGTCAACGTGATACTAACTTCATACAACTTACTTACACGCCTAAAATCACATATTCCTTAATTTTTAAGACGCGAATTTACAAATATTATTTCCTTATATTTTTAAGTACGTTTCCTATGTTAAGCGTTCGCTTCTTGCTTGATGTTCGGATCTAAGGTAATAAAGTTGCCAATACTAAAATTTTAAATATGTAATTTAAACTAATAAATGTGTGCGCCTCGGACCAACCACCCACTGGACACAAGTCAGGGCGCTACTTTCCGAAACGCATAGGTGCATTTGCACATATAAATATCTCTGGGCGGCCAATACCTCGCGGCTCACTTCAGTTTTGACCAATTACGAGACCTGTCAATACGTTGCGTCAGCGAGATGAACCAATCACGACGTGTTCCCCGCGCCTCCGCACCGCATTTTTCTTCGTGATTAGTTTGTTAGTAAATTGTGCAGGATGTGGTGTCCAGTGGGTGTTTGGTCCGAGGTGTGCACATATTGGATATAATCATAAGTAAGGTCGACTAAGAAAGAATTTCAATAAGGTTCATACTCGGTATAACTGACATTCAACCTTAGGGTGGTAAACCAATTTATTGGTCGACCTTACTTTATATAATTAATTAATCGGTAATAGATATTGTTTTTGGATTCCAAAAATAGATTTGATCATAGAGGGGAGCAACCAAAATGGGCTTAGCCTAGAACAGCCACAGCAAAAAAAAAAAAAAAAATCACGAAACATTTTGAAATAATAATAATGAATTTAGCCGCCTGGGAGTATCAAAATAAATGTAAAAATAATAATGTTTTGAGTTTTGTAAGACTTTCAATCGAATGATAACGCCAAAACTAGTGTTGCCAACCAAATACATTCTGACGAAAGTAAACTTTGATACTAAAATTCCAACATTTATGTGATATCCTCATTGCAGACAACTCAAAACAGTCAATATTATAATAATATTTGTATGTTCATATTGAAGCCCAGAGGTCAAACATTTTGGTTTCTGTCCCTTACTTAACAGTATACTCGTAAACAATATTATACAAATTCACAATAAATATTATTCTTCGAAAGGGGACAGTAGTTTTTTGTCCCAAAAAAAGACTGTCAGCTTTCTTCAAATATATAAATCAAGGAGTATTTTGACTGTACATGGTGTTTGTAACGGGGGTGCGGATACCAGCGTCTTTGGCACACTTAGTACAAACCAAAGTGCCAACGGTTATTAAATTTTTATCGAAATGTTACATTATTTGGCTCTGCTCACCCCTTTAGGGACCAGCGTGAAAATATGTATTATTTATTTTTTGGTTCAATATCACTATGTTTTGTGCTTCAAGAGATCCTTATAATACCTACACATGATACTACTGTTCATATTTTTACAATACAAGCCAATTTAACGAGAATACAGTCTCTAAACTGCTTCACAATATCCTCGATATCTTGCACAGCTTGGCAAAAAAGAGTTTGGAAAAAATGAGAGCGCTTCTATCGTACTTGTGGCCATTTCGTAGTCAAATCAACATCAACATCAACGGCCCGTTACAGTCCACTGCTGGACTATGAGCCTCCTTCACTTAAGTGGAGGGTTTTACCATAATCTCCAAGCTTGGCAGGCGGGTTGGAGATCTTCGTAGTCAAATAGGAAAGGAAAAATTACTTAATTTATAAAATATTGTGAAATTAACGAATAACAATAGCCGTGTGGTGACGGCAGAGTAGAATACATTAGTCACCAACCCCTACTCGAAGTGTCGTAAGAGGCGACTTAGGGACTACACATTGAACAGGGAACGGGCAGCAGCGCTCTCTGATACAGTAACCTTTTAATCTGCGATCTCCAACCCGCCTGCCAAGCGTGGAGATTATGGCAAAACCAAACACTTAAGTGGAGGAGGCTCATAGTCTAGCAGTGGACTGTAACGGGCAGTTGATGTTGATGAACGAATAACAATCAACATGGCATTCAAATAGGATAATAAAAAGCAACCCAGCATGTATGGCAGCAAATTAATTATTTAGTTCCACCTGTCACCGCTCCAAACTCTTTTTTGTCAAGCTGTAACAAGCTTTTGCTGTGAATAAAATTCACTGTCTTACTATCTACTATCTTCTATATACTATCTACGGTGTAAGCCTGTGAAAACCGGTATTTATTTTATATTCGTACCGGTTTCAGGTCGAAAAGAAGTATTATGTACTTATATGTATCACTGATATTGGTGTCGATTCGGCATACGCCCAACTAAACTAAACTAAAAATTAGTCTTGTCACTTTCTATCATTTTTAGTTGAAAAGGGACCGAAGATCATCGGTTTTGTTTTTGTCTTTGACTTCACGACTAACTGTCAAATTTAGTCTGGGTTTAGTGCCATGACGAATAAAAAGCCACTAAATTTGACAGTTAGTCGTGAAGTCAAAGACAAAAACAAAACCGATGATCTTCGGTCCCTTTTCAATTAAAAATTATAGAAAGTGACAGGGATAATTTTAGTTTAGTTGGGCGTATGCCGAATCGACACCATTGATTGATATTGGTTGACTTGTTTATTAAATCAACTTGTATCGCAAAAGCTTCTGCACCACGCACTTCTAAAACGTTTTAAGTTCAAATTTAAATTTAGTTTTTGCATTTTTGATTCACTCGTGCCTTCGCAATACGCGGTTCACTAAAACTAGTGTTTTTGACAAATTCATTTCGTGAAATAATTTAAAAAGCGAAAAATGAAAAATTTTGTTGATCTTGGACAGGACTCGAACCTGCATCTCCTTGGCTATCCGGGTCAGAAGTATTACCAATTATGCCACCAAGCTCTGTGAAAGGTCGACGAAATTTGACACTGCTTTTTACTTTAATGCTCAGAGTGCATCACATTGCAAGATTGACCAAATTTTTCATTTCTCGCTTTATAATTATTAGATATTAACAATAATAATAATTTCGTGAATTCTGCGCAACTAGTTTTTTCGATTTCTTTCTACCATGAAAGAAATAGAACAGCTGACGACGTTCCGCCATCTTGTCTCGTTTAGACGTTAACTTTGCGATTAATTACTTACCGATTTTTAAAATTTAATGGCATAGTTTATTATTTATTGCGTTAAATTAAAAATATAAGGAGATTTAGTAATAATGGCCACACAGTATTAGCATAGTTCTAAAATGCTGAAGAACTCAACGAATTATCTATAATCTAGAAGAGTAACTACGCTTCAAACTTGACCCCAAATGAATACCAAAGAAGCAAAACTATACCATACGACATTCGAATACGCGGTACAATGATGGTTTATATGACTCGGTTTGTAAGAACGTGGAAAGTAAGCTTCAATGTACAGCAGCGACATCATCTGCCTGTCTGTCGTCGTCGTCTGTCAACATTCATTAGGTGCCATGTTTTAGCGGGCTTTGTTAGACGGTTACTCTTCTACACTATAGATAATTCGTTGGAAGAAAGAAATACGTGTGTAAATTGAATGCGGTTTGCCATACGAGTGATTCAGAAATGCGTCTCCTTATGTGGAACTAATAAATATTAGATTTTATATACCAATCGCCGTAAAAGGTGACGCATTAGTGACAAATGTCGATGCTTTTAGCTATAAACGGTTTACAAGTCCTTTATGTTCAGTCAACATGTCTATACCACGTCCCGTCCCTACACAAACGGACCGCATTTAGCTGCAATATGGTGGTTCGATTGCTGTTTATATAATTCTAGCTGCATGTCAACTACAGTCCGTCTATATACGTATTAACCAAATGACGGAAAACCTTTTCTAAAAATCCCAAAAACAAATTTTACTTTTTATACAAATTGATCAGTTGCCAGAGTCAATTTGTATGATATTAAAAAAAAAAATTGACAGCAAAATTGGGAATATGCAATAAAAAAAATATAGATTTTTCATAGTTCATCTGAAAGTATACAAAAATAGAATACTGACAGTCAAAACAGAATCGAAATTGATATGACGTCACATGTCACGTCGGACCTCTCTGTCAAACTATCAACTTTGAAGCCTTATAACTTTGTTTCAAAGTCAAAGTCAAAATTATTTATTTCCATAGGATGTTATTATATATCACTTAGATCCGTCATTACATTCTTTGGGTGAGTTCACTAACACAATGGCGGAATCTGTGGAGAAGAGCTCACCGAAGAAACTCCACAGTCGTCGCATCTTTTGCGTTTCCTTTTTTAAATAAAAACATAATTAATGCCAATTATATATATCGAAAAAGCCTGCTACTCAAACAATCTATTCCCATGGACACCTGTCTTCTAAGTAATCAGATATCCTATAGTAACCTTTTTTATACAATTTCTGTTTTATAATTATTTTAAACTTGTCTAAAGGCAAGTTTTTAATATCAGTAGGGACCTTATTGTAATAGCGTATACAATTGCCTTTAAAAGAATTACTAATTTTATGTAGTCGGCTGACATAAGCAACCAACTTGTCTTTATTTCTAGTATTAAAATTGTGTATATCACTGTGCTTCTGAAAATTACTTATATTTCGTTTTATATACACAAGATTGTCATAGATATATTGAGACACAAATGTCAGAATATTGATCTCTTTAAACTTTTCCCTCAGTGACACTCTAGGCCCTAATCTATAAATTGCACGAACAGCCCGTTTCTGCAAAATAAATATACTATTAGCATTCGCAGCGTGACCCCACAATAGAATACCATAGGTCATTAGACTATGATAGTAACTGAAGTAGACTAGTCTAGCGGTGTCCACGTCGGTAAGGGCTCTAACTTTTTTAACTGCGAACGCTGCTGGTCTCAGTCGGTTCGACAATTTTTTTATATGGGAATCCCATTGTAGTTTGGCATCTAAAGTAATGCCTGAAAAGACAGTCGAATCTACAAGGTCCGATTTGAGCAAGATATTTGAAAAATTATTTTTTATGTGTTTATCTGGAACTTGAAATATTTCGATTAATGAAATTAAAAAAAAAATGTGCGTATTCCCTATTGTGTTAAAATAGTTGTTCAGTTAACTATACCATAAGAAAGGTTTCACGTTATTTAGTTAACACGTTAACTGTTATTACCTGTCTCTGTTACTCCTACGTAAATATATTGCCGTCCCACTCGGGCAATGCATCTGTAGGAGTGGGACGGCAATATAAATTGACGCAGGAGTAACAGAGACAGGACAACTCTTGCTGCACGGCGACCATGCTTTAGTATAGACACTTCAATCGTACCACAGATCTAGAAGGTAAGCTCTTAATACTTGCGAAAATGGTCAATATTAATTATTACCGCGTCATTATATCCTAAAATTTAAATCACTCTGTCCTTTTCGTTATTTCAACATATGTTTTTAAATTTGGAAAATTTGTGATGTATTATATCAAGAGTTTGTAAGGGGTACTAAAAATACCGGTATCACCGGTTCTTTGCTATTTCGGTTCCCCGGAATTTTAATATCGATACCCATCTTTTGCCGATACACCGGTTCGTATCGGTTTTATTTCATTTTGGTATCCGGTACCGGTTCCAGAAAATACCGGTATTTTAGCATTAAAAAACTGACGTTCTACTCCTGTCCCTTTCCTTTTAAAAGACGAAAAGGACAGAAAGACTTAATGTTAGGTTAAGAGCGTTGGTATCAGCCATCTCTCTCTATCCTACGGTGGCCCTACCTCTCTCTCTCCCACCCGCATGTTGGCGCATCCCTCTCATATGTCCACTTCTTCTATTTTCCTCTTCTGCGGAAGCCCGAACTGTTCTTTTTTGATCATCTCTTGTTTGAGGCGCTGGTACGTCTCCAATCGGGATAGACCGTACTCCTGGGAACACGGAAAACATATATATATGTTTTACACAAATTCGTTTTAAATATCTACTGGTGTAGGTTGTAGGCTCGAGCCCCTCGGTGGGGACGTATGTGTGTGTGTGTGTGTGTGTGTGTGTGTTGTTTCACGAAGCAACAAGTTACAATTTGATAAACATTGTGAGGAATGGTGGAGTCGGTAAAATATACAATTGATTAGATGAGAAAATATTTGTTTATTTTATAATTTTTATATCCTCAAAATACAAGCATTTGTGAGGACAGTCTACAATAGAATCAGCTTTCGAGCGTTCGAAACATATAAGTTTATTTTAAATTCAAATAAACCCGACGATTCTATAAGTATTTACCGCCAGCAATAACCAACGAGGCTGAGACGTATAGGTATGAACACATACCTAACACATTGCGTAGCCATTTCGCCTAAACTGTAAGCCCTTATCGTTTTCTCTAATCGTCTGCGCAATGTACGTCGAATTGTACTTGTAATTTGTAACTTGTAGCTTCGTGAAACGGGCCCCTGGTATCAGAGTTGATGAGTCATCAAAGGTCTCAGACTATTGAAACTTTAAAAAAATCACTGTAAATTCGCTTTTCAACCGATTCTGTTTTTTTCTTCGCGAATCAAACTCAAACTCAAAATATTTATTTGCATTTGTCATTATACGTAACAATTACTGTATTGTAAGGTCGACCAAGAAAGTGGTTTACCATTTTTCATTCAATGTCCTAGTTATCGAAAATTTCAATAAGGTTCATACTCGGTATCTGACAGATAGATCTGCATACGAAAATAATCTTTGTTATTCTATAATTTGCATCTGACATTCAACCTTAGGGTGATAAACCAATTTATTGGTCGACCTTACAATAAATCGTCTGCTACTAATCTATATTTTAAAAATAATTCATAAAATATGGTAAATTCATAAAATATGGTGAACAGTCCGATCCCCTATTATTAAATTGTTAATTAGTTTTATTAAAAAGTTTAAAAATCACTTACCCAGTACCCAAAAGGTATCTGGCTCTTACTGGCGTTGACTATCGACCACAGCGTCCAGAAGAGATGGCTCGCCAGCGCAAAGGCCTCCACTTCGGCGAGCAGTTTGTTCACCGCGTCGATGTCGGGTTCGGCCAGCTGTTTGTCGTCGTTCGTGTTCGCGTTGTAGTACTTCAGGTACTCCCTGATGAAGATCTCCTGTAATGAGGGTACGAGGTTCATTGCTGATGTCATAATATAAGGTGTGAATAAATTAACTGACACTATTTTAAAGGATCAACCTACCCATGAAACTGAACAACTTTCCCCAAGAAACATGGGCTGTCGGACGACATACGCATCATCATTAGTTTAATAAATGACGCAAAAAATCTTGCGGTGGGCTCCGGGACTATAATGATAGGTTCGTGACCAACACTTTAATAAAACTATAATTTCCGTAGAAATCAAAGTTTGTTTACTTTTCTTTTTTAGATGAATCGAAAAATAATAATATCCAAAAAAGAAGAAACAGTACATGGAAAGATAGACTGCTGAGAAATATTGGTAAAAAATCGCACGTAAAAATATAGATTGAAATCAGATCAACTTCAAATAATTTCCATTCATGAGAACACTACAATAAAGATATGTTACTACTACATGTCTAAATATTTTATTTCGATGTGGGGTAGTATATAAGTGTGAACAGTTACAAAGATTTTTGGCCTCTTCTATTACACAACTGCGTTATTTAAAAAAGAAAAAACAACAGAAAATAATGTAAAGTTGACTTTATATATGAACCATTTTTTCAGTGAGAAATTGGCACTCGCAAATCTCGCTTTTGCAGCGAGTCACTGTGGCATTTAATATTTTAAAGCATAACAATTTAATAAATCATCAAAATAAAAGAGGCTAAAAAACCAACCACCCAAAACCAGAAATAGAATTAAAAAGTGGACTCTGTTTTGTACTTCGGCTGGTCGCGGCGGAAGCGATTAGCGGTCGCTCGGGACTCAGTCGAGGGGACTCGGTCGAGCGGATTTGGTCCGGCGGATTTGGTCCGCGCGCTCTCCGCCGGCTACAAAACCAAACACACAACACGAGCTGCATACTGGCAGGATCCGAGACATCGCGGACAAAAATAAAAACAGTCCAAAGGGAAAGTTGTTACTGGTTGATATTTTAAAAAAGTTTATAAAAGAAATGTGGTTTTTGTAACGGTAAAAAGAGGCCTATAACACTCTCAGATATATTAGCCATCTTTATGCGATATATCGCGTCGATTAGTTGCTCTTTTGCCACGTTAAAGTAGGGCAAACCAACAAAACACACTTGTTCAGTTCTGCTTTTATACAACTCAATCAAAAAAAAATGTCTATTTCTGGAATGCGAAATAGATATTCTGAGAAACTGTCAAATCGAACAGTAACAACTTTATTATGTTTTCACGACAATTTGGATATACAAGTACCGCATTTCATTTTGCATTTTTATACTTACTACTGTGAAGCAAAAAAAGTGATGACAAAAATAATAATTATAACATTTAAGAGACATTTAACGGGCTTACCGCGATAATATTTTTGTTGAGGAGACCCAAATGTCTCATAAATGTTATGATAATGACCGCGAAAGTTTAAAATTATATAAAAACAATATTAGGTCATAAAAAAAGCCAACACGGCTCAATGGGGGATTTTCTGACAGCTCTTTAAAAAATAAAAATAATAGTTCTAATTAGGACGATAGATGGCGCCAGGTGTACTTCGTGGATTTGGCCCTGCTGGGTGACTCGCCGGATTTTTTCGGATATACAAATCGTCAACGCCATCTACCAAAGTTTTGTGAACTTTTTTTTTAATTGGCTATCGGCAAATGCCTCATTTCCAACTGCCCTTTACCAGTGCTTGTGGTTTTAAAACACCAATTGCTATTAATTTGGTGTTAAAATAGTACATTGTTATACGAGGGGTGAAAGCCGAAGGAAAGGTGAAGGTGACTTTATTATAATTAACCTTCAACTATTTTTTTTAAATAAAATAGATTTGAGCAAAATATTTAACATTTTTCAATGATGGAAATTAAAAACAATGGCTCAAAAGATGGCCGGCACGGGCACAGCAAAAAATAAAAATAGGCGGGAAAGCAACAATCCGATTATCATTTGTTTTTCGAGTTGTAGGGTTTTGTTTACAATGAGTTCATCTGGTTCAGATATGGAAGTCACTCATTTTTCTTTAGCTAATTCGTGTTATTTTTATTTTTACTTTCCTTGTATTCGTAATGAAAAGCATAGTGTTTACCTTGAGCAAAATATTTAACATTTTTCAATGATGGAAATTAAAAACAATGGCTCAAAAGATGGCCGGCACGGGCACAGCAAAAAATAAAAATAGGCGGGAAAGCAACAATCCGATTATCATTTGTTTTTCGAGTTGTAGGGTTTTGTTTACAATGAGTTCATCTGGTTCAGATATGGAAGTCACTCATTTTTCTTTAGCTAATTCGTGTTATTTTTATTTTTACTTTCCTTGTATTCGTAATGAAAAGCATAGTGTTTACCTTTGGTTTAAGACTTATTTAGCGCCTCGCCCTCGCTACGCTCAGGCCCCAAACCCCGTCTCGGCGCTAATTAAGTTACTTTCACCCCTCGTATAACAATGTACTAATATGTACTGTTTTTAATTTTATATCCAAATTGGCATGACATGATTTTTTTATAGTTTTGTTTATATTTTCAGGACACGAAAATATTAAATTTATTAAACCCAGACCAGTGTTACCTCACGGTCGTCGATGGAAAGTGTTACCATGAAAGAAAAAACCCATGTCTGATTCTGTAATTTCAAAAATGCGATGAAAAATTGATTGTGTAAGTAATTTTTACTCTCTTTTAAGAAAAACACACCGATTCTTAAAAAACTTGAACCGAAAAATAATTTAATAAAATTCAAGAATGTATACAGTATATTTCAATGAAAAACTGCTCACACAATTGAAAAAATCGGATGCAATGATTTGGCAACTAATAACTATGTAATATTTGCTTTGTTCAAGTAATGAAATGAATTAAGAATTAATAAAATTCAGAGAACAAATAAAATGCTAGTGTTGCGAAACATCGACACTTCTATTGTCAATAGTTTTCATTTAAAAAATGCTACTCTATCGATAGTATCAATAGCACAAAGCATGGCATTGTTACTATCACTAATACTTTAAATGTGATCATATGTTTGGATGTTTGTTCCGCTTTCACGCCTAAACTATAGGACGGATTTGGATGAAATTTGGAATAGAGATAGTTTATACCCTGGATTAACACAAAGGATACTTTTTACGGGGAAAAGTCGTATTCCCACAGGAAAATCATACATAACGCGAGCGTAGCCGCGGGTGGGCCGCTAGTGGATAATAAATGTAATCAAATTCTATTGATAGTATCGATATAAATCAGCAAACTATTCCGAAATAATCGATAGCCATCGATAGAACTATATAGCTGCTATCGATTAAACTATCGATCGGCAACACTACAGAACACTTCCTTGATTCCTTCACATCACCCACATCAAACATCTTCATACTTGCTTGTTGGTTTCACCTGGCTTTTTCAAACCATTTTTTGATGTAACCATGTCAATAAGTTTTCAATACAAAATCTTTTCTATAAACATGACAAATATTCAAAATTTCGTTTCTGTATCAACCGTTGGAAAATATACATTTTGAATTCCGACTTTGAAATTCGAATATTATTCCCAATCAAATTTTATCTTAATGTTCGGCATTGGACAAGTTCAGTGACCCCTTCTGTGATCGAAGGTTTAGTGAGCTACACGATCGGACGCCTCTTTACAATCTTTGCTAGACTCCAACCGAAAATAGTGTGGGTTGTAAGGTCGACAACCGACCTCACAAACCCTGGTGTCAGTGTTATAGAGCCGCCAAAGTCAAAGTAAAAATTATTTATTTCCATAGGATGTTATTACATCACTTAGATCCGTCATTACATTTTTTTGGGTGAGTTCACTAACACAATGGCGGAATCTGGCCACTGACTTGGCTCGTGTAACGACTAGATAATAGCCGGGACCAATGGCTTAACGTGCCTTCCAAAGCACGCAATCATATTTTCGGACAATCAGGTGATTCAGTCTGCAATGTCCTAACCAAACTGGGGAAAGTCTCACAAAGAGGTTTTTGCTTGACAGTGTCCCCACCCAGAATCGAACCTGGAACCTCCGTAATGGGCGACCACTCGGCCACGGAGGTTGTTTATTTATTTATTTAGGTACACCAGCAGAACACATATCATACACTAGTAAATAAATGGGCCATACAACAGTGCTTATACATGTTCCAAATTAGGTGACACGACATTTGCATTTTAGACTGTTAACAGAGCAGTGGAATGTACTGTAGTAATGTAACGAGGCATTCGTCCTCTTTCCTGTTTTATGACTGGAAACCTTTCTTGCTGGCAGTTTTATCTTTCATTTTAAATTCATTTTCACATTTATATTTCTTACGTTTCGATTTTCTCTTGTTTCTGCCAAATTCTTCACTTCATGTCCTGATCTTCGATAGCAAACAGCTTATCTACTATTTTCTACCGTTTTCCATGACAGTTTTTTTTTATTTGTTAGAATAACACAGTTAGACAGTTATATAATAAATCCTACTAATATTATAAATGCGAAAGTTTGTATGTTTGGATGTTTGTTGTCGAATCACGCTTGGACCACTGGACGGATCGGGATGAAACTTGGCAAACATATAGGTTAGGGCTTGGAATAGGACATAGGCTACTTTTTCCTGCGGTAAAACACTTCATTCCCACGGAAAAAGTCGTTTAACGCGGGTGAAACCGCGGGCTGAAAGCTAGTAATGTAATATATAAGTTCCTTTTCTTCGGACTGAACCTTGGTTATTGCCACATAACCCTCTACAACACTCTTCGTGTAGTGCCCGGCGGCTCCGTGGCGGCTGCTGGCCCAGTCACTAACCTTCTGTTCGAGCGTGGGCCAGCCGTCCTGCCGCTCGAAGTAGTACGGATGAACCGGGTTGGTGTAGTCGAAGGCCCATTCCTGGAAGTGGTTCGCGATGTCGAACGCTCTGCAAAACAAATGCAAAACGTGTATACAGAGCGTCGGTGGTCTAGTGGCTAGGACCGCGGGTTCGATCCCCACCACGTACCAATGTGTTTTCGAATTTAGAATACATCAACATCAACATCAACGGCCCGTTATAGTCCACTGCTGGACTATGAGCCTCCTCCACTCCGCGTGTTTGGTTTTGCCATAATCTCCACGCTTGGCAGGCGGGTTGGAGATCGCAGATTAAAAGGTTACTGTATCAGAGAGCGCTGCTGCCCGTTCCCTGTTCAATGTGTAGTCCCTAAGTCGCCTCTTACGACACCCACGGGAAGAGTAGGGGTTGGTGACTAATGTAGAATACTCTGCCGTCACCACACGGCTAAATACATATGTACGTTTTACTCGACGCTCTTACGGTGAAGGAAAACATCGTGATGAAACCTGCACACTCCTGCGAGGAAATTCAAAGGCTCTGTGTGAAGTCGACCAACCCGCACTGGGCCAGCGTGGTCGACTAAGGCCTAGGGTAGGCTCGAGCGCCTCCGTGGGGACGTATATGAGCTGTTGATGATGCATTATTTTTCTTGTACAGTTGCGAATAATGATGATGATGGCGATGTTGGTAATGACGACAATGACAGTGATAGCGATGACGATGTTGATGACAAAACTAGGGATGGGCCGAATATTCGTTTCATATTCGGTATTCGGCAGGTTTACCGAACATTCGTATTCGGCCGAATATTCGGTAAATCTGCCGAATTCCTTTCCTATCCCCATCCTGTATCCTCTCCGACACGTGACATTGGCGGAATTGTGAATACACAAAAGCTACAATAAAAAATTAAAAAAAGAATGGTAACGATGTTGATAATGATGACGACGACGGCTGATGGCAATGACGGTGATAGCGATGACGATGCTGATGGCAATGACGGTGATAGCGATGACGATGCTGATGGCAATGACGGTGATAGCGATGACGATGCTGATGGCAATGACGATGCTGATGGCGATGACGATGCTGATGGCAATGACGGTGATAGCGATGACGATGCTGATGGCAATGACGGTGATAGCGATGACGATGCTGATGGCAATGACGGTGATAGCGATGACGATGCTGATGGCAATGACGATGCTGATGGCGATGACGATGCTGATGGCAATGACGGTGATAGCGATGACGATGCTGATGGCAATGACGGTGATAGCGATGACGATGCTGATGGCAATGACGGTGATAGCGATGACGATGCTGATGGCAATGACGGTGATAGCGATGACGATGCTGATGGCAATGACGGTGATAGCGATGACGATGCTGATGGCAATGACGGTGATAGCTATGACGATGCTGATGGCAATGACGGTGATAGCGATGACGATGCTGATGGCAATGACGGTGATAGCTATGACGATGTTGATGACAAAGCCACAACGATGACGACAGCGTTCACAGCGTTACCTGTAGTTGTACGCGCAGTACTCGAAGTCGATGAGGTACAGCTTCGGTTCCCCGGCGGGCTCGCTCAGCACGGTGTCCTCGTTGTGCTCCACCGGCATGAAGTTCGCGAGGGACTGTCGCGTATGGGATACCAGCGTCGGACTGCAATTTTTTTTATTTTAATTTTTATTCAGAGTACAGACAAACAGTCATTACAAAACAATAGGGGATCGGACTACTTTTTTTTTATTTTATAAATCCAAACTTGTTAGTTTCTGCTATCGAACACTAAAAGAATTTTTGCCCTATCTTTAAAATTGACCGAGTATAAAGGTTTGAAATTCAAGATTAGACAGAGAGGCACATACCTACTTTGTGACGTTATTTGTTAGTAACGCCATATAATCTCCATACAAAAAATTGTTTTTGAAAGAGACAGACATATTGAAACTTTAAAAAACCACTGTAAATTCGTTTTTCAACCGATTCTGTTTTTTTCTTCGCGAATCGTCTGCTACTAATCTATATTTTAAAAATAATTCATAAAATATGCTAAATTTAGGAACAGTCCTATCCCCTATTACAATCAAGCATGACAACAGTTAGACATATAGTCTTATTTTATTTATTTTTATTTCATTATTTATTGTACGCAATAAATTGGACAGAAAACAAATACATAGGAAAACGACACAACAGGAACTAGTTATTTCGAAAGAAATGTCCTACAGCAGACCTTAGTATTTTTAATTTTCAGGTTATAAAAAGTAGGTTACTATAATACGAGTACAATTATAGAGGTGCGCTTCAACAGAGCTAATAAATAACATCATCTCGACTTTTACTTGATGTTTTTTATCCAATGCTTCCTGAACATCAAGCCAGTGTTTAGTCATTCTAACGTGATAAGAAATGGTGTGTAAAATTTTGGGGATGTCCATACAAATTTGATAAATAAAGCAAGTACATAACGGTAACGTTCTTGATATTTTTTTAATAAAAGTAAATTTAGCTGCTGCTTTTTTTATTTATTTATGATACAAGAAATACATACAATTTAAATAAAAGCATCATTAAGCCATTGTAGGTTTGTCTTGATGCCAGATTCGCTGGACGTTGCTAACTATGCCAACTACACAATAACGCTTGCCACATCGCACCAAGTATTACACGTGGGGCATACTGAAAGTCTCTGAATCCGGCCACTTTCAATAAAAGAATGAAAATACAATTATGGAATTCGAAAATGGAACTCTTCGGGAACATGTTACTTATTAATTTGCGAGAGAGATTTGGTTGGTTGGTAGTTGATCGGTCGGTCAGTCGGTTGGTTGGTTGGTTGGTAGGTTGGTTGGAGGTTGGTGGTTGGTAGGTTGGTTGGTGGTTGGTTGGTGGTTGGTTGGTAGTTGGTTAGTTGGTTGGTTGGATGGTTGGTAGTTGGTTGGTTGGTTGGTTGGTAGTTGGTTAGTTGGTTGGATGGTTGGTAGTTGGTTGGTTGGTTGGTTGGTTGGTTGGTAGTTGGTTAGTTGGTTGGTTGGATGGTAGGTAGTTGGTTGGTTGGGTGGTTGGTAGTTGGTTAGTTGGTTGGTTGGATGGTTGGTAGTTTGTTGGTTGGTTGGGTGGTGGTTGGTTGGTTGGGTGGTAGTTGGTAGTTGTTTGGTTGGTTGGTTGGTTGGTTGGTTGGTTGGTAGTTGTTTGGTTGGTTGGTTGGTTGGTTGGTAGTTGGTTGGTTGGTTGGTTGGTTGGTTGGTTGGTTGGTTGGTTGGTAGTTGGTTAGTTGGTTGGTTGGTAGTTGGTTGGTTGGTTGGTTGGTTGGGTGGTAGTTGTTTGGTTGGTTGGTTGGTTGGTTAGTTGGTAGTTGGTTGGTTGGGTGGTTGGGTGGTGGTTGGTAGTTGGTAGTTGTTTGGTTGGTTGGTTGGGTGGTAGTTGGTAGTTGTTTGGTTGGTTGGTTGGGTGGTAGTTGGTAGTTGTTTGGTTGGTTGGTTAGTTGGTAGTTGGTTGGTTGGCTGGTTGGTTATTTGACCTTTTCTCCGCGATGTTGAGATGTTCCTCGAGCCATGAGTCTTCCCGCGAGCGACGCGGGGGCGAGTTGCCCGGAGTATGGTTGTTCTCTTTGTCTGACCTGGCGACCAACAAATTACTATATATTAATCATCTAGTAATCACAAACACGACTGCCCCGCCAAAAAAAAATATAGCCATTGTCGATCGGGCCGATGATGTAAGGATTCTAATAGAAGTTATGGTAAAATTAACATTTAGCAAAATGCCCTTTTCGCACAGCACTATGCCACTTTCGCAGAATATCTTTTTCGCACAATGTCTCTTTCGCGAAATGTTCACTTAGCAGAATGTCCTTTAAGCAATGCGTTATAGTGTACGTACATCTCCTTTGAGCTTCGGAAGGCCTGCGCGAACTCCTCGGATTCAAACTCGTCGTAAGGTTGATCGTCCTCCAGGAACAAGATGTTGCCTGGAAGAGATTCAACATTGTAAGCCAAGCCAGTAGAATACTATTCTTGGAATGAGCAGTTGTTTGTTTCTTTATTAGATGTAAGATTTAACAAAATCATTTTTTGACGGCAAAGCTAGCAGTTGGCACGTTCACTATCACTATCAGTGCGCCCTCTGTGGAGAAGAACGGCCAGAAGAAACTCCCAAAAAATGTAATGACAAAACTAAGAGGTGTAACATCTAAAGTTAATGAACTATTCGTTTCATTTTCTGTACCTTTAATTTTTTTTTTTTTGTAAAATATTGTTTAGCATGGTCAATACACCCGTCTTCGGTCACCCGTCTGCGCTCCGTCGCAGGCGTCCCCCATAAGACATACATGGTCAATACACATTGTTAATGTTTCCTGTGCCGTGCTGGACCATCCGAACACCAAGCCTCTTTGTAATATGGGATCGGACAATTTTTTTATTTTTTTATAAAACCAAACTTCTTAGTTTCTGCTGTCGAACACTAAAAGAATTTTCGCTCTATGTTTAAAATTGACCGAGTTATAAAGGTTAGAAATTCAAGATTAGACAGAGAGGCACATACCCACTTGTGACGTCACTTGCTAGTAACGCCTTATAATCTCCATACAAATATCGTTTTTGAAAGAGAGAGACATATTGAAACTTTAAAAAATCACTGTAAATTCGTTTTTCAACCGATTCTGTCTTTTTCTTCGCAAATCGTCTGCTACTAAACTATATTTTAAAAATAATTCATTAAATATGGTGAACAGTCCGATCCCCTATACTAACTAGGCTATAGTTCGCGCAACCAATGCAGTCGCTGTAGTCGAAATCGGCCAGGATGTATATTACTCTTCAAGACTATTGTAGTTGGTTGATAGGGCGCGAGCGGCGAGCGACTCCTCGGTCTGCGGCGGCCTACCTTCCTGCAGGTCGTTGTGGCAGAACACGACGGCGGAGTCGAAGGCTAGCAGGTATTTCTTCAGCCACTCGATCTCATGGTCGTAGTTCATTTCCTTCAACTGCTTTATCGCATACTGCTCTGCCTCATTCTAGAACAGAAGGAACCATTGTGTTAAAGAAAACGAACGCACCCGTCGCAATGGGTCTGACCAACGATTTTCATGCAAAATGTTCTATAAAAAATTACAAAAAATACTGTTTTTTTTATTTTTTTTTATATCTTTAAAAATGACTGAGTTATTAACGATCAAAGTGCACACTTCCGCACGAGGCGAGTGGTAGCTGTGACGTCATATTGACGTCATAAGCACGCAACGTTCCTATTACACCGCTCGCAACCGCCTGCATATGACGTCACACGCTCGGAAATTCTCGCGGTCATAACTTTGGTAATATTGCATGTATTGAAGTGAAATAAAAAGTAATGTAATGTACATGAAATAAACTTTAATGTTAAATAAGAACCTATCGATGTTCTCCATTGGCTACACCAAGATCAGTGGCGCCACCAAGCGGAGCGCCTCGTCATCTAATTTCTCCTCGACCGACTCGTGCGTCACACGCAGTTTTTTTATTAATTTTTCAATACACCTTGCTCGAAAATAGAACTTACGAAGGCAGTAAACTGTGCGGTAAATGCGTTTTACCGCACTAGTGCGATTTTATTACAATTTTTTTTAATTTCTACTTTCTCAATTACTATTATTCAGCCATGATCATTTTAATAATAAAAAATATATTTAATCGATTCTTACAAAGAGAAAAGCATTTTGTATTTTTTAATTTCAACAAATTGTATCAATAAAAATAAATTAAAAATTTAATAACCCCCGAAGCAAAAAAATCAAAACATTAAAAAGTCAAAAATAATACCTATTGTTGAGCCATCAAATTCAATAAAGTAACACCTATATATTTTAATTTTATTAGAGAAATTGATGGATGGCACGATTTGGTTTGCTCGTTGAAATGACGCTATAATGTCGCGTCGGGATACCGCTTAAGCTTAAGTCAGACGCTTCATTTGATTGACTATCTATTAATTTGTTAGCATATCCGACTAACTTGCTTTGATACGATATTTTTTTTTAACTTAGCACCTACTATGTGTTTATTTAAATAAATACACAAAACAAAAACAAACAAACAACAAAAAACGAAAAACAAACAAACAATGCAATGGGAAACAAACGGCATTAACAATACAAAAAAAAACTTAAATGATAAGTACTTAAGCCAATGAAGTTTCCGCTAAAAAATTACAATAATCACACTAAAATCAATATTAAACGTTTGGATGTTTGTTCCGCTTTCACCCTTTAACTACTGAACGGATAAGGATGAAATTTGGAATGGAGATAGTTTTTAACCGGGATTATTAACACACTTTTTACGGGAAAGTCTTATTCCCACGGGAAAACCTTACACAACGCGAGCGTAGACATCAATTTACCCAGGAAATACAAAACTAAATAATCTTATACAAACTCACCTTTCCTTTGATCCCGTTGGTGAAGCACTCTTCCTTGACGGTCTTCAGCCACTTATACATGGTCTTCCAGATGAAGTTGGGCTCCTTCGACAGAGGGATCTCCATAGAGTGGATGGCGGCCATTTTCTCCGCGATCTTCATCGATATAGCCGGCTCTGACAGTTCTCGGGTATAAAGCGCACGCGCCTGGGAAAAATATAGAAAAAAAAAATAGAAAATAAATAAATAGGGTTGTCTGTTGGTGTATGAATAGGGTTGTCAATTGGCTAGTCAGAACAGCTTTTTAAACTGTACATAATCTCAGTGGCTTATATGGATAATTAAGGCCAATAGCAAGACGTGACGTCATGCCTTGCTATGATCATTTCTGTGCTGTTTTTTGTTTCATTCGTAATAACAAAAGAGCGCTAAACGTCAAAGGCGCAGAATTTCCGGAGGGTAAAACGTCCAAAGCACAAATTGTCCAGTGCAATATTATTGAAACGAACAAATAATAACATACGAATATTTTTTAATATTTTTAATACAGTCAGCTACAGGTAATATAGTGAGACTATCTAGTTTGGTTAAGACGTTGCAAACTGAATCTTATTTACGGAAGATAGACGCAACATTAATGTGGTTTACCACACCAGATGATTTTCAAAGTTTCATAAACTGACACCGGAAAGATATGAAATATTTTAGATTCATAGAAAACAACTAAAAACGTAAACCTTCCGGCGGGACTTGAACCCACGACCTTCGGCCTATACGCAGCCAACGTGCTTACCAACTACACTACGGAGGACATAGTGGCAGCGCCAAAATTCGTTTTTGCTTGTTTTCTATGAAATTATGACGTCACCATAATGCAATGACACCGGAAGTTACGAGACGATTTTGAAACCGTGTACGCGTTCAAATGCAGAATATCAGCTTCGCAAAATTTCCACTATTAGCAACATTGTCACTTTCACAAAATGTCCTCGTAGGAAAATGACCATTTAGCGGAATATCCAATTAGCGGAATTTCTACTTTACAGAATGTCCATAAAATTTCATAAAATTATTACTGTTGGTAACATATCACTTTCGCAAAATGTCCTCGTAGCAGAATGTCCATTTAGCGGAATATCCAGTTAGCGGAATTACTACTTTACAGAATATCCATTTTCGTAAAATTACTACTGTTAGCAACATATCACTTTCACAAAATGTCCTCGTAGCAGAATGTCCATTTTAGTAAAATTACTACTGTTACAAGTAGTAACATATCACTTTCACAAAATGTCCTCTTAGCAGAATGTCCATTTAGCGGAATATCCAATGCAACATGTCAGTTTAGCAAAATGTCCACTAAGCGGAGTATCCGCTTAGCAGATTTTCCACTGTCTCCAACCTTACAACCCACACACAATGTACTTACAGGTATGTACTCTTCGATCCTGCCCCCCGAGAACACTCCAAACAGTTTGGGCCCGAGCCGCCTCTCCGACAGCAATGTGAATATCACCGACTCCGTCACGATGGCGTCCATCGCTCGCTCCCCATGCACCTGCCCGTATATCCTGAGGAGGACCTGCAATGTATACGTGTTAGTTCAATAACGCAAAACATGCATGAATTACATATGTAGATGACTTTTCTCCGACAGCTCGAAAATGTGACCATCACTGCCAAAAAACAGTACGCGAAGTATTTGGACGAAACATTTCCCCATACAAAACAGCGGCTATAGCAATGTGCCCTCAAATGGCCTAGGCCAGCAAAGTAACTTTCGTCTAGAAATTTCAATGTATTTGAGTCTTTTTTCTAAATTCAAATTTTATATGAATCGTACATAAATCCTAGGGATTGGAGTTGGCTGTATGCTTTGTATGACACTGGCATAGAACAAAAAAAGAAAACCATGCAATATGGCGGTTTGTAATTTTAGTCTCTTTTATTTTTATCGTGCTATTTTCTTACTTATTTATCATTATGAAGTTAACTAATCATTGAATTAGGGAAATATTATAACAATTCAAGAAGTTAAAGTAAAGGTTAAAGTGATAACGATTAGAACTTATAAGTTTAGTACGATACAAGAAGACATCTAAATCCAAGGTACCTACCACAAGATTTTTAGTAATTTATAATTTCCTCGCATATTTCAGAGAAAAGCACTATACAAGCCTCGGCCGCAATAACTCTTGCTGGACTCGTACACAATAAAAGTCCGAGCCGCAGGCGAGGACTTTAAACGTGCTCTCGTCCACCAATAACTAATTTTGCGGCCGCGGCAGTAATGTACTAATATTATTATTTGTCAAAAAAAAGAAACAAAAGATGCGATGCGATGCATGTGGAGTTTCTTTGGTGCAAAATTAAGAGAATATGTAACATCTAAAGTTCATTTAATTTCATTTCAGTGCTAACCTTAACAGCCTTCGAGGACGAGTGGTCGAGATTTCGACGCCCATTACGGAGGTTCCGGATTCGATTCCCCGTGGGGACACTGTCAAGCAAAAATCTCTTTGTGAGACTTTCTCCAGTTTGGTTAGGACATTGCAGGCTGAATCACCCGATTGTCCGAAAAGAAAGATGATTCCGTGCGCCGTTGGTCCCGGCTACTATCTAGTCGTTACACGAGCCAAGTCAGTGGCCTCTGGCGGCTCGATAACACTGACACCAGAGTTTGTGAGGTCGGTTGTCGACCTTACAACCCACCCGATGGTGATGATGAGTGCTCACCTGTTTGGGTTCCTCGCCCGTTTCAACGGACGTCTGGATAGCCTTGACGTCCTCGTCATCCATTTCTCTGATGCGCGCGTACAACGGCTTCAGGTCGTCCGGTAGACCGACCGCGTAGATGAAGTTTGACAGACCGCCGCTGGAACAAATCATAAATATGTACGTCGCAAACCAGGGGGACTGATGACCTGGAGGAAGGTCGCTGGTGGTGGCTGGATGAGGGAAGCGGGTGATCGTGCGCTTTGGCGTGCTCTTGAGGAGGCAGCAGTCCAGCGGTGGACTGCAATAGGCTGATTGATTGATTGATTGATGACATCGCAAACAAGGTCATCATCAGATCTCAAACTAAATAGAAGAAACTGTACTATGGGTATAATACAACTCCAAATAGATAAATACATACTTATAGATAAACATACTCCAGACACAAGGCAAACACATATCACACGAATGTTTGCCCTGGGCGGGATTCGAACGCGCGACCCTGAGTTTCCGAAGCAAGCGTAACAACTAGGCCTAGGCTACGAAGCCGTCGAACAAACGAATAATCATTTAAATAAACAAAGGTTTCTTGATAAAGAGCCTCTGAGCTTGGATCCCGTATCAGCTCAATCACCTGCATTCCTACCGAGCGAGCGTTGGTCGAATTCAACAACCTTAGAATTTTTCTGCAGGTGTGTGCATGGGCGTAACGAGGTACGGGCAGGGAGAGGCAGCTCTCCCCCCTGAGAAGGCCGGTCGTTAGCAGCCTATCAATTTGGTCCAAGTATTATGTTCAATAGTTGTGTACATTTTGAGGTAGCTAAAATTGATGCATAGGTAGCAAATGGTAGATTAACAGTATTAGACCTTGACACGTGCAGACTCGAAATCCAAGACTTGGTCCCGTCATCTTGACGATCATTAAACTGTAATTATGACGAGGTACATAGCTTGCGACGCTTCTTATAAGATCTAAGAAACTAACAGGCTTGAAGGCTGTCTTGTGAAATCCAACAATACGGGATGTCAAAGTCAAAGTCAAAGTCAAAGTCAAAATTTTTTATTCGAATTAAGATTTTTACAAATCATTTTTCGACGTCAAAGCTATCATGGATGGCACGTTCACTACCAGTGTACGCCCTCTGTGGAGAAGAACGGCCAGAAGAAACTCCACAGGAATTGTATCTTTTGTACTTTTCTTTTAAATATATAAAGAATCATACATGAGTCATAATTACAATCTACTCCGTTGATTTGGAACAACAGTTGACCAGACGTTTTTATCATCTAAGTAATCATTTCTAAGTAGTCATCTCTAATATATATTTTTTTACATCATTTCTTTCCCTTGGGTGTGTGCAGGTTTCCGATTTTCTTCGTTCATCGTTAAACGAAACGAACACGTGGATTCGAAATTCAAACATAACAATGGTGGTATGTTGTAGGACTTATACAAGGCCGGCTAACTGCATGTTTTAGCGATTAGGCGGCCCATGACCAGAACCATGATATTACTAAGAACTGAATGCAACGATTTACCTATACCAGGTGTTACAAAACTACAAATAAAGCCGAAAGAGTGTGAATCTGCTCGTAAAACTGAACAACTTTCCCCAAAGAAGAAAAACGATTTAAAAAATTCGCATTCCCATACAAAATGTAGATGGTCTCCATACAAAATTTACGGGTTTTTTTGTAACACCGTGTATATGAGCAGCGTGCGTCGTAGCCGCCACACATTCTGCTTATAAATTCGCAACGCTCGGGAGCATCATTTCATTCAACCTACGTTCCTTTGTGTACTTAAAGTATTAATTCATTCACAACATCTAAAAGCTAAAATTCTAAAGCCGTCGTCCTCAGATTAAATTCTAGTAGCATTGACCAGAACACCGATAATACGAAACTTATAAGGTTTTCTTATCGGGCACAATGGCAACGCGATACCCAATGTGGGCCATAGGAAAACTACAACACTCGCTGATACAGCAAGAGATGTTCATTGTCGCGACGCGACGTACTGATAACATGACTACATTGATGTTATAGATTGACGGATCCGTAGCCCAGGTGGTAGTGTATCTGCCTCCGACGCACAGGGTCGCGGATACGAACGAATCCCGCCCAGGGCAAACATTCGTGTGATGAGCACTTGTGTTTGCCTTGTGTCTGGTTGTTGTTTATCTATATAAGTATGTATTTATCTATTCATGTAATATATATCAGCTGTCTGGTACCCATAGTACAAGCTCTGCTTAATTTGGGATCAGATGGCCGTGTGTGAGATGTCCCCATATATTTATTTATTTATAGATATACAGACAATTCTCAGTTTATTGAAGTATTATGGATCGTGTAACGACTAGATAGTAGCTGGAACCAACGGCTTACGTGCGTTCCGAAGCACGGAATCATCTTTCTTTTCGGACAATCAGGTGATTCAGCCTGCAAAGTCCTAACCAAACTGGAGAGATTTTTGCTTGACAGTGTCCCCACCGGGATCGAACCGGGAACCTCCTTCTCATTAGAGCGGCGAAATCTCGACCACTCGGCTAGGGAGGCCGTAACTGAACCTCACCAACCCTGGTATCTTTAATAAAGATCCGCCAAAGGCCACTGGCATGGCTCGATGGTCCAGTGCGGGTTTTTTAACCTCGCACACAATCTCAGCGCACGCCTTTTTCCTCAATATGATTCATCTTTCTGTAAGAGCGTCAGACGCAGATATAAGATAACTTCAAATCGAGGTATTCATTTATCGAAGGTTTATTTTAATGACGGCTGTGTAGCCTAGTTGGTAGTACGCCTGCCTTCGAAGCACAGGGTCGCGTGTTCGATTCCCGCCCAGGGCAAACATTCGCGTGATGAGCACTTGTGTTTGCCTTGTGTCTGGTTGTTGTTTATTCTATATAAGTATGCATTTATCTATTTATGTATTGTATATCAGCTGTCTGGTACCCATAGTACAAGCTCTGCTTAGTTTGGGATCAGATGGCCGTGTGTGAATATGTCCCCACATATATATATATACATATATAATAACAATTTAAGTTAAAATTAAATTACTCGTTAGTCTTTAGGCTAGATTGTAATATTTTTTTGGATGTCTTATAGGCTACCCAAATATATGTACAGAATAAAATAATAGTACCATAGGTTATTTAGCCGTGTGTGTGTGTGACGGCAGAGTATTCTACATTAGTCACCAACCCCTACTCTTCCCGTGGGTGTCGTAAGAGGCGACTTAGGGACTACACATTGAACAGGGAACGGGCAGCAGCGCTCTCTGATACAGTAACCTTTTAATCTGCGATCTCCAACCCGCCTGCCAAGCGTGGAGATTATGGCAAAACCAAACACTTAAGTGGAGGAGGCTCATAGTCCAGCAGTGGCCTGTGACGGGCCGTTGATTTGATTGATGAGGTTATTTGGACTTGTCGCACTAGATGTATGCATCCGACTATTGATGTAGAAAATTGCTACGAAATTCTTGCATTGCATGCGACCTACCAGCCCTGGTAACTACAAAAAAAAACGAAGATTTTATTGTCAGAGCTTGGTCGAGCAAAATCCCGCTCAATACAAGAATTATCATAATTTGAAGGTTATTTACCCTGACAATGACTGAGGACACGAAATGGTTATTGATTCGAGTAATAAATATAAGGCCAACATGCATCTTTTACCCGAACTGAAATATGCAAGACTGCTTTAGTTCATTTCATCAACAACTCATATACGTCCCCACCGAGGGGCTCGAGCCTACCCTGATTTAGAGCGATTAGGCCTTACGCTGGCCCGGGTTGGTCGACTTCACACACAACCTTTGAATTTCTTCGCAGGAGTGTGCGTGCAGGTTTCATCACGATGTTTTCCTTCACCGTAAAAGCATCGAATAAACGTACATATGAATTCGAAATTCGAAAACACATTGGTACGTGGTGGGGATCGAACCCGCATCTCACGGACAGGAGACAGCGGCCCTAATCACTAGACCACCGACGTATTTGCATATGCATAAAGTATCTGACATTATTGCGTACACATCACATCATCAACAGCTCGTATACGTCCCCTCCGAGGGGCTCGAGCCTACACTGAATTAGGGCGACTAGGCCAGGTGATTCAGACTGCAATGTCCTAACCAAACTGAGGAAAGTCTCACAAAGAGACTTGACAGTGTCCCCACCGAGAATCGAACCCGGAACCTCCGTAATGGGCGTCGAAATCTCGACCATTCGGCCACGGAGGCTGTTGGTTACAAATTACATGTCCTGATGACCTGAGGAAGGTCGCTGGTGGTGGCTGGATGAGGAAAGCGGGTGATCGTGTGCTTTGGCGTGCCCAAGAGCCACATCCAGCAGTGGAGTGCAATAGGCTGATTGATTGATTCAATATACATTGCGTAGACTATGAGATAAAACGGTAAGGGTTCACAGTTTAAGCGAAACGGCTACGCAATGGATATCAAATTGTATCTTGTATTTTGTTGTCTATTGTAATTGTATCTTCGTTAAACGGGCCCAGGCAGGTAAGTTAAATGAAGATGTGCGTATAGTTACGTACTAGTGACTCTGTGAGCTGTAGCTGTAGACCTCGCGAGTCTTTTCATTACTTTGAGTTGATGTGACGGTTTATTTTTTCTCCACAAACATCTCCGACATCTTGAAATTTATTTATTTATTTACGATTTAATGTACACAAGTAGATTTGTTGTAGTTATTTATCACATTTCTTTTTATTAATTTTTTTATATTTCACATATTTTATTTTATTGGTTGAGAAATGTGACCAGGGGGCCGTTTCACGAAGCTACAAGTTACTAGTAACAAGTTACAATTTGATATACATTGCGTAGCCAATTCGCCTAGCTAAACTGTAAGCCCTTATCGTTTTCTCTAATCGTCTACGCAATGTACGTCGAATTGTACTTGTAATTTGTAACTTGTAGCTTCGTGAAACGGCCCCCTGTAGAGGAAAACAGCCTCAGCGATAAACCTTATAAGCTAGCAACCCCCAAAACTCCGTCATTTTTAAAAATTTCAACTAAAATATTTGATTATCTTCGACAATGTAACAAATATTTTTGTTGAAATTTTTAAAAATGTAACGCAAAGGCTCACAAAATTTCACGAGAATCGGTTGAGAAACGCGACCTGTTGGAACAAACAGATGGACAGATATACAAAAGCAATTTCGGTCAAGTTGAAACGGAGACGCTTCGCTCGCTCGGTCAATCATATTTTTTTACTGGTTTGCGTCGAAATTATCCTCTTAGTGCGTCAACGATTGAGTCGATTCAGTTAACTGATGTATTTACCTTAACTTGTAACAGGAAATTATCAAAGAGAAATGTTATGATTGGATATGGTTATTACGTTGACGATTGAATTTGTATTATATAGGTATAGGTAGAATTGAGACGAGATTTAGATTTATTTTCGTGAAAATTTGAATTTTTTCTGTAGTAAAATGAAGCCTACATATTGTAGAGAATATATATATCGGTCTGATGAATTTCATCCCAATAATCAGCCGTTGAGCGTCGGTGGTCTAGTGGCTAGGGCCGCTGCCTCCCGTCCGGTAGACGCGGGTTCGATCGCCCACTCCTGCGAAGAAATTCAATTTTTGTGTGTGAAATCGACCAACCCGCACTGGGCCAGCGTGGTCGACTAAGGCCTAATCGCCCTAATTCAGGGTAGGCTCGAGCCCCTCGGTGGGGATGTATATGAGCTGTAATCGTTAGTGCACCCCTAGACCTCTTTAGGAACCTACGTGCCAAATTTGGAATTTCTAGACCCAGCGGTTTGGGCTGTGCGTTGATGTCAGTCAGTGTCTTCTTTTATATATTTAGATATAACCGAGTTGTTTTTTTCTTTGCACATAATCGTGTGTGCGACCTACTTTTAAAATGAACTAGAACGCCTCATCTCAACTTTATAATTAATTAATCATCGAACTGGTTCGACAAGCGTAATTATCAACAACTAACTGGAAAAAACCGCTTGGAGAATACGTGAGTTATCATATCACCACGGTTATGTTGCTGTAACAACATTCCCTAGCATTTAGTGCTTTGTTATCAAGAACCAAACACAAATATAGGTAGTTAGATTAATTCGGCAGGTTTGTGCTGTACTGATAGATGGAGAGAATAAGGAAAATGTTGATTTTGTATTCTAAAAACACGTCTGTTTAAAACGTACTAAAATAGTATTTTCTTTGTCAGTTGTGGTAGGGTCGAAGAATTTAAATGTTAGGAACAATGTCCGATTCCAATGTTCCAACGAATTTTGAATTTATTGCGTGCGATTTGAGAAGAAAACAAAGAAATCATCCATGTATATTATTTAAAGAAAATTATCCAATGCATCGCCTTGCACCAACCACGAGGCTCCTATGTACCGATTAGGAAGAAATTAAACCCATATCATCATTGTGGGCGAATAAATAAAGCTTAGTGGGTTATGACCAAAAATAACAGCTTCAAATATTACAAATACATTTATCTTGCAGGAAAGAGGAAAATATTTTCAAAGATAACTTTGTATATTCTAATGATTTTTAATAACACAATCAAACGCTTTAGATAATTCACAGTTTCACAGAACACAGGAGATAACGGTCTCCGACGCTTAAGATAAGTGAAATATCACAGACGGAATTACATTGAAATGTTAATGATAAAATATGCATCATCATCATCTTGAACGAGCTACAGAAAATCATGTCGTCGTCGACGCAGACCATCTTCAAAGTTTTTAACAATCATAGAAACTTTAATACTACCGCCAGGGGCGTGCGCTTCATAGAGGCAGAAAAGCACTGCCTACCCTGTCATTTTCAGATAAATACCTTCTCAATAATATACATTAATTAACTACACTACACTATCATACTAACTACCATAACACCCATATTAATTTTACACATCCTGATCTTTAACAAATTCCACTCGTCTTTTGTTTACGTTCGCCAAAAGCACTGCCTATTCCAACTGACGTTTACTTACATGTAGTGAGAGAAAATATATGACTGTGTGCTATAAAGACCCTATGTGCGAACACAAAACTTGTCGATGCGTTAGTGTGCGTGATTTCGCTCCATACAAATCCGAAAAGCCCAGCTTTTCTGTCCCGACCAACGACCAATCACAACGCACCAGTCGTATGAAAAAGCGCGTATTGGGTAAAACCAAACAAAAGGAAGGGCGCATTCCGAATCAGACCTTCAGCGCTGTCAGCAGCGATCAGAAAAGCAAAAAATGTATGGCTGACAGTGATCCAGAACGCGATTACGAGTACTTAAATCGATTTCAGCGCGTCTCGGAACGCAGGGTTGGAAACGTCAAACGTCACTCATTATTCGCCATATTGTTTACTTTTGTTGTTTTAACGCGCAGTGATTTTTGAAGTTTTTGATAGTTTTTTTGAGCAATTAGTGCTTTTTGTGTTAGTACATTACATTAATAACAATGAGTAATAGCTGTGAACTTTGTGCCGACGGGCCGTGTTTGTCTAAATTGCAATTCCTTTGAGTTAATTGCATTGCAACTCTTTGCAACGCAAGTCATTTTCAAATAAAATCTTACGAGACTTTCAACTGGTTAACGTTGTGTATGTACACACCAATAGTGTTTTGTTTTCCGTGTATTATATTCTGCACTTCTTTGAACGTTTGGAACGACGACGCCGGCTATGTCAACTTTTAAAGGCCATTTCGGTTATCTCTAGTGTGACTTGTTCCAAATATTCAATCACCTGGTTAGATACTTGAGGTGGCCAAACTTACATTACATCACTCATTGCATGGAAACACCACCGGTCAACACAATACAGTAACCTAATTCATGAATATTTTTTGGTAAGTGCTTTTTTAACCTTTTTATACCTGCCTGCCTACCCTAGCCCTAAACCCTGTGCACGCCCCTGACTACCGCTAACTATTTGTACGCAAATGTCAGATAGGCGAATTAGGATTTTGCGGACAGAATCACCCGAGAGAATAATAAATAAAATATTATTCCGTGTTTCGGAAGGTACGGTCTTTGGTCTCAGCCGTTTCGTACGAGAGCTATGGCATGTCAGAGACGCTTAGCGGTTTCATAACTCGGGGTTTGTGAGGTCTGTGCGTGAAGGACACGGAAAATGTGTTTCCGTGGTGAGTTTGAGGTACTCTTAACCTTAGATCCTACACGAAAAACAGCAAGTGCTTGAATCCAAAGCGCGAAAATTATCAACAAACACCCTGGCAATACACGGCAATACTTTTGGCGAGTTATACTTCTGTTAATGATTTCACTCAAAAAAGTTACCCATATATATGGGCATATGCCCAGAACTATTTATTAACTAACTTGGGTAGGTGTGCGTCACTTACGACCCAATGGGCATATATAGATTGACTAAGAGAAGTAACATCAAAGACAAACATTTAGATTTAGGCAACTCACGTAATTTTCTTGAACTTGAGCTCCTGCGCTTGCGCAACCTTCCACAGCCCGTGCAGATAGTTCTTGCAAATCCTCCCCGCCACCTCGCGCATCTCCTTCTCCGTGCCGCATTTTTGCAACTTCTGTAATTCGAAACAAACATGGCGGGTAAATAAATAAATACGTGACCAAAATTTTATCTCCGAGATAAAAATTTTTGGCTATTTCGTGCAGTAGTTTTTGCATGATACGCTAACAAACAAACATCCTAAATATAATTGTTTCGGCTTCTATTGCTCTTATGAAGACCCCCATTATTATTGTGTGCGTTTATTCCCGTCGACGCTCTTACTGAGAAGCAAAACATCGCGAGGACACCAGCACAGGCCTGCGTGGTCGACTAAGACCTTATGGCCTTGTTTCAAGGTGGCCTTTTCGGTGGAGACGGTATATTTTTTGCCAAAGTGGTAATATAGCTAGCGCGGACTTGCGGAGGAACAGAAGGCTCAAACCCCTAAAAAAATATGACAATATACCGAGGGGCGCCCTCAGACGGGCACGGACCTGAAACCACGACGTTGCCAGGGTGAAAAACGCGTCAGAGATCAATGACCCAGACCAGGTCTTACTGGATAAAATAGACCTTTGGTGGACTGCGGTTTCTGCCTGAAGGGCTTATTTTAAGGGTGCCTAGCTGTCAAGCGGTAAATTTAAGATGGACTGGTAGAACCACAGAAATAATAGAATTATTTTTGTTACAGTTTACGTTTCTTGCCTAATCAGGGCAAGACGCAACTACGGCGTCACGGGACACGACATTTGTTTGAAACTGTTGTTTCTTACGCAATCAACTTTATGTTTTTATGCGAAGTTAGTTTTGACAAATATATTTCTATCGCAAATTTTACTAGAGTGGTAATATAGCGGGCGCGGACTTGCGGGGGAACGGAAGGCTCGTTCGTGCCCCTTAGAAATCTATGACAACGTATCTGGGGGCGCCCTCAGACGGGCTCGGACCGCGGCCCAGAACGTCGCCAAGGCAAAAACGCGTCGGAGAAGAATGACCCCTACCGGGCCTGGGGCCTTACTGAATTATAAACAAGTAATCACATATAGGTTGTAAATTAACTAGTGGCTCTGTGAGCTGTAGACCTCGCGAGTCTGTATATATCTTTTAATTTTTTTTCTCGACAAACATCCCCAACATCTTGATTTTTTTTTATTTTTATAGTTTATTTTATTTAGTTTTTTTTTTTTAAGAAATGTGACCTGTAGAGGAAAACAGCCTCAGCGGTAGACCTTGTAAGCTGGCAATTCCCATAACTCCGTCATTTTTCAAAATTTCCAAAAATGACTCGACAAAAAATTCGATCAATTTATCGAACCTGCTCACAAAATTTCACGAGAATCGGTTGAGAAACGCGACGCGACGTGACCTCGGTCAATTCGCGCACAGTATTTTAACGGAGGAACCTACCCATGAAACTGAATAATTTTCCCCAAGGAACGTAGGCTGGAACATGGAAAAAAACTGATCAGAAAAAACACAACATGTATGTCTATCAATTACAAAATTTTACCATTTCTGTGCGTAATCTTGACTCCGTTCTTTGTGTCGCCCCGCACGTGTTCATGTAGTTTTAGTGTGTACACACGTAAAAGGGTAGCGAGCGCGCACAGAAATAATGACTAAAGTAGAATCGACAGGCGCGGTGATGTGATCAGCTGATTAGCCTACGTTCCTTGGGGAAAAATATTCAGTTTCATGGGTAGGTTCCTCCGTTAAAATATTGTGCGTTAATTAATTTACACCCTATATAAACAACCCAAATCCGAATATAGGAGGCTTAGCTGGTCATTAAGATATCTAATCTGGTGACAAAACTAAAATGCACTCCTATTATTTACTTTCAAGGCCAGGTTGTTGGCACTTGTCACTATATCAAGATAATCAAAACCCTCATCTAACGTATCAATAAAATGTAAACTTGTACAATAGTATCTATTGCTTGTCAACACAGATTAGCGTAAGAATGTAATCTCTTTTACAAGTTGTAAGGAATGTTGATACTATATTATGTTTATCTTTGTCACCAGTTACAAAAAAGTTGAAATTCCTTGATAGGATTAATTCTCAATGATAACACTATACTTGGGTTACTATAGGATGAGCTCTGACAGATTAAAATTTTAAAAACTTTTTAATATTATTTCGTTTATTTATTTATTTATTAAGTATTTTTTTTTTTGACGTACCTATTCACTATTTATACCAGAGTGGTAATATAGTGGGCGCGGACTTGTATTAAGTAAAATTACATACTGTTTAATGATAACATAAGAGGTGAAGTTACTTTTTTTAATATTTTAGCTATTATGGTTTTTAAACTGAATATTATGAAAAAAAGTTGTTAACGTCGTATGAAAAATTTTGAAGCTGTCAGAACTCATCCTATAATAACCCAACTATAATGATATTACAGTAGTTTATAGTAAAAGTATAGAAGTTTTGTAAATTAATTAAAATTACTATGCGCCCCATTTTTGCTTCAAGAGTAACAAAATGACTGTTTACAGTACTATGCAGTAACTGTTAAAATATGTTGGTTGTATTCTGAAAATCACTCATTCCGACAACTATCACCTACTATCAGCATAAGAACCATGTGCCCACTGTTTTCCTATTTGGACATTTGTGTCAACAGAGTTCATTCATGTATCTTAGGAATAGTTGATTACCAAACACACTGCCCTAAGAATAGAATAGAATAGTAATATAGAATAGTAGTATATAAGGTACTCAGACAGGTTTAGTTACCTTCCTCCAATAGTGATGAAAGTTAATCTATTCAAACAAAATATAAGAAATATTTATTTAAACTAAATACTGCTTTATTAGTGAATATAATAATACAAAAAGGTTTTTTTTATCAGTAAGTAAATTAGTGGTATTAATAATCAAATTTATTAATTAAAAAATATGGGTCATGTCATGATTATGTCTGAGTGAGGGTGCCTAACTTTTAAAATAATACCTAATGGCACATTTTTATACCCACACAAAAAGCTGAAAACCATGCAAAGGAAACCGCCGGTGAATGCTAGTTTTTATATTGCAATATAGATTTTGAACTACATCAAGACAAAAAAAATATGATGCAGCATCGACGTTTTAATTAATTAATTACAACACACAATAGGGGATCGGACTACTTTTTTTTTTATTTTGTAAATCCTAACTTCTTAGTTTCTGCTATCGAACACTAAAATAATTTTTGCTCTATCTTTAAAATTTACAGAGTTATAAAGGTTTGAAATTCAAGATTAGACAGAGAGGCACATACCCACTTGTGACGTCATTTGTTAGTAACGCCATATAATCTCAATACAAAAAATCGTTTTTGAAAGAGACAGACATATTAAAACTTTAAAAATACACTGTAAATTCGTTTTTCAACCGATTCTGTTTTTTTTCTTCGCGAATCGTCTGCTACTAATCTATATTTTAAAAATAATTCATAAAATATGGTGATAAGTCCGATCCCCTATTGTTTTAATTGTAGTTGAGCATAGTTTATTATGATTAGTTACATGTCTGTCTAATATTTCCATTCAATTCAATTAAATTTTTGAAGAATATGGCGTTTCCTAAATTTAATATGATTTCATGGCTGTCATCAACAATTTTGTTTAATTGTATTGTTGTCTAGTTAAATGCCAAAAGGATAATAAAATAAATGAATGCTCAGCAAGGTCATTTCAGACAGCACACAGATAAAGAATGATGAATAAGTGCTTCTTGCTGACATGGTCTCTTTCATGATTCACATCAATTTTACAAATAATGAAACCATGTTGAACAGTCAAGTGATTCCAGTTGACACACTCAATATCTGATTCAAATATGATGTGACTCATACAAATTTGAATTTCTAAACAACAACAAACAGACAGATAACAAGCTGAAACAGAGACGCTTCACTCGCTCAGTCAATAAAAAGAACTATTAAAATTTTCAATTCACTTTTAAAAACCTACTGACAACAGTTCCTAATTACAAGATATAATAGCCATGATAGCCATGATGTCGAAAAATGATTTGTAAAAATCTTAATTCGAATACAATAATTATAATTTTGATTTGATTTCATTGATTTGAAGATATTGCTGAATAATACCATTTGATCAAAAGAAACATGCATAACAGCTAAGAGTAGGATATATAATAAGCAGGAACGGATCTCAATAATACTAGCATTCCGTCCGTGACTTTAGTCTATTTGGTTTTCAGTTAAAGTTACAGCTGCTTATACAAACTTCTACCTCCTTTTTTCCCCGCTTAGGGAGGGAGTTTCCAATAACCTATTTTCAGTGTATGCTTGCTGTCAATATTTTTCAAGATTTTAAACTTAATTGTTTAGACTCTGCATTGATCAGTCAGTTTTCCTTTTTATATAAAATGAACAGATAGTACATACATAATTATAACATACATAGGTGACTTGTATGAAATGTAACTGTACAAATCATACAGTTACTTACATCGCCGTACCTCATATACACCAATTGGTTTCTGTAGTACGGCTTAGACAATAAGTAAATTTTGTAACCTTTTCTTGAATAAAAAAACAAAAAAAAAAACATGGTTCATAGTAAAAATTTAGGGTTTCAGATTCACCTGAACGGTTGCGTAGGTAGTAAATAATAAGCGGGTGTACGTAGTAGAACTAAGCCTTATCAAGGTTGCAAAAACAGCTCATAACCTTAAGTCGCCGATACCTTACTCGAATCTTGGCCTTCATATTTACATCCGGAAATCGCTAGAATGCGCACTTTTTGCAAAGAAGTTTCGCTATAGATTTCTGGTGAAGCATTAGGATAGATAAACAAAGATTTTTCATCAGTATATCGGGGAGTAAAGGTCAAAACAAGATCGGAGAAGTTTGCGTAATAAAGAATTCATATTTCAAGAGAAATTAAAGTGAAACATACCAAAATTTTGCTTTGATTCATCTGCTTAGCCACACCGTAGCAGAAACTCGCGGTTTTTAGTGCGTTTTTAATCGAAGAAAGCATTTAATGCTAATTAAAACACAGCACAACGATTCTGTCTGTTCTTGTGTCGTCCAATCCAACGTGAATCCAACTTGACAGTGTTGACAGTATTTTTTTTATCGATTATTACGTTTACAGAACAGTGTTAGGTAGGGATCATACGACCGGGTTCCGTTTATTTATTGTGTTGGTTTGGTTGGCTTCTTGAGTTGAGTGTAATGTATTGGTAAATACTGAGTACGACGACCACGAGAAAACATTATTATTAATACGGAAAATCTGATATTTTCATTAAAAATGTTGTTTTTTCTTTCACGAGTAAATGTTGCCCACAATAAAAACATTATCTCCCCATAACGTGCAAAAATGGTTTTCAAAAATGATAAAAAAAAACAATGCACAACAAATTACGAAAACAAAATATTTGTAGTAAATACAGTGATTTTTTAAACATATATGTTTTATCAAAGTCTAATTATTCACAGAAAAGCGCATAAACAAATACATTTTTTATATTCATGTTATATCTATTATAGTACTTTATAAAGTATTGGAAATATTATTATTGTTATAATAACGCAATTATTTATTAAATATTGCATATTTTTAATGAATTATTATACTTACATTATTCAATATATTTAATGTTTATGTTTTGTTGCTGGAAAAAGAAAAATAATACGGACATCAAAAGCATATTTTTATTCTTCCTGTAGTAATTTCATTTGTACGTATTTAATAAATAACAGTAACAATGTCCCGCTAATATAACATAAATATTGTACATAACATAACTGATAAGCAAGTATTTACATGTAGCCAAGTGTATTTACTAAAGTAAAGTTACTTATTTCTAGACTGATACGTCACCGGGTGGTACGAGTGCGACACGACACATCGCGCGATGCAGAAAATAAATCATTTTCACTGCACGAGCTCTATTATTACGACCGAAAAGTTTATTTACCTTTGCCATTCTAGATTCAGTCTCTTCTCTATAAATAAACTTATTTGTTTTTTATTTTAATTCAATTATAAAAATACACCGACGTTTTCGTTTTCCGCACGTCCAAACTTCACGAGCTAAAAATATATACTGGCTGGCTGGCTCATTCATGGCTGGCTGGATAGTCCGCCTCGACTGGACGAGCGAAATAGGTAGTATTCATAACAAAAATTCAATAGGGTTTCTACTACGTTTACCTGCAGAGAGAATGAGACAAAAGAACAGAGAATTGCACGATCGTTAGCGGAAACACACGACCAATACGATAGACCACCCTTATTATGACGTACAGGTTAGACTACCGATATGAAAAGGCAGCTTATACTTGATCTAGACCGGCAACACGCAATGCTTCGTAAATTAATGAAGTTATGGATTTATGATAGACAGATCAGGCTTCAGGCAGAAGGTAAACATTAATAATGACTTCAAACAATGACTCATTATTGGTTAATGATCTTAGTGATCATTGCCGTTTTTTTGTTACGATTTCTTCTAGACCAATGTTCGAAGTTGTTCTGGACTGGCTTTCATTAAGTATTTGCAAGTTTTTCGATAGTGATTTATCAGAGGGTGTTATCGTTATCTATATCTGTGTCTATACTGTTCTATCTAACATTCAAGACTTCAAGTATTACTAAATAAAATACTTTAATATTTTTTTATGCTTGAGTATTTTAAACTAAAAAAAAATATATTACGGCTTTATGCTATAAATGAATTACTTATATTATTTTATATATTTTTTTGTCAATAACCACTGATCTGATCCATTCAAAGCTTTAGTATAAATACACAGTGAAATTTAACCGGTTGTTTTTCGTTAAATATAGTATTCAGTTCAGTCCATTAAACTGAACAACTTTCCCCAAGAAACATGGGCTGTAAAACGACAAAAAATAATGACCCGTTCATACAAAACCGCGCGGCCAGCTGATCGATTTACTATGGGGGAACCAATATTTTTTTTCAATTGCCAGCCCATGTTCCTTGGGGAAAGTTGTTCAGTTTAATGGACTGAACACTCCATTTAACGAAAAATAACCAGTTAAAATTCACGGTTCTTTATGAGATGCAGCGTCAATGACTTCTTTACTTTATAAAAGAGTTTAAACCACAAAGGACTGCAAAAGACGATCGCTTCGCTAGCACGAGGCGCGCTCGAACAATATACAACAGTAAATGAGGTCTTACGAATACCTACGAAAGTAATAATATCCGACCTAGCAGAAAGTCCATAAAAAATTTGCACGCCGAACTTTATTTGGCAGGATACAAATTGTTCTAAATATATTTATTATAAAATCTTGTATTACTTGTATTCTTACAAATAAATATTTTTATCTTTATCTTATCCATCTATTACACATACTACACTACTACAATATACTACTTCTATTCTAATCTTTTCTATTCTAATTGGCTGCGCCACACACACACAATTTTTTACTACATTACTTAAACCGAAACGTATCTTTATTTTATGTATGAAACGAAACGTATTCCTACCCCTCTCTCCTCTCCTGTACCAGTCAAAGAAAAAATGGCGTCCTAATCGCTTCGACTCGCGCACCGCTTAAATAAATTATTGAAAAAAAAACAGTGTTTACTCAATAAATAGTGCCATGCCAGTGTTGTGTAAACAAATCCAAAAAAAAAAAAAACCCTAAGTGAATACCTAAACGCAACTCTTAACTTGGAGAAGCCCTGGGACCAACTCCAGCGCCTGAACTATCGAAGGTACCCCTTTTTCCCTTACCGGCCTCTCCACTAATAATGCAATATGCACGACTAAAAGTTAATATAATACAATACAATTATCTATTGACATAAAGAAAACATTTAGTTCAAGCCAACAAGCTGCCTTATTGCTACGTAACGTAGCAATCTCTACCAGACAACCTTTGGGTAAAAAAGAAACAATAAAGAGCGGGTTAGTGGCCAGGTTTGTATAATGTACTATAACAGTAACCTTGTAATTAAAATATTACTGTTACATAAATTAAAATAATAACGCATAAAAAAATATAATTTACTTATACACCATGAAGCCCTTCCTTGGGGAAAGTTGTTCAGTTTAATGGACTGAACACTCCATTTAACGAAAAACAACCAGTTAAATTTCACGATGTATAAACACCGCTCAAAGATAAATAACTTCAGAAGTAAAATACAAAAATAGCTAATTACAGTAGTGTGTAATTTTTAAGACCAAATTATGTTTTTTTCAATGTAAATCGAATTTGATAACGTACGACCGTTGAGTTTTTAAAATGAATGGCGTAGTTTTCTCGGAAACCTGTATAAACTTATAAATACATTTACTACGTAGTCGTAGTACCCGAAGCTATGTCGCGACGGCGGCGGCGGCGGCGTGGCATCTTGATGTTGTTGTAAACAATATTTGATTATACAACGTAGAAGCTGACTGCTGTTTACCTTTTGCTGAAGGTGGATCAATAAATGACATTTAATTCGAGTTGTTTTCACGTATATACCTATTTACTTTATTTTCATTATTAAAAGCTATGCTTGAACAAAACACATCAAAAAATCAAATGCGGCGCGCGATATGATAACATGCGCAGTGTGCATGCATACAGAAAATCTGGCGCAAGGATTCCCCACATCTTTACAAATTGATGGCTTTGGAAGTCTGGGTCTGGGCAACGCTTTAAACAATTTGTGCAATGTAAGTAAATAAAATGTTTCATTTAATTTTATTTATTCATTTAAAATACACAATTAGGCATTATCGCATGCACCCAAATCGATAAAGCAAACAATAATAAATCAATAATTATAATAAAACAAATTAATAGACAAATACATATGCATGAAATTTACATCGTTTTGTTCCCGCCGTGTAGTGATAGTACCTGTCAAACTGAACAACTTTTCACGAAAAAAAAAATTCCTGTGACACAAAAATTTTTGGTCTCTCCATACAAAATGGGTCGGTTGGGAGTCTCACTTTGTATGGAGAGACCAAAAATTTTTTTGTCGCAGGAAATTTTCTTTTCGTGAAAAGTTGTTCAGTTTGACGGGTACTATCACTACACGGCGGGAACAAAACGATGTAAATTTCACGGTGTATGTCAAAATAATTAAAGATTACAAAAATTTAAATATTAAATATAGAAAAAAAAAAAATTAACATTAAATAAATTTTACAGAATTAACCTAAACTAAATATAATATGAAATTAATACAGGTCTAAATTGATTTGTCATAACTCAAATATTTAATAGTGGCTTCCGCGAACCTCGGCATCGAACAATGAAATAGGTCCAAATCTTTAGAAATACCATTCAATATCTTTAGTGCTGTAGTGAGCGGTGCGTGCTTTAATAAGTTGGTCCTACACCTCGGCAGTGCAAATACGTCACTACGTTGCCTCAATCGCTTGTTTGGGACTACTATTCCTATTGACCCCAAAACTTGTGGATTATTTTATCTTACCTATTAGTAATTTGTATACATACATCGCAAGTGCTAGTTTCCTTCTAACTTCCAATCTATTGAACCCAACCATTCCTAAAACAAATAGTGTAGGGTACATCAGAGGATAATAACCACTATTATTTAAAAAAACAAAAATCCCGACTGCATGAAAAATTTAAAACTTTTGGCGCCAAAAATAGGCCATCTTGGCTTTTTTATAAATTTGATGTACCCAGTGTCACTCTCACCAGTAAGACGAATCTAACGATACCTCTTTAGCTAAAATCCATCAAGCCGTTAAGGCTGTAGAGCGTGCCAAGGAAATATACATACATACATACATACACATACACTCGAAAAACATAACCCTCCTTCTAAAGCAGTCGGGTAAAAAAGGATACACGCCGTACTGCTTGTTACGAGTATATGTGTGCCTCGCGAACTTATTTTGAAATAAATGTTAAATTTATATTTATGATGATGCATCATAAAAAATATGATGTATCTTTTTGTGTACTTATACATCTTTACCTACCACAGGGCATGGTCAAACTTTAAGATAGTCATACGAATAAGTTACTATAATTTCTGACACGTTATCGTGGTATTAGTAAAATTGTATTTCCGTCGATTTTTCCTTACCGCAATGGGTTTTCCACCTTATTTTCCGTCTTTTATTCACATGTGTTTTTTATTACTACAAAGACAATCACTGTTAGCAAATTGCTTGGATCCTTCCTTATACTTGCTCATCATAAAAAAAAGCTTCATTTTGTTGTTAAAGATCACACAAGTTTTCTTTTTTTAAGAAAACTAAACGTCTCTCTTCATTACAAATCTTCAATTAATAAGTTGGAACAACTTACCGTTACAAACTCCTTGGTTTTATTCTCCAACTCCTTATTTTTCTTTATGATTTCAGTGTAGTTGTTGTGTGTCTGTAACAATCGCAAATCTGCCGTCACCACATGGCGGGTCAACAAAGGTCAACATAGAAAGCTTTAAATCTTACATTTATATAATTACCTACCTACCCTTAGAAGCTGCTGCAGATATGTTGATTTATTCCAAACGTATCCCACATTCTAATACCAAAAGGTATTTCTTTTAATCATATTTATTTTGTATTCCAAACGAATATACCACTTTTTACACTCCTGTGAAGAAAATCAAAGGTTGTGTGTGTAGTTGACCAACCCGCACTGGGCCAGCGTGGTCGACTAAGGCCTAATCACTCTAAATCAGGGTAGGCTCGAGCCCCTCGCTGGGGACGTAGCGGGTAAACAAACATATCTGCAGCAGCTTCTAAGGATCAGCTTTTATAGATCTAAGATTTAAGGTTTTTTTATGTTGATCTTATATATGTTGGCATCTGTCTGCCACTTATCATTCAGCTGCAGTAGCGCCACGACATTATTATGCGTTTAACGACAATAGAAGGGTTATAAATATATTTTAGTTACTGTTTTATACTGTTATATATAAGCCGTAACCATAGACTTAGAATTTTTTTTTGCTGCGCAAAAAAAAACGTAACTGCCAAAAGTGGTCACTTTCAACCTACTACTGCAGCTGATGTTTAATCTTGTGTTCTGTGGCAGATTCCTTTCAAAATATGACTTAGGGTCACATTCAGAGACAAAGCTTAGCCAATATTCACAATTTTTAAGTTCATAGCTTATTCTTTTAACACGACGACTGCCCAAAAGTAGGAGTAAATTCAGGGTTCATGTATGCATGTGTGTGAGTTTCTTTACTCCACCATAACTTCTAAAATGCCTGAACAGATTTGGATGTATGGAGTATCGTTACAATCCTTACATCAGCCCGAGTGTCACTAGTTATAATTTTTGGGCAGGGCAGTCGTGATTTTAATTGTAAATTATTGTTTTATATAACTTATTGACAGTTTATGGACTTATAATTTGACTAAGACCACTTTTACAGTGGCAAATATTCTAACATAAAAAAAGAAACTAAAAGCCACTGCATGTGGAAGGCATAGCGCGTTCGGGGTAGAAGAAAATACGTATATAATAAGTACACACTATACAATTATTATAACTCCTCTATCTATCACGATAGTAAATGTAAACAAATAAGAAATTTAACTAAGAGATAAAAAGATTAAATTAATTGATATTATTATGATATGAGTGACGCAAACTGAAATGACGCATGCAGTTATAAAAGTTACCCCATTTCAGTGGTAAAGTACCTAGTCTGGCAATTTTTTTTTTAAATTCAGTTCTCGTTTCTCTTATTTCATTGTTGGTAGGTAATATTTATAAACTGTACCTACCTTTTGCGAGATATCAAAGGAAACCTAGCTCATTACAAAATACTGTGATATTGGAGAATACTTGGATTATTCTTCCGGAAGCGTTCTCTGCTTGATTTCTATGGTCTTTAATCCTAAACAGCGATTTGACGTAAACCAAAAATAAAGCGAGAATAGTCTAGCCTCTTCATTAACGCTTAAAGTTTTGGTTTGCGTCAAATCGCACACCATAGAAATCAAGCAGAGAACCGCCCACCTTTTATCGTGTCCTGCCTGTCCTGACTCGTGCTCCCTTGAGGAGCTCATGGAGGCCTCAGATGGAGCAATCAGGGTGGCGGCATACTGGGCAAATAAAATATAAAATCTTTGACGAGCCATCGACTCGAAAGAAGGAGAAGAAGCAGAGAACGCTTCCGGAAGTATAGCCCACTTACGAACCTTGTTAATCTTCTGCCTTTTCTCCAGGCCGAACAGCTTCCCTTCCATCGTAGTGAGCCTCCCTGTGAAGTCGTTCGCGATACATTTGCACAGGTTTAACGATTCGCCGAATATCCTCATTTTGCATTTGAACTCCTCGAAATCGTCGCGAAATCTGTTAATGACGTGATAACAGCTAATATTTGTCGAAAAATTGTAGGTTGATAATGCAGCGGCGGAAGATGGTATGGTTGGTATTTCGCTACGGGATAAAATCCGAAACGAAATCATCCGGCAGAGGACCACGGTAGTAGATATCGTCCAGAAGTGTAGCAAGCTGAAGTGGCCACGTCTGTCGTAGAACCGACGAGCGTTGGAGCAGACGGGTTCTCGAATGGAGACCACGTCTCGGGAAACGTATAGTGTGGGACGCCCCCCTGCCAGGTGGACTGATGACCTCGCTGGTGGTGGCTGGATGAGGTGATCGTGCGCTTTGGCGTGCCCAAGGGACTGGACGAAATAGAGCTCATGGTGTTTTAAAATGCGTATAATGGCCCCGATTCACACTGTCACGGTCGAATCTTTAATTTAAGTTAGTCTGTACTTTTTACCTTTTAAAGATTGAAAAGGGATAGGAGATGGCCATTCTAATATTAGAGCTGTCAAACATCGAATTTGAACCTTATGGCCGTGTCGATTGCACAATATTAGAGAGCACTAAAACATGCGACTTCTATGCCCTAATTTTAGGTTATCATTTGTTCAAATTAATATCATTTTATATCTTTCATTGGTCATAAAAACGAAAAGGATAGCTGAATTTTAAAATTAGAATTAGAGCATGACATCCCGAATCGAGGTCAATGTCTTAAAAATTTTAACTTTAATCCTAATCATTTATTTGCTAAGAAAATAGAGGAAATGGAGCGGTCATGTTTTACTCATGGACGACAGCAGATTGCCGAAACATGTCTTCTACTCTAAGCTAAGGCTGGAAACCGGTATGTTTTTAACCTGGTGAATTTCGGTTTCAAACCAGATCCCAGGCGAACCACTCGTAAAGCGAAACCGACTTACGAGCGATATCGTTCTGGGATAAACCTGGTCAATCCCAAGCAGCGCGTGACGAGTAAAGCGCGATGCTCTATTGTCTTTCTTTCTTGTGCATAAAATGTGAATAAATGCAGCGAAACCAGGTCGAGGGCCAAAGAGTGAAGCAAATCAGTCTGATAATTGAGCAGGAATTATAATGCAAATGCTGAAACATAATCTTGAGGCTTGTGATATACCTACCGCCGAATTGCTGGGAGGATCGTACACATCTGAGACCAGAATGGCGACATCATCATCAACAACTCATATACGTCCCCACGGGGCTCGAGACTATCCTGAATTAGGGCGATAAGGCCACAGTCGACCACGCTAGCCCAGTGCGGGTTGGTCGACTTCACACATAACCTTTGAATTTCTTCGCAGGAGTGTGCAGGTTTCATCACGATGTTTTCCTTCACCGTAAGAGCGTCGAATAACCGTCATATGAATTCGAAATTCGAAAACATATTGGTACGTGGTGGGGATCGAACCCGTGTCTCCCGGACGGGAGGCAGCGGCCCTAGCCACTAGACCACCGACAACTTCTAATAATGGCGACATACCATCCACAAAAGTGTACATCAATAGGTATAGTTTCGAATACGGAACTAAGCGTCTAGAAGAACTTGATGTGAAACGTCAGATACGGAAGGCACGACCGAAACCCTTCTATACCTATAATTCGGGTGGTTAATAGGGGATCGGACTACTTTTTTTAATTTTATAAATCCAAACTTCTCAGTTTCTGCTATCGAACCCTAAAATAATTTTTGCTCTATCTTTAAAATTAACCGAGTTATAAAGGTTTGAAATTCAAGATTAGACAGAGAGGCACATACCCACCCACTTGTGACGTCATTTGTTAGTAACATTATAATCTCCATATAAAAAATCGTTTTTGAAAGAGACAGACATATTGAAACTTTAAAAAATCACTGTAAATTCGTTTTTCAACCGATTCAGTTTTTTTCTTCGCTAATCGTCTGCTAACTAATAATCTATATTTTAAAAATAATTCATGAAATATGGTAAATTCATAAAATATGGTGAACAGTCCGATCCCCTATTGAACAATCAGGACTAAGTTCGGATTTGCAAGCCACATCAGAGCCCACCACACGAACTACCCGAAAAATGTAGGAGTCACCGTATGTCGCCGGATTCGGTGCGGACGCCATGATGATAAGTACAGTTAGCAGATGGACAGCAGCATAAGAACACATTTTCAGTCACATAGAATTGTAACATGTAAACTTAAATTTAAATTGTTAAACTGCATAAAACGAATTAGTTTAATCTTTCTTTTGGATAAGCTCGCTTGTGAAAATGTTTGGGATGGACTGACTAACTGGACTGATTCAACATCAACGGCCCATTACAGTCCGCTGCTGGACTATGAGCCTCCTCCACTTAAGTGTTTGGTTTTGCCATAATCTCCACGCTTGGCAGGCGGGTTGGAGATCGCAGATTAAAAGGTTACTGTATCAGGGAGCGCTGCTGCCCGTTCCCTGTTCAATGTGTAGTCCCTAAGTCGCCTCTTACGACACCCACGGGAAGAGTAGGGGTTGGTGACAAATGCATTCTACTCCGCCGTCACCACACGGCTTCTTGGACTGATTACAATGCGGTTAAATTAAATTCAATTATCAAAAGCTCATATACGTCTCCACCAAAGGGCTCGAGCCTACCCTGAATTAGGGCGAGGCCTTAGTTGACCTCGCTGGCCCAGTGCGCGTTGGTCGACTTCACACATTACCTTTGAATTTATTTATGTCTTATCAATTTCTTCACGGGAGAGTGCATGTTTTCTCACGCTGCTTTCTTTCCCTGTAAGAGCGTTTTAGGACCTAATCGCCTTCACTCAAGGCAGACTCGAGCCCTTTGGTGAGGGAGGACGTATAAATAAATAAACTAGTGGCTCTGCGAGCTGTAGACCTCGCGAGTCTGTATAATCTTTTCATATTTATTTTTATTTTTTCTCCACAATCATCTCCGAACTTATATAAATAAACAATACCCAGACGTGCTCAGACACAAGGCAAACACAAGTGCTCATCATAGAAATGTTTGCACTGGGTGGGTTTCAAGCCCGCGACCCTGTGTTTCGCAGGCAGGCAACTACGAACTAGGCTACAGGGGGCCGTCGAATATGAGCTGTCGTGAGCTGTTGACTTACTTATGTATCGACGAGTCCAGGGAATCGCTGCTCAGGGTGGTGGAGCTGGACTCCGAGGATGAAGGCTCGGAGTCCAGTGAGAGGGAGGACACCATGGGTCGACTTTCTTGGTTCTTGGTCTTCGAGACTAAGCTCATCCCACGGAACTCTGTTTCGGAGGCCACCTGAAGAAACGTAACACATGACGATCATAATGCGACCGGAATGCTTGTATATAGGGTAGTCAAACTGTCAAATAGCTCTTAACTTCTTCCTCGTGCGAGTTGTGAGGTCAACTTTACTGACCTCACAAACCCTGGCTGGTGTAAGCTTTTTTGAGCCGCCGCCGAAGGCCCGGTGACACGATTCATGTCCGACTAGCCGGCACCATCGTCGGCTTAACGTCTCTCTGGTAATTTTTCGTTTCAGGCAATTATAGGTACGTTTACGTCTGTGATCTGGCCTGTAATACTAGTGGCTCTATGAGCTGTAGCTTTTTCTAAATGTCTAATTTATGTTTTTTATGCCGTGTGGTGACGGTAGAGTAGAATATATTTGAAACCAACCCCTACTCTTCCCGTGGGTGTCGTAAGAGGCGACTTAGGGACTACACATTGAACAGGGAACGGGCAGCAGCGCTCTCTGATACAGTAACCTTTTAATCTGCGATCTCCAACCCGCCTGCCCAGCGTGGAGATTATGGCAAAATCAAACACTTAAGTGGAGGAGGCTCATAGTCCAGCAGTGGACTGTAACGGGCCGTTAATGTTGTTTTACGTTTTCAACCCCTATCTCTACCATTTTGAAAAATTTCAAAAAATAAATCGACAAATATTTATATTACTATATTAATCGGAAATAAGCATGGCGAGCCTTAAACCTTAACGTTGGACTGAAAATGAATACATTATGTCGAAGAATACACCCAACTGGGTCAGATAGCATCCTTCGAAAACAGGCAGGACAAGGAATTCGATAGATGCGTCCAAATCCAAAATGTCGGAAGAGAAGTAACTCGCAGCAGACCAGCAGGTGCATGAAGGAGCAAATGAAGGGAAACCTTCCTCTGTCACTAAAAGGGAGACTTGTCGACATGTGTATCTTGCCCGTCCTTACCTACGGAGCACAAACGTTGAAGTGGCAGTGAGCTGGCCACGTCTGTCGCAGAACCGACGAGCGTTGGAGCAGACGGGTTCTCGAATGGAGACCGCGTCTCGGGAAACGTAGTGTGGGACGCCCCCCTGCCAGGTGGACTGATGACCTGAGGAAGGTCGCTGGTGGTGGCTGGATGAGGACAGCGGGTGATCGTGCGCTTTGGCGTACCCTTGGGGAGGCCTACGTCCAGCAATGGACTGCAATAGGCTGATTGATTGATTGGTACGTAGTGGGGATCGAACCCGCGTCTCTCGGAGGCAGCGGTCCTAGCCACTAGACCACCGATGCTCTCAAACAAACGGAGACTCAGTCACCTATAATATTTTTGATTCACAGTGTCATCTTTGTTCCCACTAGAAGATACTTTCTTGGTGGCGTCACGTCCACTATTTGAACGCGGAACCTCCGTAACGAGAGCCAACCGCTCGACCGATCGACCACGGAGGATGGTTAGAAACTTACAACAAGATCCGAACCAGCTTCAGACCCGGACTCCGAACCTTCATTCGTCTGTGATTGCGTCATGTAAGCCTTCAACTGTTGGGGCTTGGTCCACTTTCTTGTATCATGTCGGTAGAGGTTCTTCTTCGTTTTTTTCTTCAAAGAAACGCTTTGCCGATGCTGGGACGACAATACACTGGGCCTCATGGTCGTGGAAGGGGTAGTGCTCTTGTCGTCCTTGCTGTGTTTCCGGGGAGGGCTCGAGGTATTCACCATCTTGGATAGAGAGAGATGTCCAGATGAAGATGGGTGGGTTTGGTGTTTCGAAAGCTATTGCATGGTTTGGGGTGTAGTGAGATTTGGAGAGGAAATTTTACATTTCGTTAGAATTTCATGTTGCCAAAGATGATTTCTTTTTTTTTTGTTCTCAGTTTTGATGGATGGCAAAGAGCAAAGAAGAGACCATCCCACAGAGAACCTTTTAATAATACGACCATCCCATAGATTTGCAAAGGATCCTTGTTTTTGTAACAACTGTCTACTGAACTGACCATAAGGAACTCGGATTAGAAATTACTTTTTCATCTGCCTCAAGTTACAGTTGACAGCTCCTTTATTCCCTTGTTCTTAGTCCCGTACCTAGCAGTAGGCATGCAGTAGGTATGTGCGATTTGAGAACATTACGTTTTTTTAAGTTTATTTTTAGTATTTATATGAAAAATTGACCTAAAACACACTATGTACACGTGTTTTTAATTTTCAAGTCTAAGCATATAAATTTTTATTTTAAAAACATGCTCATGATCATTGAACAATCACTCAGTACAAAAAAAATTCATGCCTATGGAGGGTGTGACAGCTCTAGGAAAAAAGTTTCAAGTCTGTGGAGAGTGTGTAATTTTCCTTGTTGACAGCTCTAGGTAAAAACGTTTTATGTCTGTGGAGAGTGTGGAATTTTCCTTGTTGACAACTCTAGGAAAAAAGTTTCAAGTCTGTGGAGAGTGTGGAATTTTCCTTGTTGACAGCTATAAGAAAAAAGTTTTACGTCTGTGAAGGGTGTGGAATTTTCCTTGTTGACAGCTATAAGAAAAAAGTTTTACGTCTGTGAAGGGTGTGGAATTTTCCTTGTTGACAGCTATAAGAAAAAAGTTTTATGTCTGTGGAGGGTGTGGAATTTTCCTTGTTGACAGCTCTAGGAAAAAAGTTTCAAGTCTGTGGAGAGTGTGGAATTTTCCTTGTTGACAGCTATAAGAAAAAAGTTTTACGTCTGTGAAGGGTGTGGAATTTTCCTTGTTGACAGCTATAAGAAAAAAGTTTTACGTCTGTGAAGGGTGTGGAATTTTCCTTGTTGACAGCTATAAGAAAAAAGTTTTATGTCTGTGGAGGGTGTGGAATTTTCCTTGTTGACAGCTCTAGGAAAAAAAGTTTCATGTCCGTGGAGAGTGTGGAATTTTCCTTGTTGACAACTCTATTAGATGTGGAAGTGTTTCAGTCATTAAAAAAAAACGCAAAGGGATTTGGGGTAAAATTCCTACACCGCCTACTTTTAATTACTTTTAGATTATTTGCAAATGTCTCTTATTTTAGCGGATTATTAATTCTGAATAAAATATATACCTAGTGTTTTCCTAGACCAAATCTCCAAACAGGGGGCCGTTTCACGAAGCTACAAGTTACAAATTACAAGTACAATTCGATGTACATTGCGTAGACAAAAAGATAAAACGATAAGGGTATACAGTTTAGGCGAATTGGCTACGCAATGAATGTCAAATTATATCTTGTTACTAGTAACTTTTTGCTTCGTGAAACGGGGCCCAGTTGTTCATATGAATTTGAAATGTTGTCAAATGAGAGTTTCTGTACGTCAGTTTTAGACTGTTGTATTGTCAGTATTGTATTACTAACAAAGGACGTTATAATAGTAACGTCCTTGTTACTAACAAGCAAGGCTAACAATGTGGCTAACAAGACCACAGACGATATTATGGACTAGTAGCATATCATATATCAGAATAAACACAAATAAAGGTAGTGGACCCGACGGCATCCACCCGATTTTTCTTAAACAATGTTGCGATCGGCTTGCCCAACCTATTTGTATCTTGTTTCAACTATCTCTCAAACAGGGTGCTATGCCGAATGAATGGAAAAAGTCCCTTATAACCCCCCCCACACATAAAAGTGGGGATAGGCACAACGTAGGAAATTATAGAGGTATTTCCAAACTGTCTGTTATACCCAAGGTTTTAGAATTGATTATTTGCGATACATTGTCTTGTGTACCGCTCTTGATCACACAACAACATGGATTTGTGTCGAAAAGATCCACCGAGTCAAACTTATGTGAATTCTTGGATTATGTTTTGGAAGCCATGGATAAAGGTTATCAGGTAGACGCCGTGTATACCGATTACTCTAAAGCATTTGATAAAATTTCTCATAATTTACTTGAACTTAAGCTGGAGTATATCGGGATTCACGGCGATCTACTTAGGTGGTTAAAATCTTACTTACGTGATCGAAGCCAGGCAGTTGCTGTCAAGGGTTTTACTTCAAACTTTACCCCTATAACCTCTGGGGTCCCTCAGGGTTCCCACCTTGGTCCCCTTCTTTTTAATATTTTTATAAATGACGTAATAAGTTGTTTTCAAAATTCTCAAATTCTATTGTACGCTGATGACACTAAAATCTACACATTGGTGAGATCAAACGAAGATTGTTCTAAGTTACAGCAAGATCTAGACAGGTTAGCTCAGTACTGTGTAGATAATAGACTTCATCTTAATATTAATAAATGTTGCTGCATTACTTTTTCTAGGAAAAAACATGAAATCCAATTATAAGCTTCAAAATCAGGTTTTGAATAGGGTTACTGATATTAGAGATCTTGGAGTACATTTGGATAGCAAACTGCTTTTCGATAAGCATATTAATAAAATAACCAAGAAGGCCTACAGTATGCTTGGATTTCTTTTCCGACAGGGCAAAGCCTTTAAAAAAGTTAATACCTTACTTGTGTTGTATTACTCTCTTGTGGCATCACAACTTCAGTATGCATCTATAGCGTGGAACCCCCAGTATAAGAAATACATTGACGTTATCGAGCATATACAGAAAAAGTTTCTCAAACATATGAAATATAGATTCATAAACTATGACACTAGTTCATTAATGTCATTAGAAACTAAAAGAGAACATAGGGATTTAATTTTTCTGTACAAAGTTATCCACAACCTTATAGACTCTGTTTACCTTGTTCCGAAAATTAATCTAAACTGTCCACGACCAAATCTAAGAAACAGAAATTGTACCTTTTACACTTCTTTTCATCGAACTAATTATTCCAGAAACAGATTTGTTGCAAGGGCCTTATCCTCTTACAATGGAAAATATAACGATATTGATATTTTCCAGCACAGCATTTCAAAGTTTACAAAACTAATAAAAAAAAATTGTAATTTAATTTAATTTTAATTTAATTCTGTTTTTCAAAAGTTTCCGTCTACTTATACCCTGTTTCGGATAACATTGGAAAAGTCTCTCATAGGATAAACTTCCAGACATTTGTCTATCTCGATTAGCTGGCAAGTGTGAATCGCGAATAAACGTTTTATGCCATATATATTTTGTGTCTTTTTTCCATTGTTATTTGAAATGAAGTATAAATTTAACCAATCAACGGAGTAGATTGTCATTCTCATGTACTCATGTATGATTCTTTATATATTTAAAAGAAAAGTACAAAAGATACAATTCCTGTGGAGTTTCTTCTGGCCGTTCTTCTCCACAGAGGGCGTACACTGGTAGTGAACGTGCCATCCATGATAGCTTTGACGTCGAAAAATGATTTGTAAAAATCTTAATTCGAATAAAAATTTTTGACTTTGACTTTGAAACCTTTATCTTATTATATTTTTGACATAAAGTTCAGTACCTCACGACTGTAACATTATTGTCTTGTTTACCAACTGTAGTACTTTACATAAACTGATAGTGTTCGCTTAGTGGTACGCAGATGTTTAGCAAATAGTGGATACTTTATTGGCTTTTGTAGCAACACAATGTATTTTATAGAATGTTATAATTTAATGCTGTCTGTATCCCAAAATAAATAAATAAATCATCCTATTCGCAAACTCGTCTCATTTACTAGGAGTTTAAATCTACAAAGTTTATTCCACAATCACATAATATCATTATGGACGCGTCGATTGCACAATTTTAGAGAGCACGTAAAACATCAGAAATATCTTTATTTGACAGCTATCCCTTATTTTAGGTTATCATTCATTCAAAATATCATTCGTTCATCCGAATTCATCACAGCTCTCTCTATATATATAAAAACGAAAAGGATAGCTGGATTTTTAAATTTAGAATAAGAGCACGACTTCCCGAATGGCCTACCTCGAAGCGCGTCGTCGGTGGTCTAGTGGCTAGGGCCGCTGCCTCCCGTCCGGGAGACGCGGGTTCGATCCCCACCACGTACCAATGTGTTTTCGAATTTCGAATTCATATGAACGTTTATTCGACGCTCTTACGGTGAAGGAAAACAACGTGATGAAACCTGCACACTCCTGCGAAGAAATTCAAAGGTTGTGTGTGAAGTCGACCAACCCGCACTGGGCCAGCGTGGTCGACTAAGGCCTAATTACTCGGAGTAGGCTCGAGCCCTTCGGTGGGGACGTATATGAGCTGTGGATGACCTCGGAGCTGCGCTGCAGACGATGAGCTGTAAGAGAGAGCCAGCCCGAAGGCTGTAGATCGACTTGCGTCTTGAAACATATAGAACCATTTTTATTTTGGCGGTCGCAACTTTCAATTCTTTTTTTTTTACAAAAACAAACTCAAAAGCACAAGCCTTTTTTTTCTTGCGTTACAATCTGTTCTTTTACAAAAAAACTAGCAACCGCCTTCTAAAAATATATGTACTGACTGTGAAGATAATTTTTTGAGCCGTCTCGTGGGTCGTTTTTTTTTCGACGGTCTGTAGATATTTTTTTTATTCGTTTTACAATAAATTACATCGGGCCAGATACATTAAGCTATGACTATTTTACAAATACCTTAACTATAGATAAAAGCAAGCGAAAAACTAATATTTACACTAGGAAACTCTAACTGCGATATTATTGAATATTATCAGTATTAATAAGGCATTAATGATAATTATGTAGAAATCAATGTGATCAAGTGTTAAAAAAGGTCTAATTCAATGGAGCTGTTTGAAATGTAATAAGTACATAAATTTAAGGGTTGTCTGGCGGATGTTGCTAAGTACAAATAAGGCCGCCTGACTGTAGGTTCAGTAGCCTTTTTATAGATCATCAAGAATGTAAATAAATAACAGTTGGTTGGATGGTGGTTGGCTGGTTGGTCGGTCGGTTGGTTGGATGGTGGTTGGTTGATGGTTAGTCGGTTGGTTGGTTGGTGGATGGTTGGTTGGTGGTTGGTTGGTTGGTTGGTGGTCGGTTGGTTGGTTGGTGGTCGGTTGGTTGGTTGGTGGTCGGTTGGTTGGTTGGTGGTCGGTTGGTTGGGTGGTGGTCGGTTGGTTGGGTGGTGGTCGGTTGGTTGGGTGGTGGTCGGTTGGTCGGTCGGTTGGTGGTTGGTTGGTTTTTTGGTTGGCTAGTATAGTACTAATATTACTCTCATAATAGTATTTTTTTAGATAGTAATAGTCCTGAAACGTAATTCTTAATATTTGTTAATAGGTAGTTGTTGGAACTAGACCTTACACGTAACACTTTGACCATTCTTAAACGTTACAGGGACTCAACACTATTGCTATTTTCGTGTACTCTATTATATTTAATGCACTTCGAACAGTTAAAATCTCCGTTACAATAAAACTAGTCACCTAATTTGTTAATAATAATTAACACTAAAATATAAGTAAAGTCTAAAATATACATAGAAACTCGCACACACGAAAAAACAATAATAATTTTATTATTAATAATAATAAAAGTTAAAACTAAATAAAAATTACAAATTGCCGTAACTGCACCGACTTTGTATAGCATTTACTCTAAAATTATTACCTAGTTCTTATGGCGAATTGAAGAGGAAATCCATTTAATAATAATTAAGGTAACGTAAACATTAACATCTTCCTTAAAAGAATTGACGAAATTATTGCCAATATTTAATATTTGTGAGCTTACAATATGACAAAATTAAATAAATTATACGATATTTTCTATCGATTTCTTATTCTTATTTTCATCAAGCAAACAGTTCTAAAAATTTATAGTCCTTGGGACGAGTTGCGAATAGGACAATATGCGAATCGGACAAGATGGGAACTGGATCAAGAGATGAAAGAGCGAAAAGGAGGCTTTGCGACTGCATGACCAGTTTTAGAATGGAACGACCATCCACTCTTGTCCATCATAATTACTTCCTCTTTTTAAAGTGAATCTCAATTATCTCGGCATGAGAAGCAATAGGTCGGGTCTACTTATCCAACCAAAATCACTTTTTAGCATTCTCGCAAATTGAAAAGTAATAATGTTCCCAAAAAGTTCAATTTTCGAATTCCTTAATTGTTTTTTCATTCTTTTATTACAATAAACACAAGCCAGATCCAGAGACTTGCAATATGCCTACCATGCTAAAAAGTTATTTTGGTCGGATATGTAGATCCAACCCAATGCTTTTCATGTCGAGATATTATGGATGAGATTTCTTTGGACTGTCCTAAAACACGCTATGGAAGTTAAAGAGCCTTAAATTCTTATAGCAAAGTTAAAAGTTAATACGCCAAACAAAGTCGGGACACAGTTACAACAAGACACAGGGTGCCCTAAGACGTGTCTGGCGGCCATCAACATGATCCCAGCTACACGCAGTATACAGCCTCAATTATATAATTATATAATATATTTTTCAACGATCGATCAATTATAAGCTATAAAGAGTATGCATTTTGCATTTTTTAAATAGTAATCTAGCGCTTTATATTATAAATCAAGAAATACTCCAGTCAGTTATATCATTTCGAGGACCTTACAAGCCCTGAGTTATTAAACCGATTATTTATATTAAAAACAATCAGACGCCGATCAAATAAGTCTGAAGTATTCATCGATTCATTACAGAAACTACCCTAAATATATGAGTTAATTTATAACATCTAAAAATCCAAATGAATGCATAAAAATTATAGTATTTCCAAAGAAATGTTAACATTATATTATCATCAACGGTGTTGTTGTATTAACACGCAATCGCTCGCGCAATTGAACAACTAAATATTTCGTTTGAAAAATATCTTTGATTTTCAATTCGCTGCGGTATATTCAGCGGAATATTTGCCAACGTCCAAAGTTGGCCCCACTGTTGGGCAAAGACTGATAACAGGAAGGCCAAGTTAAACAACAGCTTCTACAATAAAAATCTTGAACTTTTATCCAAAAAGCTTTATAAATGGGACGGGTTTGAGTAACAAAGTTGAGGTGATATTTCCTACATAGTGAGATAGTTCATTTAAAAAAAAGTTAACATGAGGATGAAGATATCTATTAGTTCTGCCCCTGCCTAGATCCGTCACTGTGTGCTACAGTAAGAGAAACAAAATAAAGATAAACCCAAATTCAACACTAGATAAACCTGCAGTAATATTATCTGGAAGATATTGTCCGTCTAGCATAAGGCCGTCTATGGGTCAGTTTGGACAGAACGGAGAAATACTCGAGCAATTTACTGACTCCATTGAAAATAGGAACTTATTTCTGTATTCTGAAGCATGACACTTGTCTGCGTAGACATACAATTTTCTATTTTTAGATTCATAGAAAATAACCAAAAACGTAAACCGTCCGGCGAGACTTGAACCCACGACCTTCGGCCTATACGCAGCCAACATGCTTACCAACTACACCACGGAGGGCATAGTGGCAGTGACGAATTCGTTCTTGCTTGTTTTGAAATTATGACGTCACCGCAATAGGCAACCGCTTGGCACGTTACAGCGTGCTTAGCGACATCTATGGTAATCCTTTCGAACTATTTCCACTCAATCCGTCTTAACTATGTAAGCACAAGATCGAACGACGCCGCCTACCTATGATTAAAAAAAAAAGGTTTACGTTCTTGGTTGTTGAATCTAAAATATTTAATATCTTTCTAGTGTTTGAATATAAACAACAAGTGAAATATACCGTAAAACGGAAGATTTTTAAATAGCAAATTGTATGACTACACAAATAAGTGTCATTTAAAAAAAAAAAAACTACTTGGTAATATGATACTATTTTCGATGGACAGTAAATTTTGAGCATTTTAAAGCAGACCCTATCCGTTCAAATTTGAATCCTTACTAATATTATAAACTAATAATATAAAAGGTTTGTAAGTATGGATGTATAGGTGTAGATGTTTGTTACCGTCACGCAAAAACTACTGAACGGATCGGGATGAAATTTGGAAAAGAGATAGTTTGTACCCTGGATTAACACAAAGTCTTATTCCCACGGGAAAATCTTATACAACGCGAACGTAGCCGCGGCGAACCGCTACTATTTCTATAAAGTATAATTTAAGTGCTAGTCGTGTCCGTCCAGCGCCCCCTCCCGCGTGCGGCCGGCGCTCACCAGGAGGCCGCTACAAGCCCCCCCCCCGCCGTCAGCGGCGCCACGAGCGGTCCTCTTGCTCGTCCTCCTCCTCTTCCTCCAGAAGCAGGTCCGCCGAGACTGATGCCATCTGAGGGAGAGATGCACTTCATTAGCATAAACATAGACTGCTTTTATTTGACATTACACAACAATCATAGCAACAGATTACATACAGGGTGTGTTGAGTTGTATTCACTTATCCCTAGTTTCTGTAAATTGGTGTCAATTCACGCAGCGAAACTTAATTTAAATTTTATATCAGTCTTGTCACTTTCTGACCCATGACGATGAGAAAGGACAGGAGATTGTCAACCATTGTGAGCGCCAAATTTTATAGCGCAAATATCAAGTTTTGACGTGTGCGATGTAATTGACCGAGCGAGCGAAGCGTTTCTGTTTCAGCTTGGCCAAATTTTCTTTTGTATGTCCTTGTTTGTTTGTTTGTTTCACTCTACAGGTCACGTTTCTCAACCGATTCTCGTGAAATTTTGTGAGCAGGTTCGCTGTTTTCCTCTACAGGTCACATTTCTTAACCAATAAAATAAAATTAATAATCAAGGGGTCGGGGATGTTTGTGGAGAAAAAATAAAAATAAATATGAAAAGATATACAGACTCGCGAGGTCTACAGCTCACAGAGCCGCTAGTTTATATTACTACAGAGACATTCGTAAACGGCTTGTTTTAGGATCCTGCTTAAAATTGACGTTTGTGACATAAAATTAGACGTTCAAAAGAGCCGACAATCTCCCGTCCTTTTTCATGGTCGTGGGTCAGAAAGTGACAAGACTAAGATTAAATTTAAATTTGAGTTTCGCTGCGTGGAATTGACATCAATTTACACAATATAAGTGAATTCAACTCAACACACCCTATATAATACGGGTATGAGGTTTCTGCTCCCACAACTCCGCGCCTACTAACACACCGCTCTGGTATTCACCATCAACAGCTCATATACGTCCCCACCGAGGGGCTCGAGCCTACCTTGATTTAGAGTAATTAGGCTTTAGCTGGCCCAGTGCGGGTCGGTCGACTTCACACACAACCTTTGAACTTCTTCGCAGGAGTGTGCAAGTTTCATCACGATGTTTCCCTTCACCGTAAGAGTGTCGAATAAGGGTCGGGCCACACTTATCGACGGCGATCGACGGTTTGCCTATACAAAACGGGCATTTAGTAAGTATGGAAATCCTTTCGCCGCGTCGATGCGAAAGGATGGCCATACTAAATACGCGTTTTGTATGGGCAAACCGTCGATCGCCGTCGATAGCCGTCGATAAGTGTGTCCCAACCCTAAACGTACATATGAATTCGAAATTCGAAAATACATTGGTACGTGGCGGATCGAACTTGCGTCTCCCGCTCGAAAGGCAGCGGCCCTAGCCCACTATGGGAACTTACCTCCATATCCTTGCTATCCTCCTTGTCTCCATTCTGAACGGGCGCCGCGGGGGCGGGGGCGGGCGCGGGGGCGGGGGTCGCGGCGCCTCCTCCGATTGGCCGGTTGTTGGCCACCCACGTGATCTGAGAGTAATTAGTACTGTTAGCTGGGATTGTAAATCGCGTGACTAAGTCCGTGGCTATATAAACAGACTTATTGAACCGAAATATATATATAGGGAACAGAGTAGAATAATAAGTCCTTTAAAAGGTGAACAAACGAATGTATGGAAATAGGGGACATCCCACGTATATTCTCCGATTTCTTGTTGAGAATTTCACGGCTGGATTTAAACAAGGGATTTGTCGGTATTTTTCGTTAGGTCATCCCAACGAATTGCCTATAGACTAGAAGAGTAACTACGCTTCAAACTTGACCCCACCAAATGAATACCAAAGAAGCAAAACTATACCATACGACATTCGAATACGCGGTACAATGATGTTTTATATGACTCGGTTTGTAAGAACGTGGAAAGTAAGCTTCAATGTACAGCAGCGACATCATCTGCCTGTCTGTCGTCGTCGTCTGTCAACATTCATTAGGTGCCATGTTTTAGCGGGCTTTGTTACACGGTCACTCTTCTACACTATAGATAATTCGTTGGGTCATCCTCATTAATTGCATTTACATGCATACAATAAATTTAAAAGGGTAGTTCCTAGGTAATTTATCAAACTGAGCTTTTAGACAAGTTGACTACTACCATCGCTGCATATAACACCATATCTGATCCTTCTTAGTTTCTGCTATCGAACACTAAAATAATTTTTGCTCTATCTTTAAAATTGGCCGAGTTATAAAGGTTTGAAATTCAAGATTAGACAGAGAGGCACATACCCACTTGTGACGTCATTTGTTAGTAACGCCATATAATCTCCATACAAAAAAAACGTTTTTGAGAGAGATAGACATATTGAAACTAAAAAATCACTGTAAATTCGTTTTTCAACCGATTCTGCTTTTTTCTTCGCGAATCGTCTGCTACTAATCTATATTTTAAAAATAATTCATAAAATATGGTAAATTTAGGAACAGTCCGATCCCCTATTCCAAGAGACGAGCTACGCAAGTAACATAATGAACTCACCGAGAGCGTCCTGTCGTTGTAGTTCCTCGCGCGCATGGCGGCCTGCTCGGCGTGCGCGCGCGCAGAGTACTGTACGATCAGCTCCGGCACCGCCAGGTTCACCTCCTTGCCGGTGATCTCGCCGTATTGCTGCAGTTAACACATTTAACGATTAATGAGAGTTGCAGTTAACACATTTGCTAGGCGTTGGTACTTATAGGGTATACATTTCAAAATGACTAGGTAGCTAGTAAGACTAAATAGACAACATCTCGATTGGATAAATGAAGAGGTACTTTTCAAATGTTTTTCGGTTGGTAACTTTGAATTTTACACGCTGCAAAAACAAAAATTGGTCAAAACTGGACCATTACACTACAAAAAGAATGATCAAAACGCATGGTTTCGTCAAAAGTTGATTATTCCATTACGAAATGACATTACCAACTTCAAACATAAATGTTTGGAACAAAATATAATTAATCCAGAAGGTATTAAATTATTATTTCATTAGAAATTTTAAAAAAATATGTTATATCGCTTAACTTTTTAGTTGGTAAAAAACGTAATTATTGCAACAAAACTTGACTATTCCAGCGCCACCGCGTCAGAACTTGATTATTCCATTTCAAAATTTGGATTTATTCAAAATATATCATTGTTAAATTTTTGAAACTTGTACGAACCAATGAGTAGTCTAGTCGTCTATAATAATGCAATAAAATTTCTCATTAAATTCATAGCTAGCATACCTATAAAACTATTCATAGCATACCTATAAAACTATTTTCTCAAATTGTGCAAAAACAAAAAAAGTGGAATAGTCAACATTTGAAAAGAACCTCCTCAAACGTGTTAATCGATACGGATGACAGTTTGAGTTGTTTACTAAACTAGGCTTCAAAAGTTCTAGATTCAAATCTCGGTGAAATCGCTGTCTAAATCACTTTCGTTATTGTCCCCAGTTATTTAGAACACTGTAGGCTTCGGAAAAGGCCTGGGGTCCCAGCGTTTTCCACAGGTCGTTTCATGAGCCAACCCAAGACGTTTGAAGGTTCAATAACACTGACAGAATGCATTGGAAATAGCTGGTATTTAAGACACAGGCATGGCCTAGTTTAAATACCTTGAATAAAAATTATAAAGTAATCGACCCTCATTAAAGTCGCGCAACAAGTTATGAGCGCTGGCTTCCATGAATGCTGACTACAATTACAAGCGCTTCCTTCACCATTTTCATCACACTTATAAGCTTTTGCAGAGTTTCATCATCATCATCATCATCTCAGCCTATAGACGTCCACTATTGGACAGATGCCTTCTCCGAGCATCTCAACGGTCCTGGTTTGCCCACACCCAGCGACTTCCCGCAACCTTCACCAGATTACCAGTCACCTTAATGTCCGTGTTAGCACTCCATCTACACGACAACGCTGCTAACAGTTTTAGGAGTTCTCTCATAACTATCTGCTATGTAAAATAGTTCAGACCCTGGTCAATAGATGTCGTTGTTCTTTGTCTATAAAAAGGAATAGTAAAGCTTGATTGAAGCCTCTTTATTAAAAACTGATATCTATCGATCAGTACATATTTGTTTGCTGCCCTCATTTCCCATAGTTATATTCAATAGGTAGGTCCCAATATTGCCATCCACGAAGCCCAGGATAAAGTTGTTACCCTGGAGGAGGCTATTTAATAGATCCTTCTCGGGTCGCAGTGGTCATCGGGACATTATTACCCAATCTTCAGAATCATACAAGCACAATACTCACAGCGAAATGCGCCAACAAAGCGTCCAGCTCCTCAGGCTCGAAGCCAGACACAAGCAGCGCGCGAGGCCGGTGGTCCACCACCTGGTTGTTGAACACCTTGGGCGGCGGCGCGGCCACGCGGTTGATGCGCGTCGTGCTAAAGCGCCCGCCCCTACGGATTGGGTTTAGTGTTGGTGTTATGAAGAGATCGTGGATTGGTGCCCCCGAATGTTGCACTAAGCTTATACCGGGCGTCCAAAAAGAGTATTATAAATATCAATAAATCGTCTTAATGAGGGTAGATAGCAAAAAATATATATATATAATGTAAAACGTGGAATTTATTGGAAATTTAGTTGAAATGGATTCGTATATCGATAATAACAGCTCGCCGCTTACATCGCGCGCAGTTCAATTTACGGGACATTTCTTTATCTCCCAGTGCGAATATCGAAAATGGATTAAGTAAGACGTAATGGACGTCATTTGGAAAACATAATTTTTTCGTCGTAAACTTTCCATTGTATGTACTTTTTGCAAGTAGTAATATAATTATGAAATGACATATTTTTCATATAGCATCCCTTTTAGGACACCCGGCATTTAACACTTTCACAGTACCCAAACAAACGCTACAATCTATTCGTGAAGTCCAGCATTATTTTTTCAAGCAAAGTGAGTGAGGCGTGGGACCCATATGTGGTACCCGGACTTGTGCGGCTTGTCTACCGGGACCCACATATGGTACCCGGGACTGTGAAAATGAAAGGTTCAGTTTACGCTTGTATTTAGCCGATTGTGATCGCTAACAACAAATGCATCCAAATTAGCGATATTGTAAAGGACAATGGAGTAAATAACGCATCGATCTCATCGGCAAAATAAACAGTCAAATGATGAAAGTGTAAACGCGGCCTAATGCAGACGCCAGAATTTTAAAATTTTGTCATTGACGGTTCCTGAGCGCACAACAGTGAGTTCGGGCTTACAAAAGGGACAATGGATGGCACACTGTTATTTACTCAAGATTGACTAAGAAAAAAAAAGGGATCGCAGATGAAACATAGATTTCTAGAGTTGTCAAGATCTTGAAAACGCATCAATAAGGAATATGCATAAAGAAATATTAGTTTTTTTCATAGTTCATCTGAAAGTATACAAAAATGCCCCGCGTGACATATGACGTCACATGTCACGTCGGACCTCTCTGTCTAACCATCAACTTTGAAGCCTTATAACTTTGTCTCTGAGCAAGTTATTTGAAAAATTATTATTTAAGTTTTTTCTGGAACTTGAAATATTTCGATAAATGAATTTAAAAAATGTGCATATTCCCTATTGTACAGTATTAGTTGGGAGTGTGATTTTCGTTTTCATATCATAAGAAGAGATTATTATTTGTTCAGCCCCGCCCCTACAATTTCTCAGAAAATCAAAACTAGTAACGGAGCTTATTTTTGTGAGAATCGTCATTATCTGGTAACATTGAGGCTAATTCTCAGAGTCACGCTCTAATTCTTAATTTAAGTTCGCCCGTCTTTTTTACCTTTTAAAGATCAAAAAGGGACAGGAGAAGGCCATTCTAATATTGGAGCTGTCAAACATCGAATTTGAACCTCATGGACGCGTCGACAGCACAATTTTAGTGAGCACAAAACATGCGACTTAAAATCTCTTAATCTGACAGCTACGCCTTCATGAAAACATCATGATGAAACCTGCACACACCTGCGAAGAAAATCAAAGGTTGTGTGTGAAGTCGACCAACCCGCACTGGGCCAGCGTGGTTGACTAAGGCCTAATAGCTCTAATTCGGAGTGGGCTCGAGCCCCTCGGTGGGGACGTATATGAGCTATTGATTCATTCAAAATAATATCAACATCATCAACGGCCCGTTACAGTCCACTGCTGGACTATGAGCCTCCTCCACTCCGCGTGTTTGGTTTTGCCATAATCTCCACGCTTGGCAGGCGGGTTGGAGATCGCAGATTAAAAGGTTACTGTATCAGAGAGCGCTGCTGCCCGTTCCCTGTTCAATGTGTAGTCCCTAAGTCGCCTCTTACGACACCCACGGGAAGAGTAGGGATTGGTGACTAATGTATTCTACTCTGCCGTCACCACACGGCCAAAATAATATCATTGGTTCATAATATCAGAATTGGCCTCCTCTCTTTCATTGGTCATAAAAACGAAAAGGATAGCTGGATTTTAAAATTAGGATTAGAGCATGACTGTGTGAATTGGGGCCATTATTGAAGATAGTGGAAGACTTAGTTGTTAGATTATGGAAGACCTTTTGTTATCTTACCATTTGTAAATACTGAAAATTAATCACAAATATTTTATTCACGTTGGTGTAAGACTAAGAGGCGTGTTGTTCGGATGGGCACAGTCGAAACGCTTTGTACTAAAAAAATAGTTCAAATTGGAAGTTTTCCGACAGATAAATGAAAAAAAAAATAGTTTCAACAAGCTCGATAGATGTCGTTCAAGACACGACTCAGACGAAAAAAGACTGAATATTTATTATCAGGGCGACGCGAGTTCGATCCCCACCACGTAGCAATGTGTTTTCGAATTCATATGTACGTTTATTCGACGCTCTTACGGTGAAGGAAAACATCGTGATGAAACCTGCACACTCCTGCGAAGAAATTCCAAGGTTGTGTGTGAAGTCGACCAACCCGCACTGGGCCAGCGTGGTCGACTAGGGCCTAATCGCCCTAATTCAGGTTAGGCTCGAGCCCCTCGGTGGGGACGTATAATGAAGCTGTTGATGATGATTATTATTATCAGAGCCATCTATCGTCCCAGTTAAAACTAGATCGAAAAACTTCCTTTTATAGATTTCCAGTACTTAAAATACCGCTATCTTCAGTAGCGAAAAAACGTACCGAGTGTGCCATTTCGAACTGATCGTAGAGCACATAATACAACTAAAAGATGACTTCCAACTTAGCTAATAATCTCACCTAAGTTTTCTCTTCACAATGCGGTAGCTTGAAAAACATTAAAACCTCTTTAGCAAGTAGGTACTTACTGTAATTTCCTACATTTAAAGGATTATTATCAATAAAATTAATGTAATTAAAATGGATATTTCAAAAATTAAAGCATTATTTTTACATGAGCGAAATGAGTATGTTAAAAAATTCTTTGAATAAGGGCCGAAGCTATTAATATTGTAGCTTGAAAACTCTGATAACAGAGCTGGTTATATAATATATTATGGCGATGTGCGAATTCGTGCCTGGGGGCCGTTTCACGAATCTACAAGTTACAAATTACAAGTACAATTCGATGTACATTGCGTAGACAATGAAATAAAACGATAAGGGCTTACGAATTGGCTACGCAATGAATATCAAATTGTAACTTCAACATCAACGGCCCGTTACAGTCCACTGCTGGACTATGAGCCTCCTCCACTTAAGTGGAGGGTTTTGCCATAATCTCCACGCTTGGCAGGCGGGTTGGAGATCGCAGATTAAAAGGTTACTGTATCAGAGAGCGCTGCTGCCCGTTCCCTGTTCAATGTGTAGTCCCTAAGTCGCCTCTTACGACACCCACGGGAAGAGTAGGGGTTGGTGACTAATGTATTCTACTCTGCCGTCATCACACGGCACAAATTGTAACTTGTTACTTGTAAATTGTTGCTTCGTGAAACGGGACCCAGATGTGGTTCAACCCGACAAGTCTGTGTTGTGATGTGTGCGTGTCGCGTTACCTGCCGTGCGCGCGGCGCAGGGCGTGGTGCGGGTACTGCAGCGCCATCTGCCGACGCAACTCCGCGATCTTCTTAGCCAGCTCCGTTACATCTTGACCTTCCTGCATACCGAAAACATTTCCAAAACAATCAGAACAAACTCGTATCCTCTTTTTGCGCGTCGATGAGTCATCGGTCACAATAGGGGATCGGACTGTTCACCATATTTTGTTTTTTATGAATTTTTAAAATATAGATTAGTAGCAGACGATTCGCGAAGAAAAAAACAGAATCGGTCGAAAAACGAATTTACAGTGATTTTTAAAGTTTCAATATGTCTCTTCCAAAAACGATTTTTTGTATGGAGATTATATGGCGTTACTAACAAATGACGTCACAAGTGGGTATGTGTCTCTCTGTCTAATCTTGAATTTCAAACCTTTATAACTCGGTCAATTTTAAAGATAGAGCAAAAATGATTTTGGTGTTCGATAGCAGAAACTAAGAAAGATAAGAAAAAGTAGTCCGATACCCTATTCACAAAAACGCTACGATGGAATATATGCCTTCGACTGCTACTGTGAACACTATCAACCACGATCATTCAAAACAAAACAGAAAAAAAACTTGTTTGCATTTTTTCAATTATTCATTTATGGATTAAGTTTGAAAGTTTTAAATTCACGCAGTCGGGTTTTATGGAGGAGAACAATCTCGCACCTAAGGATGCCGAAGACCGGGCAAAGTGGAGAAGATTAAGTAGGAAAGCGGACCCCAGCACCAGGCCGGGAAAACGCTAGGACGAAGAAGAATTTATGAATAAATACAACAGAATACGAAAAAAAAAACATGTAGTTGTACTTAAAAACTTCCACATAAATACAAGCTCTGACCTGTTGTTTGGTGAACATGTCTAGTTCAGCATCCAGGATTTCCTTCTGCGCTTCCTCGCGCGTCTTCGGCTTCTTCTGCGGACACAAAAACACCACTATCAGTATATTTACACTTGTAATGTAAACGTGTGAGTCACCCTCGGACCAACCACCTACTGGTCACCACATTCTGTATAATTTACTAACAAACTAATTACGAAGAAAGTTGCGGTGCGGGGGCGCGGGGAACACGTCGTGATTGGTTCATCTCGCTTACGCAACGTATTGACAGGTCTCGTAATTGGTCGAAACTGAAGTGAGCCGCGAGGTATTGGCCGCCCAGAGATATTTATATGTGCAAATGCACCTATGCGTTTCGGAAAGTTTCGCCCTGACATATGGTGTCCAGTGGGTGGTTGGTCCGAAGAGTTACCTTCAGGTAATGCGTGTTAGAATGAATGTACAATGGAAACATTCAATGATCCTTGCAAATGACGGGTTTACGTCGCGGCTGCGCTTGCGTTTCAATATTTACATAGTTTAATATGCAGATAAAAATATTGAGTATCTTTCAAGGAAACTAGTTTTTTGTTTTGTTTTAGAAGAAAAGCAAAAAATGAAATAATCAAAATCTTACTAATCTCTATATCTCAACGAATTATCTATAGTGTAGAAGAGTAGCCGTCTAACAAAGCCCGCTAGAACATGGCACCTAATGAATGTTGACAGACGACGGCGACAGACAGGCAGATGATGTCGCTGCTGTACATTGAAGCTTACTTTCCACGTTCTTACAAACCGAGTCATATAAAACATCATTGTACCGCGTATTCGAATGTCGTATGGTAGCGTAGCGTAGTTACTCTTCTAGACTACAGATAATTGTTGTTATATCTACTTTACTTTTTATTGAAATCTACACTAATCTCTATATTTACATCTGTCTACTTCCAGTTGCAACGAAAAGCCAGACTTATTGTTGGATTATAATTTCACAGAAACAGTACATCCGACGTTATTTAAAAATCAAATCAGCTTTTTTACAAAATTAAAGATTTTACTATTTCTGTTGTAGTTTTTTAAAATACTTATAATAGTATTTAAAAAAACTGAAAACAGCACGACGATCATATCATGCGAAACAAAAAAAAGAACTAATCGGTCAACGACACTATTTAAAAAATAAACAAGACAACGGAATGGTCATACTTATTCAGCTTTTTGCTACAACTTCTGATACTACGAAAAACTACAATAGGGATATGCATAAAAAAATATTAGACTTTTTCATAGTTCATCTGAAAGTATACAAAAATAGAATACTGACAGTCAAAACAGAATCGAAATTGATCGAAAAACAAACTAGATATAACATTATTAAACAAATATATGTCCCTCATACGGAAACAAAATTTTCTATGGCGGATGTATGGCCCGCGTGATATATGACGTCACATGTCACGTCGGACCTCTTTGTCTAACCATTAAATTTGAAGCCTTATTACTTGGTTTCTAAACAAGATATATCAAAAATTATTTTTTGTGTAATTATTTTTATTGTGTGTGTTTTCTGGAACTCGAAATATTTAGATTAATTTTTAAAAAATATGCATATTCCCTATTACTAAACTAATAAATTTAATACTTAATATGAAATCACAATGGTAACATTTACCTTGCCATGAGATATGTTTTATAGTACAAATGTTACAATGAAACACAAACTGTACACTACATTCCAATCAGTTTAATGATTAATGTGATTACGAACAACGAAACAAAATGTGGTGCGTGCGCGCATGCTGAGGCTACACAAAAGAAAAAATAACAAATAAAACTAATTATCATGTCACAAACGAAATAAATACAGAACGATAGTTAGGAAAATAGTTGAAAGACGAAAACATAACTGGAAAATACTTTATAGAAAAAAAAAGGTAGATGATTTTGATCATAATTGTACTTTTTAAATAATCATCCGTCATGCAAAACATTAAACACAGCACATAGAGTTACACAATAGGGGATCGGACTACTTTTATTTTATTTTATAAGTCCAAACTTCTTAGTTTCTGCTATCGAACACTAAAAGAATTTTTGCTCCATCTTTAATATTGACCGAGTTATAAAGGTTTGAAATTCAAGATTAGACAGAGAGGCACATACCCACTTGTGACGTCATTTGTTAGTAACGCCATGTAATCTCCATACAAAAAATCGTTTTTGAAAGAGACAGACATATTGAAACTTTAAAAAATCGCTGTATATTCATTTTTCAACCGATTCTATTTTTTCTTCGCGAATTGCTACTAATCTATATTTTAAAAATAATCAATAAAATATAATAAATTCATAAAATATGGTGAACAATCGGATCCCCTATTGAATTTCCTCTTCTTAAAATGTGCTTTCCCGGTCTCTTTTATCATAATATCCGTATTCCGGATAGTTTCATATTGCAATAGGTAACATTTTAAACATTTACGAAAGCTTGTCACCGATTCCTGCAATGATGCTCCATTTATTTGTCCTTGTAAAAAATAATGATGTATGATACCATAAGGACATAACAATAGGGTATTTGACTGTTTCTATATTTACCGTATTTCATGAATTAATTTAAAAATATAGATTAGTAGCAGACGATTCGCGAAGAAAAAAACAATCGGTTGAAAAACGAATTTACAGTGATTTTTTAAAGTTTTAATATGTTTATCTCTTTCAAAAACGATTTTTTGTATACAGATTATACTAACAAATGACGTCACAAGCAAGTATGTGCCTCTCTGACTAATCTTGAATTTCAAATCTTTATACCTCGGTCGGAAAAATTATTTTAGTTTTCGATAGCAGAAATCAACAAGATTAAATTTATAAAATAAAAAAAGTATGTAGTCGAAACCCTATTCCTGATTTTTAAAGACTAACACATTTACATCACAGTTAACACTGTGCTATGACGCCATCTTCAGGCGGAACTGCCATGTTTGACTGCCCCCAAAATTAAATGTTCATTACCCGTCCCTTTATGATGAAGTGTAACTTAAGCATTTGAACTGCCGGCAATGTTTAACGTTGGAAATGAATCGGCGATTCATGCTTGCCCGGTGCATTGGGCCCGCACGCGGCCACTGACGACACACAGATATCCATCTTGAATACAAGTCACTTGTGTGTGATTCCACAGTATATGAATAAAGAACAGAGCATGTCAAAGTCAAAGTCAAAATTATTTATTTCCATAGGATGTTATTACATCACTTAGATCCGTCATTACATTTTTTTGGATGAGTTCACTAACACAATGGCGGAATCTGTGGAGAAGAGCTCACCGAACAAACGCCAATAGATGCTATGGTCGATTGGTTTCGTCTGTAAAGTCGTCACTAAGAATGCTAACCACACTCATTATTATAATTTTGTAATTTTCTAGCAATTAGCGTTATTTATAAGTTTTCTCACAACGACTTTTGTATTAGTTTTTGTGGAAACTGTTTTGGCTTTTAGTAATACATAAATGTATAAAGTAAAATTTATGTATTTTATAAGCTGTTTGTTTCCTTAATAAAAATAAAATAAAATAAACTTGTCTCAATGTATGGTGTTAAAAATATTGATTTGTTCACGAAATAATCAAATAAAAACATATCAGTTACAAAAATATAAATCCTCTTATAGAAAATCAAATCAAACTACGAAAATGTCAAAATTAATATTTGACCAACTGCGACTTTGGAAATATGCTAAATGGACCTTTCGCGAATTGTATTTTTGTAAAATTGATCGTTGAATCATACAGAGTGCTCAATGTTCATAAGCCTGTAAAATTTGTACAAGTGACTAATCTCGAGTTGCCGAAAGATAGGCCGTATATGAGCTGTTGATGATGATGATGATGATGAAAGCCATAGATAGTATTCATCTACCGATACTATCTATAGTACACATAAACCATGATCTATCTACCGATGGGCTATCGATCGGCAACATTCAAAACGAATATCTCGCGCCAGCCTTTAATACGAATGTGTATGACGTTACACATGCCAACATGCGCACACGCCGCCGAGTACCTGCGCGAGCTGCAGCCGCGACAGCCGCGCCGCCGCCTCGTCCTGACAACAACCCACGGGTCACTACTCATTCATACTTCACATGGGCGTCGTATGGTTCATTCCGGCGTTTACTTTATCAAGGGGGTCAAGACCAAGCAAGAGGCAAGGATACGTCATTTTACGTGACGGCTTATTGCTCTTATGGCTCCGTAGCCGAGGTGGTAGTGTATCTGCCTCCGACGCACAGGGTCGCGGGTTCGAATCCCGCCCAGGGCAAACATTCGTGTGATGAGCACTTGTGTTTGCCTTGTGTCTGGTTGTTGTTTATCTATATAAGTATGTATTTATCTATTCATGTAATGTACGAGTATATCCGCTGTCTCATACCCATAGTACAAGCTTTGCTTAGTTTGGGATCAGATGGTCGTGTGTGAAGGAAGATGTCCCCACATATTAAAGTTACTTATTATTATTATTTCAGTCCCCGCTGCATGGCGACCGTCGATAAAATAAACCACGCGACATAAAACGTAACCGCCAATAGTAACGTAGTTCTTATCTTCGCGCGATTGAAACTTGGATACTAGTGACGGTCACTTTATATGTCGCGCGGTTTATTTTATTGACGGTCGTCATGCAGCGGGGGCAGGTTTCGTTATGCTAGAGAATGAGGGATTTTCCGATAGCCAATTAAAAAAAAAATGTTCATAAATCTTCGATAGATGGCGTTGACGATTCGTGGATGAAGAAATCCGGCAAGTTACCCAGGGCCATAAAAGGATTTTAAAAAAGAATCCACGATATTTCGTGGATTCTTTTTTTAAAATCCGCCTGGCGCCATCTATCGTCTTAATTAGAACTATTTATTTTTTAAAGAGCTGTCAGAAAATCCCCCATTTGAAATAATCGATAGGAAACGTATTCAGTCAGCTTGAAAATAGAATAACAGTGCAGTGGCACTGTGCTAAGCGTGTCACTGCAACATGCTGAGTTAGGGCCGTTTTGTGGATGTGGTACACTCGCTTAAGTCTTATGTTATATTTAATGTTTTTAGCATGCTACAAAAACTGTGTATTGCATTTACAAATAGACGATTTATCTATCTATCTAAATAAATAAAAAAAATTTGACGAGCCATCGACTCGAAAGAAAAAGAAGAAGCGCAGAAGGCAGATACACTAACATTTACGCTGCATGGGTCGTCGAAGTAGAGATAAGATAAGGTTATGGTACCATGACCCCCCCAGAATATTAACTGTGGGGTATTCCACTATAATCATTCATCAATAACCAGTCAAATTTACCAGTGGAATATAAAAATATAAAGCATCTTTTGTGCATTATCAAATTTAGTTGGCACCTCCATAAGTTCGATAGAAAACAAAATATACACCAATAAAATATAAATAAAATAAATGACTTTTTCATTTAATGAGGGACTTTCTAGCAGCTCTTTAAAAATAAAAATAATAGTTCTAATTAAAACGATAGATGGTGCCAGGTGTACTTCTTGGATTCTATTTTTTAAATACTTTTATTGCCCTAGGTAACTCGCCGGATTTCTTCGGATCCACGAATCCTCAACGCCATCTACCGAAGTTTTGTGAACAATTTTTTTTTAATTGGCTGTCGGAAAATCTCCCATTGAAATAATTCAAGTCTTTAGTTGCTCTATATTGACACCAGGGTCTATAAACTACAGAAGATGCGAATTGAAGTTTCCTTACCCACAGTGAGCGTACACTTGTAGTGAATGTGCTAACCATGACAAGTCTATACTCACCATACAACTGACCGCCCGCCCTTCATTTCAGGGAGTATTCGTGATTCTTTATAATTCTATTAGTTACAGCTGATGTTAGTTAAAAAGTTGTTAATTTAACGTATATTTAAGGGTGTTTAATTTATCGTAAAATTATCAATAAAACAATTGTAATGTATAACAATAAGCGTAGTTTAAAATTAACCCAAAATACAAGGGTGGGCGGTTAGATGTGCCGGTGAGATTATTAGGTAAGGTCCCTTTCAATAGAGTCCAGCAATAATGTAAACAAGATAATTTTTGACATAACTTTCCAAAGACAAACCAGACTTTGATGAATAAAAAATTAATACAACAGTTTTAAAAATTATTAAAAGTTTTGTCGTCCGAGTATTTATTAATTAAAATAACTATCATAAAGAAGTTGTGTTGTAAGAAGTAATAGGGGGCGAAATGATTGTGAGAAGAATGTATGGTTCCTTGAAATGTGAATATGATCAGGATCGATACTCAAATGTAAGTTTTTACGGAGTAATCGTGTTTAAATTGGTTTGTTTACATTATTGCCGGATTCTACTGAAAGGGACTTTAGATTTTTTCGACTGTTACAAAATCCTACTAATATTATAAATGCGAAAGTTTGGATGTTTGTTGCTGAATCACGCTTGAACCACTGGACGGATCGGGATGAAACTTGGCAAAAATAAAGGTTAGGTCCTGTAATAGGACATAGGCTACTTTTTACCACGGGAAAGCACTTCATTCCCTCGGGAAAACTCATTTAACGCGGGTGAAACCGCAGGCGGGAAGCTAGTATCTAATAAAAGGTATACAATGTGTTAGCAAAATACCGCAAGCCTCTCGGATTTTTTGAAAATTCGCTAAACAAAAATTGACTTTCATACAAACTGATCAGCTGATTGTATGAAAATTCAAATATTCTTTTGCGAATTTTGCAAACACTTGGTATAAAAAAAAATTACACACTCTAAACACGCATAATTAGAGAAATGCGCCGGCGTCTAGCACTTATTACTAAAGAGATGCGGGTATTTTTTTTATTCTCCTTTATAAATATAATTGACCGAGCGAGCGAAGCGTCTCTGCTTCAGCTTGACCAAAATTGCTTTTGTATGTCTATCTGCCTGTTTGTTCCACTCTAAAGGTCGCGTGTCTCAACCGATTCTCGTGAAATTTTATGAGCAGGTTCGGTAAATTAATCGTTTTTTTTTTGTCGAGTCAGTTTTTGGAAATTTTAAAAAATGACGGAGTTATGAGGGTTGCCAGCTTACAAGGCTGAGGCTGTTTTCCTCTACAGGTCACATTTCTCAACCAATAAAAAAAAATGAATTAATTAAATTTCAAGGGGTCGCGGATGTTTGTGGAGAAAATATAAAAATAAATATAGAGAGATATACAAACTCGCGAAGTCTACAGCTCACAGAGCCACTAGTTATTAGGTAGTTTTGACGTCGAAAATAGTTTACTTAGAATAAATACAGTGTTTCTATCTCACCTGCGCGGTGGCCTGCCTGAGCGCCTTGTTGTACGCCACGAGCTCCGCGCGCAGTTTCTCGATGCCCTCCTGCGCGGAGTTGATCGCCTCCAGGAGCGCCGCGCGCGCAGGCCCGCTCACGTTGCCTGCAAACGTTATGTTCTAAGGAAACTTGTACGACGTGATTTGAATAAAAATTCTTCTGTTGCAAATTTCATTTATGGCCACAGATAAAAACAGAGTTTACCATACAAGATTCGAATGAAGTTCGCACAAGCCGAGAAAAACAAAACAAATAAACTAATAAAACGAAACGAGATGAATAATTTTAATTGCATTGTACAATACAAGTTAAAAACCGTGCTTCGGAAGGCACGTTAAGCCGTTGGTCCCGGCTACTATCTAGTCGTTACATGAGCCAAGTCAGTGGCCTTTGGCGGCTCTATAACACTGACACCTCGACCTTACAACTTACACGATGATGATGAGTTACAAACAGGTTGTTTTGCTCAAGATTTTCAAAATTAATTAATTTCAACTTTAATGAGTGTTGATGATTTAGCTTGAGTTTCTCTAAATAATCAGGAGTCTTAATAATCACTAGTCATCAACAGCTCATATACGTCCCCACCATGGGGAACGAGCTTACCCTGAATTAGGGCGATTAGGGCTTAGTCGACCACGCTGGCCATTGGGAGGGTTGGTCGACTTCGCCATCAAACTGAACAGTTTGGCGAGTACCTAAATAGGCTTGTGTCAACTAACAATGAAATCAATGGATGAATGTTTCTAGACGTAAATTGTAATATTTAATATTTCCACATAAAAATTAATGATTATTGTTATTTTTACAAATTAAAATCAAATAAATACCCCCCCTGGCCCCTCCGCTGTGAACGTCAATCAGAACGTATTACGTCACATAGTGGTATGCCGCCATTGTTGTTTTGACGCTTGGTTAACTTCTTCATACAACAACACAAGTGAACACAATCGTTTGCCACTATGTGACGTCATTCACGACGCCATGACACTTTCTTGTGTTTTTACGCCAGATTAAAAATATTTTCTTAAAACTTAAAATATGTGTTTTAAATATAATTTTTATCATGAAATATTATTTTTTTGGGGTAATACAGGTACTAAACTAACGAAATAAGCCATTTTTGAAATTTACGACACAGGCCTATTGTGTGAATTATTTGTAGCTTGTTCTTTATTAAATAAAATAATAAAAAAAAACACACAACCTTTGAATTTCTTCAGGAGTGTGCAGGTTTCACCACGATGTTTTTCCTTCTCCGTAAGAGCGTCGAATAAACGTACATATATGAATCTAAATCACGATGGTACGTGGTGGGATTCGAACACGCGTCTTCCAGACGGAAGACAGCCAGCGGCCCTAGCCACAAGACCACCGAGTACTCAAATTAATCTCAATTCGCAAGAATCTGAAAACTAGTACGGCTCAAGTTAAAGTTCTAGAGTGTCACGCGACTCCAGTGTCTATAATTAGTGTGTAGCTCCTCGACTCGGCTTTTCTTAATTTCTGGCGTCGGTGGGCTAACCTTGGAGCCGAACGGGACACGGACTGGTCTATTGGGTTTGTGGGGTCGATCGAGTTTGTTGATCTATAAGGTTGGAGGGGTTGATGAAGTCCGTCGGGCTGATCGGTCTATTGGGTCGGTGAGGTCGGTCTATTGGGTTTGTGGGGTCGGTCGAGTTTGTTGGTCTATAAGGTTGGAGGGGTTGATGAAGTCCGTCCGTCAGGCTGAACGGTCTATTGGATCGGTGAGGTTGGCCTATTGGGTTTGTGGGGTCGGTCGAGTTTGTTGATCTATAAGATTGGAGGGGTTGATGAAGTCCGTCGGGCTGATCGGTCTATTGGGTCGGTGAGGTCGGTCTATTGGGTTTGTGGGGTCGGTCGAGTTTGTTGATCTATAAGATTGGAGGGGTTGATGAAGTCCGTCCGTCAGGCTGAACGGTCTATTGGATCGGTGAGGTTGGCCTATTGGGTTTGTGGGGTCGGTCGAGTTTGTTGGTCTATAAGATTGGAGGGGTTGATGAAGTCCGTCGGGCTGATCGGTCTATTGGGTCGGTGAGGTCGGTCTATTGGGTTTGTGGGGTCGGTCGAGTTTGTTGGTCTATAAGGTTGGAGGGGTTGATGAAGTCCGTCCGTCAGGCTGATCGGTCTATTGGATCGGAAATGTTGCTAAGGTCGGTCAAGCTGGTCTATTGGGTCGGTGAGATTGAAGGGATCGGTTCGGAAGGTCTTCTGGGTTGATGGGGTCAGTTGGGCATGTCTATAGTGCTGAGGGTCTCCATCGACCCCATGGTTGGTCAGGTTGTTTGGTTTATTAGGTCGGTCGGGTCAGCGGGGGAGGTCGGGTCAGCGGGGGCGGTCGGGTCGCTCCCTAGCCCTTGCACCAGCACTCACCCGACTCCAGTTTCTGTATGAGCAGCAGTTGTTGCTGCAGCTGCGTCTCGAGCAGCGCCTGCGCTCGCTTGTGCATTTCCATGACCGCCTTGCCCGTGCCCGAGTGCGAGAGGGACGCACAGTTCGTCGCCACGTTCTCTTTCTTGGACTCCGACGGGCGTTCCGCAGGTGTGGGTTCTGAGGCCTGCTGGAAAGGGAGAGGCTGATAAAGACACTTGCTAAGTTAGCAACTCGCTGAGTAAGAAAGGATATTCATCAATGAAGATTACAATAAATTTTTCATTACTCATACTCTGAAAGTAGTTCGGAAGTTGCCTGAGGAGCGGATTGAAGGTTGACTTTTCAGCCCGGAGGGAGAATCACTTTCAACTGACAGCTGTCATTCATTCATTCATTCTGGCAAATTATTAAATAAAAAAAACTAGTTGTAATTTCACATTTCTATTGAACTATGTTCCATCTTTCTATACAGCCACTCAATTACAGCGCAATGTTAAATTGAAATAACATAAAGTTAAGTATTAATTAAAGAATATATATTTTTAAATGACTTTATTATAAGTAACTTTCAACTATTTCTTTAAAATAAAATAGATTTAGGCAAAATATTTAACATTTTTCAATTATGGAAATTAAAAAAAATGGCTCAAAAGCTGGCCGGCACGGGCACAGCAAAAAATAGAAAATAGGCGGGAAAGCAACAATCCGATTATCATTTGTTTCTCGAGTAGTAGGGTTTTGTTTGTTTGTTTGTTTGTTCAGATATGGAAGTCACTTATTTTTTCTTTAGCTAATTCGTGTTTTTATTTTTACTTTCCTTGTATTCGTAATGAAAAGCACAGTGTTTACCTCTGGTTAAAGACTTTTTTAGTGCCTCGAACTACTCGGCGCTAAATAAGTTACTTTCACCCCTCGTATAACAATGTACTATTGTATCTCTTATGCTCTGAAAGTAGTCCAATAATGACCCAAAAGAAAGGAGTAACTTTGAGATTCGAACCTTTCTTTTTATAATTTTCATAGAAAGTTGCACACGATAAATGGCAAAGGAATAGACGTATACAGCCTACAATTAATTTAATTTCAATAAAAGCGCGCAGGCTGCCTCCACGGCCTGTGAGGGCTGCACGCGGTTCACTAGCACTTTTACTGTGGGGTTTGTGACGTCACCTTCTGTTTGAGCTCCTTGGCGGCGGCGCAGGCTGCCTCCACGGCCTGTGAGGGCTGCACGCGGTTCACTAGCACTTTTACTGTGGGGTTTGTGACGTCACCTTCTGTTTGAGCTCCTTGGCGGCGGCGCAGTCTGCCTCCACGGCCTGTGAGGGCTGCACGCGGTTCACTAGCACTATTACTGAGGGATTTGTGACATCACCTTTTGTTTGAGCTCCTTGGCGGCGGCGCAGGCTGCCTCCACGGCCTGTGAGGGCTGCACGCGGTTCACTAACACTATTACTGAGGGATTTGTGACATCACCTTTTGTTTGAGCTCCTTGGCGGCAGCGCAGGCTGCCTCCACGGCCTGTGAGGGCTGCACGCGGTTCACTAGCACTATTACTGAGGGATTTGTGACATCACCTTTTGTTTGAGCTCCTTGGCGGCGGCGCAGGCTGCCTCCACGGCCTGTGAGGGCTGCACGCGGTTCACTAGCACTATTACTGAGGGATTTGTGACATCACCTTTTGTTTGAGCTCCTTGGCGGCGGCGCAGGCTGCCTCCACGGCCTGTGAGGGCTGCACGCGGTTCACTAGCACTATTACTGAGGGATTTGTGACATCACCTTTTGTTTGAGCTCTTTGGCGGCGGCGCAGGCTGCCTCCACGGCCTGTGAGGGTTGCACGCGGTTCACTAGCACTTTGTTGTGTGAGAGCGGATGTTGGTTTGCTGCTCGCTCGGCTGGCTTGCTTGGTTGGTTTTCTTGCTTGTTTTGGAGCTAAAATTATAAACAAACAAAGGAAATTATTGTTTTATTCTTCCCACTGCTGGGCAAAAGCCCACTTCACTCCATTTCTCCTCGAAAAAATAAAAATATCAATTTGTTTGGAAAGTCAAGACAGACAAGTTACTTCATTTATGACGCAATGATTTGTTATAAAATTTTTAGGTTGATTTATTTTTGTCTGTGCTACTATAAACCCTTATTTAAAAAATATCTGTAACAGACAGACGGTGGTGATGAAATTATCTTATAAAGGTTTCGTTTTCCTCGAAACTCAAAAAAATGTATGACATATAAACGGGTGTTCACGATTTACACGTATATAAATAAATTGATACTCAAATAAAAAATATAATAATAACAATAAATAAATAATAAAAATATTTATTTCTTTAATTTTTTTACAATAGATGCAATAAAAGCAAATGTACATAGATAGACGTACTAGGTAAGAGTCCTTACAGAGTTTGATCTCTGTCTCCCAAACTAGGGTAACCTGTGTCTTGGGAGACAGTGAGTCTGATTTACAAGATTTTATCATTAAGATAAAATATATCACATATATGTAATTACGGAGTAATCGTGTTTGTTTAGTGTGTTTTGTGTTTGGTTTGTTTACATTATTGCCGGATTCTATTGAAAGGGACTTTACGTATAAAGAGATGCATGTTTTAAGAGGTGTATGTGTCGGGATATCTCACCTCAGGGTTGTGCCAGAAGACCTTGATAAACCGGTTATTGAGCACAGCCTCCGTGCTCTTGTAGGCGACGTTGGCTTCAGCGGGCGTCGAGAACGTGATCAGAGCGCCCTCGGGGTCGTTACCGAAACACACCTGCAGATATATGTAATTAGGCACGCTCGTATACAACTAGTGGCTTGCGAGCTGCAGCTGTGGACCTCGCGAGTCTTTACATTACTTATGAGTTGATGTGACCGTTTATTTTGATTTTTTTCACCACAAACGAAAACCGCCTCAGCGGTAGACCTTGTAAGCAGGCAACCCCAATAAATCCGACATTTTTAAAAATTTCAAAAAACTGACTAGACAAAAAAAAATAATTGTTCAATTTATCGAACCTGCTCACAAAATTTCCCGAGAATCGGTTGAGAAACGCGTCCTGTAGAGTGGAACAAACCGATGGACATACAAAAGCAATTTTGGCCAAGCTGAAACGGAGACGCTTCGCTCGCTCGGTCAAAAAGGGGTGAGCAGAGATCTAGTTGGGTCAAAAGAAAACATTAAAAAATAACCGACTCAAAAGATCATAGCTAAAAGGAAAACCATTCCATAAGAGCTACAAATCTATATTGGATTACAAACTCTATTTTCAAGACATAAAAAGTTTTCAATCTTGTCAAAGGATAGACGGCTTGAATTTTAAAATTTAATGGGGGATTTTCTAACAGCTCTCTAAAAAAATTAAAATAATAGTTCTAATTAAAACGATAGATGGCGCCAGGTGTACTTCATGGATCTTTTTTTTAATCCTTTTATGGCCCTGGGTGACTCGCTGAATTTTTCCGGATCCACGAATCGTCAACGCCATCTACCGAAGTTTTACGAACTATTCAAAAACCCTTACTTTTTTTTTTAGATGGCTGTCCGAAAATACCCCATTATTGTAATTTTTAAACGATTCTATCCACCTGCATTTTCACAATGGTGAAGCGATAACGCAGTACAAAAGCCGGGTCTCTGTACAAGGGTTCAATATGAGCTCACCTGTATGTTGACGATCTTGCCGAACCTGCTGAAGTGGTTGTTGAGGTGAGTGATGTCGTTGAGTCCTCGGGGCACCTTCTTCACTTCCAGGGAACAGTTGCCCAGGTTCGGGGGCAGGGGGGGGCGCGCGGGACCTGAGGTATACAGTTCATCAGCATCATCAACAGCTCATATACGTCCCCACCGAGGGGCTCGAGCCTACCCTGATTTAGAGTTATTAGGCCTTAGTCGACCACTCTGGCCTTGTTGGTCGACTTCACACACAAATCACAACCTTTGAATTTCTTCGCAGGAGTGTGCAGGTTTCATCACGATGTTTTCCTTCACCGTAAGAGCGTCGAATAAACGCACATATGAATACGAAATTCGAAAACACGTGGTGGGGATTGAACCCGCGTCTCCAGGACGGGAAGCAGCGGCCCAAGCCACTAGACCACCAACGCTCTTACGTGCAAGTTTTTAGAATTATATAAAACCTAAAAAAAAAATACTATAAAAATTTACTTCGATAATATTAATTTGATTATCAGCATGGTGTAGTTACCGAGTCGGTTGTAGTCGAAGTTCTTGGGCGGCGCGGGGGCGCGCGGGGGGGCCGGCGCGCCCGACATGCCGCCCGCCATGTGGCGAACTCTGCGACGACAAATCACACTTTAATATTATCATAACTAGACAATACCTCTTACAAGTTACACCTTCAATGCAAGGAAAAATTAACGGTGACAACACACCTTCCTTTTATCGTGACTATATTAAACACACACACACATTATAATTTTTTCAGTACACCTAAAACAACATTCAATGTAAAACAATTAAATGAAAATTTTACAAGCTTGGCGCCAACTACAAAACGATAGTATGTTTCTTTTTTATAAGCATAATTACGGAAAAAAGGCTCTGGCGGACATTCAGCCTCTACGAATTGATTCTTTGTTAAATCGAGATAATTTTATTTTTATAATTAAAATATTACCGGCTGATAATATTTTTGGTACAATATGTTGAAATAAAAAAATATAAAATACTTTTCTCTTTGTATGAATCGATTTAAATATTTTTTATTGTCAAAATGATCCTGGCTGAATAATAATTTTGAAGACCGTAGGAATAAAAAAAATTGTAGTGCGGTAAAACGCATTTACCGCACAGTTTACTGCCTTCGTGAGATCAATTTTCGAGCAAGGTGTATTGAAAAGAAATAAAAAATCAGCCACTTAAATATATATATATATATATATATATATAAAATAAACAGGTTTACAGCTCACAGAACCACTAGTTTTATTATACACAAACTTTTCTCATTTTATCCCAAAATCAACAAGGTAGGTTAGCTCCTGGAATAGGATATAGGCTACTTTTTACCGCGGGAAAATACTAAATTCTCACGGGAAAACTTGTAACGAAGCTACCATAGCTTCGCCCAACAGAGGGTAGCATCACATCGAGTCACGACGGACATTCGAATCTACCCACATCGAGCTCCGCATCGGTGCCTGGCACAGCGTCGCACGGACTCGATCTTTCTAGAAGCACAAGCCTGACGTCGTCGACCCGCTCCGAGCCCGCAGTATTGAAGCGGCACGCGCCGTCGCTCGCGGAGTTCTCCTGCTCTGGTCGGCTTGGTTCCCCTGGTCGATAGGAGCAAGGGAATACCCGGCGAGCCCCCGCTATCTCTCCGTCCCGTCCCGTACCGACGCGCATCGCATTCCGTAGTATTGACAAACCTCACCGACCCCGATTCTAGTTATACGTCCGCCCTCTCTCTCCTCTTGTTATAATATGTTTGTGATTTAATAATAAAACTATCGTTTGTTATTTGTAATCGAGTTTCAATCAACATCCTCATAGGTTAGGTATTTTCCCAAACTTAAAGGACATCATACATGTGCCCAGAAGTAAGTAGGAACTTCGACAACATCACAAACTCAAAGCTAGTCGGAAAGATGATGGTGATGATGATGATGGCACTGACCTGGGTATGGGGATGAGTTCTCTGGGCGGGTGCGGCACGTGCGGGGGCGGGTAGGGCGGCATGCCCGACACGCTCCAGATGTCCGGCGTTAGGGGGTTGTATTCTGGAAACCAATTACATCAACGTTACAGGCTATACTTCTTAAAGACGCGTGATAAGACCGTATTTATTTAATTAGCGCCAAAATGGTATGCACATATGCACAATTTTTTAAATTAATTAATAGAAATATTTAAAGTTCCAGGTAAACATATAAAAAATATTTTTCAAATATCTTGCTCAGAAACTGTACGAGTTTACTCAACATTATTTACTTTTTTACATTTATTTTAGCCGATGTCGCGTTTGCCGTACATTGCACTTTGTACATTGCACATAATTGTTACCTAATTTAGTTAGTTGAATAAAGACTCTCTACGGTGACGGTCACACAATAAGGTCGTTTCCGTTAACATTAACATAAACAAGTACAGTTAACCACAAGCACAGTTAATACAAAATATATGTAGAGACAAACAGCTGCTACAGAAACAAAGTTATGAAGGCTTCAAAGTTGATGGTTAGACAGAGAGGTCCGACGTGACATGTGACGTCATATGTCACGCCGTACATCCGCCATAGAAAATTTTGTTTTCGTAAGGACAAGGCCGCGTCCTCCATCACTAGTCTCCCTTCCTAGTCCCTTTGTCACACCATCTGAGAATCTCCCACCCGGACATGGCCGATCTGGAAATCTTTAAATAGACTTCGGACTAAGGTCGGCCGGAGTAAAGGCATCAAGACAAACCTACAATGGTTTAATGATGCTTTTATTTAAATTGTATATACTTCTTGTATCATAATAATAAAAAAAAAAAAAGATAGCATGTCTAGGTGGGGATTCTCTAATAACACTGATGTGAGCTGCGCGTGCGGTGCAGCGCGGGGACGTGCAGACGATGGCCCACCTGACATCATGTCCTGCGTGCCCGGCCACCTGCACGCAGAAAGATTTGATGGACGCCACACAATCCGCCGTCCAAGTGGCCACATTCTGGGCTACAACAATATAAAGTTTCGACTTGCCATCGACTCGCTAAGATTCGTCTTAAAGTGTGTATAATGTGTACCAGTGGTGTGCAGTGTGTACCTGGCACGGGCAAGTGGGGGCGCGGGGGCGGGTGCGGGGGGGACAGCAGCAGCACGCGGGACAGGGCCGCGTCCTCCAGCACGACGGGGTCCGCCCCGTGGTCCCACTGGCAGAGGTCGCCGCGCATGCAGTAGCCTTTCTCTGTAACAGAAATGCACTAAACTGAGGTAACCCTTTCACAGACACTAGTCGATATATTGCCACCATGATATTTTGTATCTTAATTTAAACTTAATGTTGACCAAATAAGATTTTAAAGGTTTTAAATCATACGAAAAGTAATACAGGATTTAGACATCAAATCAAATCAACGGCCCGTTACAGTCCACTGCTGCACTATGAGCCTCCTCCACTCCGCGTGTTTGGTTTTGCCATAATCTCCGCTTGGCAGGCGGGTTGGAGATCGCAGATTAAAAGGTTACTGTATCAGAGAGCGCTGCTGCCCGTTCCCTGTTCAATGATCTTTTCTGTACATAACCCAATTTACGATTAAATCTAAAAGCATTATTGACTCAAAATTGTCACATGTAAAATATACACAGAACTAAAACAAAATGTGAATGAGCGCGACGCGCCGTTGATCGTAACATCACGAAATAAGAAAGAGCGCGAAGCACCTTGAATTGGAACCTCACGAAATATAAATGAGCGCTAAGCGCCTTGGATTGGAACCTCACGAAATATAAATGAGCGCTAAGCGCCTTGGATTGGAACCTCACGAAATATAAATGAGCGCTAAGCGCCTTGGATTGGAACCTCACGAAATATGAATGAGCGCTAAGCGCCTTGGATTGGAACCTCACGAAATATAAATGAGCGCTAAGCGCCTTGGATTGGAACCTCACGAAATATAAATGAGCGCTAAGCGCCTTGGATTGGAACCTCACGAAATATGAATGAGCGCTAAGCGCCTTGAATTGGAACCTCACGAAATATGAATGAGCGCTAAGTGCCTTGGATTGGAACCTCACGAAATATGAATGAGCGCTAAGCGCCTTGAATTGGAACCTCACGAAATATGAATGAGCGCAAAGGGCCTTGGATTGGAACCTCACGAAATATAAATGATCGCTAAACGTCTTCTAGCCGGGATAGGAGCGTAATTTTATGCGTTTTGCAAAATACAAATATAATAATGTGTAGTACGATATGTCGTATGTACTCACCGTCAAAGTCCCGGCATCGTCTCTTATGCGCATCAGGATGCTCCAGCCGGTCCTGGTGCGGGCTGGGCTCGCGGGATCGGTCGCGGGATCGGTCCCGCTCCTGGTCCCTTAGCGGCCGCTCCCGGTGCTCGCGGTCCCGGGACGCGCGGTCGCGGTCGACCTCGCGCACGCGCAGTAGGCGCTCGCGGTCGCGCTCTCGTACACCGGCGGGCGAGCGGGATCTGTGGAAGAAGTTATACAATCCTTATTTAAACACGAAAGTTTGTAAGTATGGATGTTTGTTACCCTTTCACGCAAAAACTACTGAACAGATTGGGATGCAATTTGGAATAGAGATAGTTTGTACCCTGGATTAACACATAGGTTACTTTTTACGGGGAAAAGTCTTATTCCCACGGGAAAATCTTACACAACGCGAGCATAGCCGCGGGCGGACCGCTAGTGAAGAATAAAGCTGAAATTGTATGAATGAGGGGGTTATTGGTTGGAGAAATGTCAGGTGGATTTTTGAAAATTTGAGTTATTTTTTTGGTTGGTTGGTTTTGTTTTAATTAGTTAATTAGCTGATGAATATTTTTATAAACTTTAAGAGTTTCATCCTTTACGAAGATCTTCTTCAGCGAGACTTTTGTATTGTATACTGACTGGCTTTTGTTTGTGTATTGACTTTTGTCTTTTGTTTTGGTCAAGAAAATTTTATTTTAATATGGTATGGCCATATAAGCCGTAGACCGTCAGACTATGTAGGAAAAAGATGCCTCGACCTCACTGTCCAGGGCGCTGGCTGGACGTCGTGAAAGCGGATATGGAAGAGAAGGACACCACACCTAAGGATGCCGAAGACCGGGCAAAGTGGAGAAGATTGAGTAGGAAAGCGGACCCCAGCACTAGGCCGGGAAAACGCTGGGACGAAGAAGAATATGTTTGTAATGTGTCCAAATAAACGTTTCCTTCTTTCTATACCTTCAATATTTTACGCAATGTGAATTTTACAATGGTATAAACTGTGTATTTAGAACATTTACACATGGTAGAAGCGAAAACAATAAAAACTAGTGGCTCTGTGAGCTGTGCACCTCGCGAGTATATATATATATATATATATATATTTGAAATGGCTGATTTATGTTATTTTACGCTATTTTATTTTTTTAATTTACAAAACTGATTCGACAAAAAAAATTATATTAATTTATCGAACCTGCTCACAAAATTTCACGAGAATCGGTTGAGAATCGCGACCCGTAGATGAGATCAAACAGATGGACATACAAAAGCAATTTTGTCCAAGCTGAAACGGAGACGCTTCGCTCGCTCGGTCACTTAGATTCAGCGATTCCCGAAAGGTGTTCCGCGGAATCCTAGGGTTCCGTAAAAGAGTCACAAGGGTTCCGCGTTCAGTCCGAGAGTTAAACAAAAAAATAGCAAAAAAGACTCATAACTACATTTAACTCAAACTTAATTACGACTTCGCTTAAACCTTTGTATAATAAATGTTTTGTAATGCTTATAATATTATTTTTCATTTATAAATTGTACCTCCTTTTCAAGTCTCACATGAAAAATAATCAAACTACAAGGTAATTTCTTTAGTTATCAAAATAGGGTTCCGAAAAAAAATATATCGTCAATTATGGTTCCGAGACAAAAAAAAGATTGGGAACCCCTGAATTAGAAAGTACCTGGATCTAGTGGGTTCCCGCTCGTTGGCCGGCGGGCTCCTGTTGCGGTAGCGGCCGCGCTCCGTCGGCGAGCGGGACGCCGGCCTTCTGCAAGTCAAACAACGCATAAGGCTGCTTTCCCACCAGAGATGTGCGAGGGATGTGTTTTTCAAGAACCAAATACAATAGGGGATCGGACTACTTTTTTTTATTTTATAAATCCAAACTTGTTAGTTTCTGCTATCGAACACTAAAAGAATTTTTGCTCTAAATTGGCCGAGTTATAAAGGTTTGAAATTCAAGATTAGACAGAGAGACACATACCCACTTGTGACGCCATTTGTTAGTAACGCCATATAATCTCCATACAAAAAATCGTTTTTGAAAGAGACATATTGAAACTTTAAAAAACCACTGTAAATTAGTTTTTCAACCGATTCTGTTTTTTTTCTTTGCGAATCGTCTGCTACTAATCTATATTTTAGAAATTATTCATAAAATATGGTAAATTTAGGAACAGTCCGATCCCCTATTGGCTAAATTGTGCAATACTGACAATGTACGTGTAGGCTCGCACACTATTGCTTCTTGAAAAACACATCCCTCGCAACGCATCCTCGCACATCCATCTCTGGTGGCAAAGCAGCCTAGACCAGTGCATCGTGAAACAAAGTACTAGTTTATATTATTACTAGCTGTTCGGCCGCAGCTACGCTAGCGTTATGTAAGATTTTCCCGTGGGAATTAAGGGCGTCACAAACGGTTAAGATATGATCTTATAGTACGAGGCAGCCAGCTCTCTCGTCGTCATTCACATAGTGGCAAAGCGGGGGTCAAACAGAATGGCCGGAAAAGAAAATTCAATATAAAATATTAAATTTTGTGAGCAGGTTCGATAAATTAATCGATATTATTTTGTCAATTTTAAATAATGACGGAGTTATGAGGGTTGAAAACGTAAAAAATCATAAATCAGCCATTTAAAAAAAAATACTCTTATATACTCGCGAGGTGTACAGCTCACAGAGCCACTAGTGTAGACGTATGTTGCACTAGTGTGTGTACCTGCGCTCCATGTTCCGCTCGTGGTCGCCCTCTCGGTGCGGGCGGCGGCGCGCCGGGCCTGCGCGGCGCTCCCACGAGCGCGAGCGCCGGCGCCGGCGGTCCATCGGCCCCTCACGCAGCTGTACACGAACAATAAATCATCAACAGCTCATATACGTCTCCACCGAGGGGCTCGAGCCTACCCTGAATTAGGGCAATTAGGCCTTAGTCGACCACGCTGGCCCAGTGCGTGTTGGTCGACTTCACACACAACCTTTGTGTGTTGTTGTTGTTTGTGTTGTAATGTTTTCCTTCACCGTAAGAGCGTCGAAAATCGTACATATGGATTCGAAATTCGAAAACACATTGGTACGTGGTGGGGATCGAACCCGCGTCTCGGACGGGAGGCAGCGGCCCTAGCCACTAGACCGCCGACGCACAACACACATTACTAACCATAGACTTATAATATACTGGCGTATAGACCAACAAAGCGTGCGAGGGAGAAGAAAATCTCTTGCAGAGATATAGCAAGATAGAAAAGGAAAGCGAATCTATTGGAACTGTGACCGGTTTTGGTTGACAGGTCATCACAAGTCGACACGCGTCAAAGTCAAAATAATTGATTTCCATAGGATGTTATTACATCACTTAGATCCGTCATTACATTCTTTGGGTGAGTTCACTAACACAATGGCGGAATCTGTGGAGAAGAGCTCACCGAAGAAACTCCACAGTCGTCGCATCTTTTGCGTTTCCTTTTTTAAATAAAAAAAATAAAATATTACAAAATTAATGCTAATTAACACAAGATTGTCATAGATATATTGAGACACATGTCAGAATATTGATCTCTTTAAACTTTTCCCTCAGTGACACTCTACGCCCTAATCTATAAATTGCACGAACAGCCCGTTTCTGCAGAATAAATATACTATTAGCATTCGCAGCGTGACCCCACAATAGAATACCATAGGTCATTAGACTATGAAAGTAACTGAAGTAGACTAGTCTAGCGGTGTCCACGTCGGTAAGAGCTCTAATTTTTTTTACTGCGAACGCTGCTGAACTCAGTCTGTTCGACAATTTAGTTATATGAACATCCCATTGGAGTTTAGCGTCCAAAGTAATGCCTAAAAAGACTGTCGAATCTACAAGGTCCAATCTCTGTCCTTTAACTAATATATCTGTATTTATTGGTTTAACATTAGGTAATACAAATTTTACACATTTCGTTTTCTTTTCATTAAGTAATAAATTATTAACAGTAAACCAGTTGACTACATTAGAGATAGCATTGTTTACGTCGTCATAGTTTGACTGTTGTCTTTTAACTTTGAATATCAAAGAAGTATCATCAGCAAACAATACTAATCCATGTTTTAGTTTTTCTTTAACAAGATAAGGCAAATCATTAATATATACTAAAAACAAGAAAGGACAAGAATTGAACCCTGCGGGACGCCCATACTTATTAAAGATCCAGGTGATCTCTTGCCATTAACATCGACCATCTGAACTCTATTCGTTAGATATGACTCTATAAGGTGAAGTGGCTGATCTTTTACACCGTAGTGGCGTAGCTTCCTGACAAGAGTGTCATGATGGACACAATCAAAAGCCTTGGATAGATCGCAGAAGACACCAATAGCATCCATTGCATCTTCACAGGCATCAAAAACATTGTTTATAAGTTCAACACCAGCATCGGCTATGGAAGAAGCTCCTCAGTATTTTGTATTTTTTGCGTAAATTGTGGCTTATTTTTAGTAAATACGGTTGTATTCAACAATGGTTACATGTTCTGTGAGTGACTGTGGTGTTAATCATAGAAATAATCCTGAAAATTGCACATTGCACAGAGGTCACTATAATGATGTGTTTAGTTTTGGTTAAAACTTGTCTTTTATTCTGTCAATAATATAAAATTATGTTAATCAATAGCAATAATATAACATTGGTGTATTTTAATATTTTGTGTAGATAAAGTTATGTTTATTAATAATTTTGTTTATTTTGGTGAACCATTTTTTCATCATTAGATTTTACACAAGCTAACGCACACATTAACAAGTCAAAACTTGGCACGAAGTCTATGTCACTAACAAATTAAAAAAGATACTAAAGTATTATAACTTTTAATGGCTTTCTTTACGTTTGTTTAAGTACCTATTTATTCTAAGTACCTGGGTGACCGAGCTTTGCTCGTGCCATCTGTTAGAAAACTTTCGGACCACGAAAAAATATATAGAAATTTTTATTTCTGTCATTTATGTATTTATATAACTAAATGAAAGAATAAAAAAAAATACTTGTTGATTCGAACCTCTGACCTTCGATTTCAAAGTCTCGTGGTTCCCCAACAAAGCTATAAACGGTGACGAAATTACTCTTTTAATAATATGGCGGCGTACAAATTCTTTTAAAACTGAAAACACGGGGAAATCCCGTTTTACTAAAAATAAAACCTAGCTAGATCGATTTATCGAAATCGTTGCAGCCGTTTCCAAGAATCTCATTACATATATTATTATATACAAGAATTGCTTGTTTAAAGTATAAGATTTGTACTGTTGGTACAATGAATTGAAAAAAAAAAAATGTTGTATGTAACTCACCGAGTCGCCCCTCCTGTCCCTCCTCCTTGGCGGTTGGTCCACCGGCTCCTCCAACAGCTCCGTCAGCGGTTGCGAGGCCTGCCACCAAACAAAACCTTTATTTCACTTTTTCTTTAGAGTTTCAGATTTAATAATATATCTATCGCATCGTGAGAATGCCGTCCTGACAGCTGTCATACACGTACAATTTTTCTTCTGTCTCTTTTGCACCCATTTGGTTTTTAATATTTTGCCCCTTAGTAAAATCTGGGTACGCCTATGGACGCGAGATAAAAATGATACTATCAACATCTCACCTTGACTAGCGTCTGTTCGATGTACGGCCTGGCGGTCGGCGCAGGCGCAGCCGTCGAGGGCGCGGGCTTGTTGCGCAGCACGACGCGCGGCCGCGGCACCGCGCCCGAGGGCGGGGAGCGCGTCGGCGGCGGGGACAGGCGCCCGTCCAGGGGCCTGCCGTTCGGCACTGCGGGAGGTACGCCGTAAATAGATCAGGTTCAGGTAGGTTACTTTGTTAAAACATTCACTTCTCCAAAATGAATAGTTTGAAAAGTTCTACTTATTAAGTTTATCTATTTGCTCAAAATAACAAAAACCATATTATTACATCGGACTGTTCACCATATTTTATTAACTTACCATATTTTATTAATTATTTTTAAAATAGATAGATAGATAGATAGATAAATCGTTTATTTGTAAATGCAATACACAGTTTTTGCAGCATGCTAAAAACATTAAATATAACGTAAGACTTAAGCAAGTGTACCACATCCACAAAACGGCCCTAACTCAGCATGTTGCAGTGACACGCTTAGCACAGTACCACTGCGCTGTTATTCTGTTAAAATATAGATTAGTAGCAGACGATTCGAGAAGAAAAAAACAGAATCGGTTAAAAACGAATTTACAGTGATTTTTTAAAGTTTCAATATGGCTGTCTCTTTCAAAAACGATTTTTTGTATGGAGATTATACTTCGATCACAGAAGGGACAGATTATATGGCATATGGCATTACTAACAAATGACGTCACAAGTGGGTGTGTGCCTCTCTGTCTAATCTTAAATTCATCTTACTTAAATATAAACCACTTACCAAGAGGTGGAGCGACTTCGTTCTTCTCCTCAGGTTCAGGCTGCGGAGAAGGTGGTTTCTCCACATCCTGGCTGGTTTCCCCCAGTATCGGCGTGAGGTACTCATTAGTTTCCAGTGACTTGAAGAGCATGTCTACAAATGGTTTGGTTTCTAGAAAGGATAAAAGAGGAAGTTAGGTTTTTGATCAATTTATTTTATTTTTACTCATCATCGTCATCGTGTGGGTTGTAAGGTCGACAACCGACCTCACAAACCCTGGTTTCAGTGTTATAGAGCCGCCAAAGGCCACTGACTTGGCTCGTGTAACGACTAGATAATAGAAAGAAAGAAAGAAAACTAGATATAAAATTAGACTTGAAACATTATAGGAACAGTATGTGAAGTGGTACCAAAAATGGTCTCCACTCAGCATGTGCTATAAGTAGGGTTGGCTACTTGCAGCTCTGGTCTTCCGTGGAGCCAAATAGATAATAAATAATAATAATAGATAAGTAAAATATTATACTAAATACAATAAAGTATCTATACAGTAAACAAAATATAATATGGGTAACATCAACATCAAAATAATACAAAAACTAAGTAAAATAAGGTTACAGGAAATTTAAAAACAAAAAAGATTTAAAACTCAAAACCCAAAAAAATAGCCGGGACCAACGGCTTAACGTGCCTTCCGAAGCACGGAATCATCTTTCTTTTCGGACAATCAGGTGATTCAGCCTGCAATGTCCTAACCAAACTAGGGAAAGTCTCACAAAGAGAATTTTGCTTGATAGTGTCTCCACCGGGAATCGAACCCGGATCCTCCGTAATGGGCGTCGAATTCTCGACCACTCGGCCACGGAGGCTGCTATTGTACTGACTTGACTGTATAGTTACAATCGAATCTGCAAAGAAGTGGTTTAGCATGGCAGCTGAATATAATAATAATAATAATAATAATAAACAAATTATTTATATTTATAATAGACATATGAGCTGTTAATGATGATATCAACATCTTAGAAATTATTACAAATGGTAATGAATGGGAACACCATTTAGTTTTGAAAATTGTTTGACTAAGAAATTGTGTGTTTCATAGGACTTCAGCATACTTATATTATGTACACAGGCCGGCACTAAAGTTACCACACTTTGACAATCACAGCGCGTTTAATCCCGTAACACTATGAGTGTGGTATTCGTAATGTTTATCATGAGCCGGCTACCGTACCATGCTGTAGGAAGACGTCGAGCTGGTCGAGCATCCCGTCGCGCAGCTCGGCAAGCGGCTTATCCTTCTTCACGAGCGCGTACACGTACTTCGCAAGCGCTGCCGGGTCTGCGTCGCATCTGCGAACAAACAAACAAACATGCTTCAGTACTGACTATATTGAATTAATTAATATACTTTATTTATTGCACACATAAGATCACATACACACAATAGTAAGAAAATTTTAAAATATACAGTTAGGCGGCCTTATTGCTACATAGCAATTTCTTCCGGACAACCTTCTAATTCTAATAATCCAACCTGACCAGTTTACTAATCTTAAAGAAAAATAAATACATTAATTGCACTCATACATACATACATCACATTTGAAACTTTTTGTTTAATAGGTGATCCTTATTCAATCTCCAGCCTCTTAGAAATCCAAAAAGGAAGAGAAATAATAATATATCAGAAATATGGCCATTTCAATTCTTGATGAAACTATTTATACATATCTTGACCAACACTGATGGATGTTAGCCAGGAATAAAATTGGTGGGAGGTTAAACTTAGAAATAGATCCAGATCTGAAAATAGTCCATCTGTGGGTCTAAGAAACAAACTGCATTACTAATATTCGACGGCTACATAGTGTATCTGCCTCCGACGCACAGGGTCGCGGATTCGAATCCCGCCCAGGGCAAACATTCATCTGAATTAATATTCAGTGTCTGAATAAATGTAATGGTCCATGAATAAATGTAATGGTCCATGAATAAATAGACAGAATGGAAGGAAGGCCTTCACCTGGTAATAAGGCTGGCAATGTTATTAGTTATAGTTGGGTTATTATAGGATGGGTTCTGACAGCTTCTTTAATAATTTTAAAAAAGTTGTTAACGTCGTATGAAAAATTTTTAAGCTGTCAGAACCCATCCTATAATAACCCAATTATAACTAATAACATTGCCAGCCTCGTTACCAGGTGAAGGCCTTCCTTCCGTTCTGTATATTATTCATGGACAGATTACATTTATTCAGACACCCTGAAGTTGACACGACCCTCTGACCCAACTTTACAAATTTTATAAATAACTTGGGAGACCTTAGATTGTAATAAATGTTTTGATAGGTAGTAGCTACCTAGTGCTCACAAGTAAGACCTTGATATTTTGTGACCTACTGAATCCCGTATGGAGGCTCATAAACAATCTGTAGCGTTTTAAGTGCGTGTAGTTTCTTCCTTCGAACATAACTTCGCAAAATTATTTGATTTTATGATTATTTGCAATCAACTTTTATCAGTTTGGTTACAACTGCGCAGAAGCTACGTGTAATCTTGTAGTAAGATAAATGAAAAGCACCACACGAGAGGCTATGTAGGTACTGAAACGTCAAAAGAATGCTAAGCATTCCGTATTACGACATTGAAATTTGATATTATTTGTGAACTAAATTGAGTGCAAAAATCGTGTTTCTATCTTCGGTAAGTATCTTACATATTTTATTGTACACCTTCTAATATTCTATAGATAGAAACTCGTAAAGTGCTCGAAAGGTAAATATTGGAAGAAAAATATGGCTACTCACAGGGGTTCTAGTATGGACGTCAGCCATGATTTAAACGCGTCTGGATTCTCGATGATCATAGTAAAACCAAAAAATACGTATCACAAACAACAATCCATTAACAACGCACTTAGATGATTTGAAAAAGATGTAAAATATTAACTAGAAATTACTAAAATTCGCTTTGGAATTTCACACAGTCTCCGCGTGTCAAATCTTTTTCTAGACTGGATTTTTTTACTTTTAAAAAGTGTTGCCACTATTTTTTTCTGAAAAGATCCTTTTTAGTCACTGACCTCTATAGATGGATAGAGGTCAGTGTAGTTAGTAAAAAAAATCGCGAATTTATTGTTCTGTTTACAAAAAGGTATAATAGTGAAAGAAAGCTTATTTTGAATAACTCACCTTCGGTCAAAGTAACAGCAGAGTATATTTATAAATAAGTTTATCGTCGTCGTCATCATCATATTGTATTTTAGTGACGCAAGTTCGCGAGCGTACGGAACTTATTATTTTACCACAATTTCAATCGATGAAATTAAAATGGTAACACTATTTTTCCTCATAATGTATAGCGTGCGTGGCAAAAGATTTGCAATTTGCACAGCCAGTAAAAGTTTATTCAAAGTCCGTGGTATAAAGTGTTTACTTATTACCCGACTGCTTTAGAAGAAGGGTTATGTTTTTCGAGTGTATGTATGTATGTAAATGTTTGTATGTATATTTCTGTGGCACGCTCTACAGCCCAAAATGGCTTGATGGATTTTAACTTAAGAGATGTCGTTAGATTCGTCTTACTTGTGAGAGTGACACTGGGTACATCAAAATAAAAAAAAAACTGAGATGGCTGATTTTTGGCGCTAAAACATAGACTTCAAAAATTTTATCTCTCCAAAGTCCAAAACCTATCGAGTGGGGTATCACAATAAAGGGCTTTATGAATGGTCTACAAAAATATATACAACTGTGTAAATGTAATTTGGAATGAGAAATGCTAAAAAACATCAAAAATTTTAACGTTTTAAAATTGTTTAAGGTACTTATTATGTAATTTTTGGAAGAGACACAACAATATCGGTCATTCATTACAAAAACTAAAAAGATTAAAATAAAAGAAATATTAAACAAACAAAAAACCCGATTGCGTGGAAATTTTAAACTTTCAAACTTAATTAATAAATGAACTGAAAAGATGCAAACAAGTTATTTTTGGTTTTGTTTTGAATGATCGTGGTTGATTTGATAGTATTCACAGCAGCAGTTTGCACGCAAAAGTATGGAAATCCGTTCGCCGCGTCGATGCGAAAGGATTTCGAGCCCCTCGGTGGGGAGCTGGGGACGTATATGAGCTGTTGATGTCATGATTGATGAATATAAGTCTTCTCTTTCTACTATCCCGGTTTTACAATCACATCACACTAATATTATAAATGTGAAAATATATTTAGATGTTTGGATGTTTATTCCACTTTCACGCCACTGAAACGTACTTATTCCCACCTTACACGACGCGAGCAAAGTCGCGGGCGGAATGCTAGTGAGGAATAAAACTTATTTTTTAAGGTAACTTGTTTGCTCGCATTTGGGCAGTTCTCTCAATCGCGTTCGCGCGCGGCGCGGCACATGGGAACGATGAGTTAGGTATGTTGCTCCCCAAAAAAAGATAAGATATTTAAATCAAAACATGCAGAAGCATGCAGAGCGTTGATTATTATCACGACAATTTCACACATACGAGTATCTGCCATTATACAGTGAAACAACTTAAACTTACATTTTTTAGCTACTTTTAATTTAGGTATAGGTGCCTCCTCTTAGGCCTCCTACAGTTTATTATAATATTTTTTTTTATATAAGTTATATTTTATGGCCTGGTTACACGAAATCAAGGTTATTAGTAATAGAGTTGGCCATTTTCGGGATTTATCCCGTATAATCTTTCGGATGTACCGGAAGTACGGAAGTAACAATCACGGGACATATTTATTGAAATATTTCATGTTTACATCTATTGATTATCATTTTGTGGAAAACTATTTCGATAATCGAAGAAGTATAGTATGTTAATAGAGTTTTTCTTTGAGGGATTTGTATATTTGGGCATACCTGAACACTCAGCCATAATTTTCATAATTTTCATAATTTTAATTTTGTAACGATGTAACTTATTATTATATAGGTACGTATTAAGTATTATACATTTGATTAACTAAAATAAATCATGAAAAAATATTGAATGGAAGTATTTATTTAAACTTTGACCGAAACCTAATATAACTCCGCTGATTATATTACTTTTTATACGTATCTTTTTTTCTATTTCAAGACTAACACCGTAAAAAAAGATAGAGATACACGGAGAATATTGTGATCTTTCTTTGTTATCAAGGTTATCACAGATCTGAAGTGGAGCAGTGTTCAGCCGATTGTGATTATGTAGCGCAAGTTCATTGGGATCAAACGATAAACAGCCGCACTGCCCTTACAGCGGTGACAGCGCTTTATTTTGTAAGTTAATGCAGCGCAATAAACTAATAAATATGAAATACACGAAAAAAACGTCTTTCTTGATTGAACAAATAAATATAGATACTGAGTCCCAAAAAGGTAAGGTAAACAAGTTCTAAGTAGCTTTCTAAAATAGTATTGATATGTAAATACGTTATTTGTGTAAATTTATTTTACGAAAACATCTTTATCAGTAGGTACCTACTTAGTAAAATACACATCTGTCATGGATATAAAAACAGTAAAGAACAACTTGGACTTGAACCAAAAAGCGTGACGCGTATAAAACGAGGTTCCTGACGCAAAATTCAGCTTTAGGAGCAGGAATGGAAAAGAAAAATTTTAAAGTTAGATAAATATCTCATTTTAGTGACGTCGAAATTAAACGAATCCGTATACTACGCCAGTTGAAACCAAGTGACTCGTATGTATCTTTTTAAAAAAGTTTTTCGTAATATCCCGTGTCATAATCATGCAGTAGACAAATAAATTAAAATGATACGAACATCAACAGAGAACACGTGAAATTGAGTGGTGCGTTAATTTAATTGCGTAGTGCGATAACAGCGCTTAATCGAATGAATTCCTATTTTAAATTTAAATCGTAGGTTGTCGCGTGGTGCGGGAACAACAGTTGCCTATCGAACGGGTACGGGAACGCGTTCATTTTTATTTAATTTGTAGCTTTAAATGGCTGTGATAGTGTTGTGATGTGTTTTTTGAGTTTTTGATGTTAACCATTGCATTTTTTATTGGAACTGTTATTGTTTGTTATTTATTTAAGTTTTTTAATAACAGATCCAATAAGGATTCACCTAAAGGTACGTTTTATCTATTATATGTTTTATATTACGCATCTGTATTTACATTTATTTTTATCTCCTGATTCACTTGTTTATATGAAACACTGAAAAAGAGGTAACCTTGCGTTGGGTACCTAGTATTACCTACATGAAATTTTGGGTTAAGATTTAAAATTCATTAATCTCATTCACAAGCTTTGGCTCCACCGGTGGAGCCTGGCGGTGGATCCAAGTGGATGCAGGGATGAAAAGTAGGAGACTATCAACCTTCAGACTGCTCGTCCAATAAAGTAACCTGAGAACTTGTACTCATCATCGTCATCATCATCGACAACCGACCACAGAATCAGAACTAGTACTAGATTAATAAAACATTAATAATAGTTAATAATAGCCATCTATGTTAGCTTTGACGTCGAAAAATGATTTGTAAAAATCTTAATTCGAATAATTTTTTTTTTTACTTTTGACTTAGTATGCCAAAAATTATGTTTTAGAAACTTGTATTTACCTACCTTACTGGGACCCATCTTCAAGGTTGTTTTTTTAGTTTTTAAATCGACATCTAATTATTTAAATTCACAAACCTTTACGTATATAACTCGCAAGTTGGACCTTTTGACGACAACTTCATTAGCATTCAATTGCGCATACATAACGTCTGTCAACTTATGAACTGTACTACTCATGACGTTACTACGTACGAAATACTTCCTGAAATTAGGAAGTAAAATGGCTAATATTTGCTTGCTTCTTCTCTTTTCCGAGTCGATTCGGCGACTAACCAAAATGTTTGACCTCTGAGCTTCAATATGAATATAAAAATATTATTATAATATTGACTGATTTGAGTTGTCTGTAATAAGGATTTCACAAAAATGTTGAAATTTTAGTATCAAAATAAAAAAAAGTTCTTATTACTTTCGTCAGAAAGTATTTGGTAACACTAGTGTTGGCGTTATCAATCGATTGAAAGTCTTACAAAACATTTTTTTTTAAATTTAATTTGATACTCCCATATAGACAGCTAAATTCATTATATATTATTTCAAAATGATTCGTGGTTTAATTTTTTTTTAAATGGCTGTTCAAGGTTAAGCCCACTTTGGTTGCTCCCCTTTGAGAAGACAGCTCCAAAGTTGTCACATATATTTCAAAATGATTCGTGGTTTAATTTTTTTTTAATGGCTGTTCAAGGTTAAGCCCACTTTGGTTGCTCCCTTTGAGAAGACCGCTCCAAAGTTGTCACATATTGGTCAAATTAAGAGTTGGTTCACGTTATCATGAGCTGAACATGGCTCCGTCCATATTGAAACTATTGGAAATCGACTTCGTATTTCACTTTTCCAATTATTTGTCTTGCATTTAGTGGATTATATCTAGGTAGGTACTCTACGTCACAAAGTTTTTGAAAGACTTACTGCCATTTTCTGAAACCAAGTTCTCTACATAGTTGTCGCCGTGCGGTGACAGCAGAGTAGAATACATTTGTCACCAATCCCTACTCTTCCCGTGGGTGTAATAAGAGGCGATTTAGGGACTACCATTGAACAGGGAACGGGCAGCAGCGCTCTCTGATACAGTAACCTTTTAATCTGCGATCTCCAACCCGCCTGCCAAGCGTGGAGATTATGGCAAAACCCTCCACTTAAGTGGAGGAGGCTCATAGTCCGGCAGTGGACTGTAACGGGCCGTTGATGTTGATGAAGTTGTCTACCAAAATACAGGTAACGATAGATATTCCTGTACCACATTCTATATCTATTTGTGACCAATAGCTCACTAAGCGCTTCCAATCACAATAATATTCAATGTCATGAGAAAATTTTAGAAAGTCATTAGAGCAGCCTGCTATTCGCGATTGCCACTTAGTGAGCTCCTAGATTAATCTAGGAGCTTAGAAATTGATTAATTCGTTCAATCTTCCATGCTAGTCTGTGATTCACCGTAACATAGACAGCATACTAAAAAATATAATAGCCAAATGGAACAAGCCGCACGTTTTCGATCAAATATAATCTTATCGCGAACACGAAGAGTCTCACGGCGGCGTAACGTTTACCTGTTATTGGCTGTACTATAGGTACAGCAATAAAAAATCTGTCACACCGTTTGACTTCTATTCGCACAATACAATAGGAATGTTATTCATCCTTTTATATTGCAATGAGGAAGTAACACATCTTTTAACCACTCAGCCATGCTTTACAAATAGGTTAAAATATGCATACTACTCACCGGCACAACTAATCGCCCACCCTTTTTTTCAGGGAATATTCGTGATTCTTTATAATTCTATTAATTACAGCTGATGTTAGTTAAAAAGTTGTTAATTTAACGTTTATTTAAGTGTGTTTAATTTATCGTAAAATAATCAATAAATCAATTGTAATGTATAACAATAAACGTAGTTTAAAATTAACCCGAAATACAAGGGTGGGCGGTTAGATGTGCCGGTGAGTATATAAGAGACAGACGTACACGACAATGAAAATAAAATTAAATGACATAGATACTAAATTAAGCAAAATATTTATTCATCTATATCTATATGCACCTTACTACATGCCAAAAATTGTAGCAGGTAAGTAGGTACCTACTTATTTAAATAACATTCAATGTAATTAAAAAAATATGTACCAATTTTTGAAAAACTTTGCAAGGACTTAACAGAGAGGAAATTTTAATTATCTTTTATTATGCATATTCTTGGACATTTTCTAAATCTGCCTGATTAAAAATTTTTGGGAAATGGTGACTTATAAAGCACGCCTGCCTTGGAATGCCCTCTATTTCACTTCCTCAGTGTTATCATCACGTGTCCCCAGTCACCTTCAGCTCGGCATCAGCACGCCTCGAGTGAATTCGCGATCCCGACCTCTCGACTTGTGACACGCCGCGATAACAAACGGACTACAAGATAAACATTGCCCATTTTACTAAAGTTTCCATGAAAGAGAAATGTATGAAAAAATTAAAAAGGCTACGCTATGTCCTGTAAAACATTTTTTTCCTACATTCGCTCTGCGATTTTATGGAATTTTACATTGCTTACAATTTACTACAAGAAAATAAGTAAATATGTTAATTAAATAACGAAAATCTTCATAGTGGTTGTTCGTTCATTCCGTGCAACTGAACAACTTCTTTCTCCAACTGAAGAACTTTACGAAAACCTCAAAAAACTCCTATAATTAAATTTTTCATCTCTCATGCTCTGAAAGTACTTATAATAATGACCATAAAGAAAGGATGTAAGTCCTACTTACATCCCAAGGGATGTAAGTAACTTTGAAATTCGAACCTTTCTTTTTATTATTTTCATAGAAAGTTGCACGCGATAAATGGCAAAGGAATAGACACAGCCTACAATTAATTTTAATTTCAATGAAAGTAAAAAAGTCACTTGAATATACTTTTCTATGCAAGATGAATACAAAATACATGTATTTACCAAGAAATAACAATAAAAGAATTAAAAATAATAAAATAAACCATAATTTTCTTGATTTTTGTCAAAAATCATGCCTGGCTGAACGAACGCGCTCTATAAAAAACGCGGGAGAAATTTTTTGCCGAAAAAAAAATCTTATCTGTGGTTGCAATATTTTGACTTAGATTTGATACGTATTTTATTAATTTATGCTAATTTTAACGATTAAATTGTGAAAATTAGGTTACTTTAGGTTTGTGCGTGACTTTTCAAAAATTAATATACAGTGATGTCATTAAAACCAACAGAAAATTTCGCAGTTTGACTATGAATTGATGTGTGTGTGTCGCATGTGTGATGTCAATGTGATGAGCCCATGTGTTATTTTTTTACAAACTGACTTGTTTTCTTTCCTCACAATCGTGATGAAAAGCAGAGTGTTCACCACGTGGGAAACTGATCAATTCCCTCGCACTATAAGCGTCCTCGCAACGCTCGTGCGCCAAAATACCTCATGGTGTAACTGATCGATTTCACCCCTCGGTTAACAATCTACTACTACATCTCTCACGCTCTGAAAGTAGTCCAATAATGACCTCAAAGAAAGGATGTAGATAGGAAGTAACTTTGAAATTCGAACCTTTATTTTTACTGTTTGCATAGAAAGTTGCACACAATAAATCGCAAAAGAATAGACGTATACATAAACAGCCTATATAATTATATAATAAATTTTATTTGAACAAAAAGGAAATATCTTGCTTGAATTTAATTCAATTAGGCTAGATTAATACGAAATTCATGTATTTACCTAGAAATATCAATAAAAATATAATAAAACCACAAAATAAACAACTATTATTATAAGTTTTGGCTAAAAATTACACGAACGCGCACCCTAAAAGTAACCTTACTTTAGTAGTTACCTTGTGAGAAACTGATCAATTTCACTCTTACACTATAAGCGCCCTCGCTACGCTCGTGCGCCAAAATACTTCGGGTTTAATTGATCGTTTCCACCCCTTAGTTAACAATCTACTATTAAATGCATAATAGTCACAGGGACCAAATTACGGGACGATTCAAATAAGAGTGCAATGTTAGAGACGAGCCGTGAAAGAATGCGACTCGGACGCCATCGGTATGCGCTTGATGGAAATTGATCGAATTCCGTACGTTATATTGGAAGGAAATTGCTCTTGCCAGTCGGATGAATACCTGTTACCTATTACCTGTTAGTATATAATTTAATTTATGTTTTCTAATAATTAATAAAATTTACGAAAATAAACGTAAAGTATAGATACTTCCTGCTACTTTATTCTTTAAGAATCTAGAATAGATTTACCTGTAATATAGGTATATGTGCTATCTATCTTTAAGGTCTATCCACCCAGCTCAGTGCCGTGTCAGGGACGGGGCCGGAACGTGGCAAATGTCATAGAAAATCGTCATCGTCACGAGTCTAAAAAAATATCGGTACATACATTTTCTATGACATTTGCCACGTTCCGGCCCCGGCACTGACACGACACTGAGCTGTGTGGATAAACATTTATTCTTTCTGTCTAGTCGTTACATGAGCCAAGTCAATGGCCTTTGTCGGCTCTATAACACCGAGTTTGTGAGGTCGGTTGTCGACCCTACAACTCACACGATGATGATGATGATGATTCTTTGAGAAAACCATTATCTATAGAGATATAATAGAATCGATACGCATGTTGGTGTTAGGTGGGTTATATATTTTTATTGATATTCAAAAGGTACATGCTTAATTCGTACAATAATATCTCGCCAAACTGTTACCCAGTTTGTTGGCGAGTAAACCGCTTAACTTCAATTTTATTGTGCACCTACCTAAGCTAAAAACGATACATATTTTTCCTACACTTAATAATTCTAACCTACCCACATATATAGTAATAATAATACCCAACAAGTAGACTTGTAGTGGATTGACCTAGGTAGGACCTAGGTACAGGCAACTTATAGAGATAAAGATGTGTTTTATCAAAGTAAGATTTAAGAAAAACAGAGCTATAATTTATGAAACACCATTCATACATATTCAACTGGCGCCCTAAACGACAGAATTAAAAAATTTGCATAAAGTCCGAATATTCACTTGACCTATTAAATAATGAATGACGTGTGGATCAAGTAGCTGTAGAAGTAGGTATGCGTATGTAGTCACGTTTTACTATCTGGCACGCTCAGCGCCTTATACTAAAGATTCGTTTTGCATTTCATTATAATTGCAAATTTAAAAGTATAAGGCGTTTTTGGTGTAATAATATATGACACACGAATCAAGAAGTTAATTTAGTTTTTGCACAAAGATTTCAGCCTACATCTACCTTACACCTACCCTACACCTACAATACAAATGTTTGACAGTTACGAAACCCATGACCATTTTGTATGGGAAAATGTCTTTTTATTTTATTTTTTCGTCAATTTTCCAATGTTTTAATTATTCGGTTATTCGGGACGGAGACGAAACAATAAATCAAAAACCTTGAAAATCATTCCAGCCGTTCTCGAGTTATAAGTGTTCGAACTAACCCGACTTTGTTTTACATATATTAAGATTTTAAATTATGGTAGAGTTATGAAGATTTTGTATTTTAAGAAATTAAGCTGTAATGGTTACGTTTCATGATTTTTATTACATTTAAACAACTATTGAATCTTTAACTTTCACTCACTGAATCCTTGACTATGACATTTCACTTTTAGAAACTAAAGATAGTAGTCGCTTGTTTGTTTCTGTTTCACGTTTATAATTATTTATTTATATTATATTTATAAAATCAATATGCTGAGTTTTTGATGCATTTGAAAGAATTTAGTGACTTCACCATTTTTGTTTTACGAATGTGTGGAACAATCATGTGTTTGAACGTCTTTTGTATTCCTGCAGGTCAGTTTTTTTACAAATTTATTCGTCGTTAGCATTATCATACATAATTAAACTAGTGGCTCTGTGAGCTGTAGACCTCGCGAGTCTGTATATCTTTTCATATTTTTATTTTTTCTCCACAAACATTTCCGAACCCTTGATTTTTTTTAATCTTATTTTATGTTATTGGTTAAGAAACGTGACCTGATGAAAACAGCCTCAGTGGTAGACCTTGTAAGCTGGCAACTCCCATAACTCCGTAATTTTTTTAAATTTCCAAAAACTGACTCGACAAAAAAATTCTATTAATTTATCGAACCTGCTCACAAAATTTCACGAGAATCGGTTGAGAAACGCGACCTGTAGAGTGAAACAAACAAACAAACAGATGGACATACAAAAGCAAATTTGGCCAAGCTGGAACAGAGACGCTTCGCTCGCTCGGTCAATTATGAAAAAAAGAAAAAAACCTCAAACGAAACATCTATCTCCACACGAATTGTTTTAAAATAAAACTAAAGCTTATTTTTAGCATGATATGATTATTCAATTAATTTACTGAATGACATGATAATATCGTTTTCTAATAAAAAAAATTCTATTGTTAACAGACGAGAAAATGTCGGAGCAAGAGCAGAACAGGTGCTCTTCAAGTGAAAGCGATAATTTCGAGAAAATTGACTCCGACGAAGTACGGCAGGATGAAAATGTAAGTTTGGTCCTAACACAATTATTACAAACACATTAATGTTATACTGTGGTTATACTAAGAACAAAAACGCCAAGGAATAATAAATGAGCATTTTAGAACTGCTTTGCGATTTTTTGTTCTCAATACTAATGAACTGTTGAATAGACCAGGGCCCTGTTTCACGAAGCAACAAGTTACTAGTAACAAGTTACAATTTGATATACATTGCGTAGTCAATTTGCCTAAACTTTAAGCCCTTATAGTTTTATCTAATCGTCTACGCAATGTACGTCGAATTGTACTTGTAACTTGTAGCTTCGTGAAGGGGACCCCTGATATATTTATTTCCAAATAAGTACGAAGAGTATTTTCTATTTTTGGTATAAATGATTATCACAGGGCGAGCCCTTAAACTTCACCATGGGCGGGCAAGAGGATCCAGACACGCCCGAAGAAATCGACGAACCAGCACACGAAGGACGCGACTCGTTTCCGAACGCACCCCCGCCGAACATCATCCGACGGCACCTCACCAAAGCTCAACAGCTCACCCTGGCTGAGAAACGTGCTACTTTGAGGTCAGCCAATACAATAAACACACTTATACCTATCGCATCGTAAGAATGCTGTCCTGGCAGCTGTCATACACGTACAGTTTTTCTTCTGTCTCTTTTGCACCCATTTGGTTTTAATATTTTCTGCCTGCTGTCAGGACGGCATTCTTACGATGCGATTACTATCGTAATGATTTGACTAAATACCGCCTGGACACTGGTCAGGTAGATGCTGAAAAACTTCTTATGGGACCGCTACATTATGATCGTCATCAGCAGCTTATACACGTCCCCACGGAGGGGCTCGAGTCTACCTTGAATAGGGGATCGGGCTGTTCACCATATTTTATGAACTTACCATATTGTATGAATTATTTATAAAATATGGATTAGTAGCAGACGATTCGCGAAGAACAAAACAGAATCGGTTGAAAAACGAATTTACAGTGATTTTTTAAAGCTTCAATATGTCTGTCTCTTTCAAAAACGATTTTTTGTATGGAGATTATATGGCGTTACTAACAAATGACGTCACAGGTAGGTATGTGCCTCTCTGTCTAATCTTGAATTTCAAACCTTTATAACTCGGTCAATTTTAAAGATAGAGCAAAAATTCTTTTAGTGTTCGATAGCAGAAACTAAGAAGTTTGGATTTATAAAATAAAAAAAGTAGTCTGATCCCCTATTAAGGCGATTAGATCGCAGTCAGCCACACTGGCGCAGTGCAAATTCGTAGACTTCACACACAACTTTTCAGTTCCCTTGCATAATTGAAATTTTTCTTACGATGTTTTCCTGCACCGCAATACCACCGACACGAAGGTCCTTGCTTGCTGTTGTGCAATGTAATTCAATTGCACTTACATCTGAAATTATGTTATAAGGATAAATGCGCAAATACAGTTGGTAAACAAACAATTCGATTCAATTCAAAATAGATTTGATAGTACCTATAGAGCTCTTGTCCATGACTCTAAATTATGTTGTTTATTACTAGTGGCTCACAGCTGTGGACCTCACACGTTTTTCTCCACAAACATCCCCGACTCCTTAATTTTTTTTAACTTTTTTTTATATTTTTTTTTATATTATTTTATATTCTTTATTTATTTATCTTATTTTATTGGGTAAATAATGTGACCTGTAGACGAAAACAGCCTCAGCGGTAGACCTTGTAAGCTGGCAACCCCCATAACTCCGTCAAGTTTTTAAATTTTCAAAAACTGACTCGATAAAAAAAAAACTATTAATTTATCGAACCTGCTCACAAAATTACACGAGAATCGGTTGAGAAACGCGACCTGTAGAGTGAAACAAACAAACAGATGGACAGATGGACATACATAAGCAAATTTGGCCAAGCTGAAGCAGAGACGCTTCGCTCGCTCGGTCAATTAGTACGCTAAGGCTGCAGGCAGCTGATGCACCGATGAATCGATTTACTCAGAAACTTATAAGTGCATTTTAAACTATTTAGTATGAACATCACGTAAATAAAACGCGCTAGCAACTAAAAAAAATACACGTAAAATATTCGTTTTAGAAATAATTAGGTAAGTATCATTAATTGTACGACTCAACCGATTAAGTGTTTTATTTTTATTTTTATGTGATCTCTTTTCTTTACAATGTCTACTTTTTGTTACACATATTTAAATTTAAAATTCAAACCTACTTAAACCTTAAGAAAATTAAGTATATGTATTTAAATACGGGAAGAAACCTAGTCTCGAACTTGATTGATAGGTAGAAGAGTATACGTAAAATTATTACGGGATATGGTCCCGAAATAAAGCGTTCGGGTGCAACTCTAGTAAATTTAATAAAATAGGAAATTTACAATCTATGATAAATAAACCGCAATCAAAATAAAATTCTTTCCACAGAAGAAAGTGTTACTTACATTTTTCGTTATTAAGAGTTTTCAACACCGAAACCGAATTTTAAAAGAAGAATAGGTTTAAACAATACTTACACCTACCTACCTACCTACCTACTTTAGTTTTAATATACGCACATAGCGTAGGTACAATCTCAGAGGAAATAAAAGACGATCGCTTCGCTCCCTTGCGAGGCGACGCGCGTCAGACAGAAATCTTTGGCAAAGAGGATGTACGATCTTTGGGTACAATTTTACTTTTTTTTTTTTTTCTTCCTAACTAATGGCGACACATCTTATGTAGACGTATTTCGCCAGTGTCGAGTGATATTTGTAGGTTTAAGATATATATCCTTGAATGATTGTTCGGTGAATTGGGCTCAGTAATGTGATAGTACAATAGGGAATATGCATAAAAAAAATATTAGATTTTTTCATAGTTCATCTGAAAGTATACAAAAATAGAATACTGACAGTCAAAACAGAATCAAAATTGATTGAAAAACAAACTAGATACAACATTATCAAACAAATATATCTGTCTCTCTTTTCATCATCAACGAAAACAACATTTTCTATGCGGCCCACGTGACCAATGACGTCAATGGTCATGTCGGACCTCTCTGTCTTACCATCAACTTTGAAGCCTTATAACTTTGTTTCTGAGCCAGATATTTGATAAAATATTTTTTATGTGTTTATCTGGAACTTAAAATATTTCGATTAATGAATTTAAAAAAAATGTGCATATTCCCTATTAGCCTATTACTGAAGCCACCACAAGGCCTCTTGGCATTACAATTTTACTTAATAAGTAAATGTTGTAAAGATATAATAATTACTATGCTCTCAGTCAGTTCAGTACGTGCTCCGAGTCCGACTACACAATGACATGATTTGAATGTATGAACGCATTAATTTTCTTATTAGATAATGTGCAGTGCAATAAACAAGTTGTTAAAATGACGTCAGAGGCGACCAACCTTCGTCCGTCGAACACGGATCACGGAAAATTCAATTCATAAAGTAAGGATTGTCTACCAAATAATAACTTAATTAGACTTTACAAAAAACGTGGTTAAAACTGTGGATATACGGACGGTCGACTGTACTGCGGTCATTTACGTTTGTTGATCATAATAATAATATGATTAAAACAATACAGCACCTACTTAATTTATTTATCTATTTATATAATTAAGATTTACAGGCAAATAGAGAGAAATAACAGAGTAAGGATAGAGATTTTTTTTAAAATTTTAATTTCATTATTTGTATTGCTGTGCCCGACGGGGTCCATGTTTTTAGCACTCACCAATATTATTTACCACCTAAAATGTACACATGGAATGCAATAAATGATTTTTAATTTGAGTTTGAGATAGATGAGAGATAGATGTTGTTAAATGGCTAACTATTACTATGTGTATCTAAAGAGAGCTCCGATGTATTTATATTTTTTTGTCTCAACTATAAAATGCTACGTAATAAATACTTACTGTTACTATACTTGTAATATTAATATTAAACTGTACCTACAAGATGTAATAAGTAAATGTGCGCAGCGCCAACAAACTGTTCCTTAGCAGTTTGGCGCGTAAAATGTGCTGTAAATCTTGTTATTGTACAAAAGATTAAATAAATAAATAAAATAATAATAGAGAGAGAGATAACAGAGTAAGGAGAGGAGACAGAGATATAGATAGAAAACTTGTGCCATACTGTGACTAACTATACCACTATTATTAGATTTCCCTTGTTATTCACAGCCTCCGTGGTCAAATGGTAGAGCGTTCGCTTTTCATTCCGGAAGTTCCAGGTTCTAATCCCGATGGAGTCACTGTCGAACTTTGCAAGGCTTTTCGCAGTTTGATTGGGACATTGCGGGCTAAATCACCTGACTGTCTGAAAAGTAAGATGGTTCCGTGCTTCGGAAGGCACGTTACGCCGTGGTATTTTCCTGCTAACTACGGAAATAGTCGTCTACACAAAAGAACGTGTTACTTACATTTTTCGTTATTAAGAGTTTTCAACACCGACACGAGTCATGTGAACACTAACACCTTTTACACCTCGGTTTGTGAGGTCGGTCACGAGGCTGAAGAAGAAGAAGAATAGGATTTCTAAAATTTTACACCACTTACTTAAAAAAAAACATGTTTTCTTTCGTTTCACCCACCAGCCACTAGAGCACTTTCAATTTTCAACCAATCAATAGGTTTCCCTGCTTATCGAAAAATCGGGAAGTAACAGTATCGTAACAAACCGGGGCACAGTCGGGAATCGAACCTGGGATGGGGCCGAAAATAGGTCTTTCATGGTAAAAAAAATATCATGAACACCTTGTTCGAAACCCACCCAATAACTAGTCAGTAAAGAGCCGACCTCCGCGCTTAAAACACGTACTTATTGGTTGGTTTTCCTCAAACCATTATCGTGCTCGAACACGGAAAACATTAGTTTTTTTTATGGAATCCAAATACGGAATCAGAATCTACTTTTAAATAAAAGTTCCCATAAGTTTGTGACCTCTAAATTAAACGTGCGCGTGTGTACATATATCTGTGATTGCATTTTCCGCACTTTTCGCTTTCTTTTAAAAGTTGCCAGTGATAAACAAATCAAAAGAGAAAAAAATAGGGTTGGATTGTCATTCTGTCGATATTATTTTTCGTGTTTAGCGCTGATTTTATATGATTGAAGTTTAAAAATATCATAATACTATGTTTTGTCGAGTCACATTAAAAATAAAACTATTATCCATCGTAATAATCCATCGTGCACAAAACAACAAAAAAACAGTAAGGCCGTTTCAGAAAAACACGATATCCTAATTCGCGGTTCTTACTCCATGCTTCATTAGATTTTTTTTGTGACAATTCTACGTGATTATAATGTTTTTTAGATAAAATATAACTAAGCGTACCTTATTTCGTTTTTTCACATGCTGAAGATTTTAAAAATTGAAAATAACTATCTAACTACCTAAAACTCCTAAAAGGCTCTAATAAGTACTCTGAACAAGTGCTAAATAATTATCACCGTACTTATTTGTTTGTGAAATGATATCATATCCTCATCATTATGACGTAAAAAGCAAACTTATTGTAAATACAATAAGCATTAATATGCTGCTAGCTAGACTAGCCAATCTATTAGTAGAAAAAGCCTTTTGAATTGGCTGACACAATAGGTTTTCATCATAAATTAATTTTATCATTTACCTATTATATTAAAATTAAAGTACACCGAAATCAACATTGTGATGTTGAATTTCCTGAAACATCACGTACCTACATATACATTCAAAATTCATTGTGGATTTATTGAGAAACCGTTATTAATAATTGGTGTGATTAGAATTGAACATAACATAAATCAGATATATTTGAAACAACACGTTGTTTAGAATTGTTGATTGATAAAGTATAAAAATTGAGACATATTAATAAATATCAGTTTCTTATATCTATCAGTTATTTATACCTTTTGATAACTATTATCAAAAGGGATAAATAAACTGATGTTTATTTTAGTTGGTTCTAATTTAAGGTTTTTCCATGTTCCACAATGTCGTCTGAGATAATCTTGTGTATCTGGATGACACTGTAAAACAACAAACAGTGCTTGCAATTTTTCGTGTATTTTTCATTGGTATGTCCAGATGATTTATTTTAGTTACCAAATTATCACTGGCTAATTCAAAGCATTAATGGGTGTTAATAAAATTTATCAATAGACACAAGATATTTCGTTCATGACTTCCATACAAGGACAGCATCTTACCCAACCAGTTGGTGGCGTAGCTACCAGAAACCCATTGCTGCCATTGTCTTTATGTCGCTAGGTCAAGGAGGTCTTGTAGATATTTTCTCGAAGATGTTTAATTTCTTTATCATGTAATTTATTCGTGATTTTACCAAATTTGGGAAAGCGCAAGGTAGAACAACTTATTGGTTCAGCTAAGGCCTTGATGGGGTTTTCTGGTCTTTTAATAATAATTTCACATACTAATATTTACATTTTGTTTATTTTACCATAAATAAAAAAATCCGTAAGAATGACCTTACGTTATTTTGGACACATATACAATTATTCTGTTCTCTTATTACAGCATTCTAATAATACACAGCTGTGCGCTAAAATTAGTGTAAATATCATGCCATATCCAAAGGTTAGACAAACTTTAATATTTATCTTTATAAACGGCAGTGCTTAGCCATTGACACACGGAACACGTTGTCTATTTGTCTATTACGTAATAGGAATTTACTAAGCTATATTTTATTGTACTTGGCTAGTGAAAATGATCAGAGTACAAAATTGTATTTATTATTTTTATGACCACATAATTATTGCGCAGTTTATTGAAAATAAAAGTAAATTTAATAAACTATTCATCAAAATCAATCCAAAGGTTCTGAACCTAAGTAAGCATCATCATAAATTATAGTAGACCTATAATTTCGGCTTTAAAAATATATAATAACAATTTTATAGTGAAGAGTCGATCACTGATATGGTTATGAAGTATTATCATATTACATAATGATAAAAAATGCTAATTAAAAAACAATTTGAATTATTATTGACTAGAAAAGGGGCACCGAATCATTTGACGTCACCGCTACGCACATAACTCATAAATGGGACTTTGATTATTTATTACTTGCTGCTGTTAAATACTAAGAATTAATATGAAATAGGCCGTGCATAATGAATCTTGTCATCAGTTTCAATCAGATTGCACTACTTAGACACGTATTGTTAATTTTAAAATATTGTGCTAGTGTTTCACGAGCAGATTTTTTAGTATCTCTATCTACAATGATAAAGTGATCATAAAAATTGAGATAAGTAGTTCATTTTGCAATAAGTTAGTTGAACTTATCAAAATATTCTATCATTTGTTTACCTGCTAACCCGTTACAGAAAATAATTGAAAACAAAGTTTATTTTACTGGTTTTGGTTAATTATAATCAGTGAGCGATGTGTGTGATTGAGGGTACATGGACTTTCCTAGTGTGATAGACATTTTTATTAAAATAAGTGACAATTTGAGAAATTGGTGCACAATGTTGAAAAGGAGAACATCCAAGCGTTTCGTCCTCGGTGACACTTCAGTTTCAGAAGGTAGTGAAGACTATGATAAGATTGATAATGATGAAGAAGCAACGGAGATAATTCCTAACAATCTCAAGTTTCAAATGACATTGGATGCTGAACCGGAAAAAGTGAAAGAGGATAATAAACAGCAGCAAGATGGAAAGTTTTTGCGGCTGCCCAGTGCAACTTTGCAGTAAGTAGCTAATACCTGTATTGATATTTTCAGTCGTAGAATCGAATCAACTTAAGCAAATGCAAATAAAAATTATAACTGTTTATATTTGATTAAATCTGTACAGTTTATAGAGTTTTTTGAAACACTGATTGATAAGTCGTATGACGTGTTAGTCACATCTCATATTTTAGTTAGCTTCTTCTTTCGTGTCGGCAAGAGCTTACTGTTTATATGTAAGTATAGGTATTTTTATAGTCAGTAGATAGCTATGTATGTATACCTACTTATTCAGTGTTAGCATAGACTCCTCCGACCTTGCAGTTCGCCTGCTTACCATTGCAATATTTTACAGTATATTTTGCATGAGCGTGATTTTACTAGACCAGCGTAATGGTGATTTATCTAACAAGTCCGTTTTGTTAACGTATTTATTATTATTTTCTTATGTATAAAAATAAAAGGTAAAACGGATTAATGTATTCAGATAATATGTTCCCAGTAGGTATGTATCTACATGATTAAATTAATATTTATTTAAGAACAAATAATTTATTACCTACCTATGTTCTTCAGGTCTAACGAGGAATCGGAAAACGGGTAACTAGTAAAATTGTTATTGATTGATAATTTTTAAAATTATACTTAATTATTTTGTTTACTTCATGTTTAAGGATGGAAAGTGCCGATTTAGAAACACGTAGTTTTGAGTGTGTAAAATAAATAGATAACATGTATGCATTGTATAAGTTGCAGCTAAATTGGTCAGAAACAAGCCTAAGAAGTCAAAAGGTTACTTCGTAATCGTATGTTTTGTGGAATATAATCATTACTTCATACGCAAGTACCGTATACGTATTTTGTAGTTAAGTTCAAATAAAGCTGGTATGACATAGTAAGAGTAGTTATACTGGTTAAACAACCGAATAGTAATAATTAAATGTTAAATTATTCTAGTGATTTCAAAGCGTCAACTTAACTGACTGAGATGCAATGCAATTGTTTTAAGAATATCGTTAAGAATATCGATGACTGATTTACCATCGCAGCAAATAATATATCAATGTTTTTATGCAACGGTGATTAAAAAATATACTGTTAGTTAAAAGTCACACCTGCTATTAGCAAAAATTGTATTACAAGGATGCAAGATTTAGCAATGGATAAGAAACGAACGATAGTAATGGGATCTCCATTAAATTTGAGTATATTCTTTCTTTTTTATAAAAAAGTTAAATAATTTAGGAAAATATTCAAGTTACTTTTAAATACAAAAATACCGCCAAAATAAGACAATATTTATAAATAAGAACAAAATTAAATATCTCTTCATGACATGATTCAATCAAGTGAAATGACTGAGCGAGCGGTAAAACATTCAGTTCTTATTATAAAGATTTTGGGTTCAGATTCCAGTGGGGACACTGTGGTCCAAGGAAAATCACTTTGTGAGACTGTCCCTAGTTTTAGCACTAGGGACGCCATTGCAGCTGCTTAATTATCTACCTGAATCATCAACATCAACGGCCCGTTACAGTCCACTGCTGGACTATGAGCCTCCTCCACTCAAGTGGAGGGTTTTGCCATAATCTCCACGCTTGGCAGGCGGGTTACTCTTCCCGTGGGTGTCGTAAGAGGCGACTTAGGGACCACGCATTGAACAGGGAACGGGCAGCAGCGCTCTCTACCTGAATATATAGAAAGTAATACTATATTGTGAAGGCACGTTTATTTATGAAAATGGAGATGGCCGTATGTGAAAATATCCCCACATATTTAAATATTACTATAATAGTTGTTACTAAGCCATGTTTGATGTTAGGATTAGAAGTCATTAGTGGCTGATAATGAAGGGGATTCTTTGTGAACGATGTTTTGTTCCAAATTTACTTAACAAAAAAATTAGTGAGGTACCTAATTAATTACTTACGTAAACAACGGATATCTTCTCCACAAATATTATGCTAATCATTTGTTATTATCATAATAATATTACAAAAGCCAATTTATCATTTTTTTATCTGATCTGCAACTGATATTCAAGAACAAATCTGTTCAACTGGGTCCCGTTTCACGAAGCAACAATTTACAAGTAACAAGTTACAATTTGATATTCATTGCGTAGCCAATTCGCCTAAACTGTATACTCTTATCATTTTATCTTTTTGTCTACGCAATGTACATCGAATTGTTCTTGTAATTTGTAACTTGTAGCTTCGTGAAACGGCCCCCTAGTGATTCAAGAACAAATCTGGTCAGCAACTGATGTCAATATTATCTATTATACAATATTCTATAAATGATTTAATATCTCGATTATTCTTATCATATTCTGTGATTATTGTTGACAAGTATTATTAAATTTGAAATATTGTGAGTGTGTCATGTGACGTGCAGGTTGAAGATTGTTGTTTTTTTACCCAAGAAATAAGGTTGTTTACTACTATCGATAACTTGTTTACCTAACCTACGCTCAGCACTAAAATAGACGACGACCGTTTCGAAAAACAACTTTTCCTGCTGTGCAATATCCTTGCGTATTTTACAGGATTACAAGGCAACCCCAATTGGTAGTCTGTCCTTTTCTTTCTTGCAATAATTGACAGGAGGAAAAGAGACGACGCGATCGTACGATCCGTCATTGAAGTTCTATTGGTGTTTCTTACGTCAAATATGAAAACAAAACTGTGTGAGGGAATCCGGAAGAAATGATGAATAAATATTGTTTTTAAACATAAATTTGTGATATTGTTCGTGTTGTTGTGTAAATTAGTGCTATTTATTTTATTCTGGGCCAGAAATGTACCCTAACATAAACGGAATGTACTCTGAGAGTACATACAGGTTAGTTTTTAACTTCGCAATTTTACGCATTGATTATTTACTATTTTGTGCTTAAATTGAATTTTAAGTTCGTTTATCAAATAATTTCGAAGTTGTTTTGTCGTCCCGTTGGGTTTGGAACAGTTTAATGCGTATTTTGTATTCGATTTTTCAAAGTGTGCCACTACTAGATTTCACCTAAGAATTTCACTATTGCATGAGTTTTAGAAACTTCGTACTTAGTAAATACATCTAAATGTAGCCTCTAATGTCCAGTTTGACATTTTGTTTCGTGTCAAAAAATAGGGGGTAGATAAAATAGTCAAATTTAGTTTTTAAAATGTTTCAAAAGATTCACAGGTATGTGTAAAAACTAAGCAGATACACATATTCTTATCAATGATATACCCCTTCATTCGTGGTATACCCCCTATTTGACTATATACAATTTCTCTTAAAAACTCAGGACCATAGTCTTCTTTGAAAAGTGCTAAAAGAGATCACATCAAAACAGTTAAATAAAAAAGAAATTCAAATGAAGAAGAACGCGCCGCGCCCCACTCGCTTGTATCCGTGATTGTCTTTTGTTTTAATTAATTTTTTTGTTCTTTTTCTGCAATTTATGTTGGAATCTCTGTGAAAGACAACCTGTATATGATTTCGAGATTCTTAAATAGACTTCTGCTTATTGTAATCCTAGCTTAAAACAATGAGCATGATATAATTTTTCAGTTGAAAGAATAGATATATATTCACATTTATTCATATTAAATGTAGGTATTTTTAATTTAGTTTGTCATAATAACATCTTGAATATTATGTTTATTTACATAAAATCTGTGATTATGTTATTACTTATCTTCTTTATCGGTAATAAATGATAAATATAATACATAAATATTAAATTGTCATTTTTGTGTTGGCAGGCCTTCCATGTCCCAGGGTACCGTAGTGCATAGCCATCGCTTCCAAGAGAAAGACTTCACCGTTGCCACTCCTGAAGAGTTTGTGCGTCGGTTCCAGGGCACCAAGCCGATTAACAAGGTAAGATCCATAAAAATAAAATTGTATAAATCGCTAGGTTATTTTACAAATCATCATCAACAGCTCATATACGTTGCCACCGAGGGGCTCGAGCCTACCCTGATTTAGAGTGATTAGGCCTTAGTCGACCACGCTGGCCCAGTGCTTGTTGGTCAACTTAACACAGAAACTTTGAATTTCTTCGCAGGAGTGTGCAGGTTTTATCACGATGTTTTCCTTCACCATAAGAGCGTCTAGTGGCTAGGGCCGCTGCCTCCCGTCCGTTTCTTCTGGCCGTTCTTCTCCACAGAGGGCGTACACTGGTAGTGAATGTGCCATCCATGATAGCTTTGACGTCGAAAAATGATTTGTAAAAATCGTAATTTGAATAAAAAATTTTGACTTTGAGACGCAGGTTCGATCCCTACCACGTGCCAATGTGTTTTTGAATTTCAAATTCATATGTACGTTTATTCTGCGCTCTTACTGTGAAGGAAAACATTGTGATAAAACCTGCACACTCCTGCAAAGAAATTAAAAGGTGTTGTGTGTGAAGTCGACCAACCCGCACTGGGCCAGCGTGGTCGACTAGGGCCTAATCGCCCTAATTCAGGGAGGGCTCGTGCCCCTCGGTGGGGACGTATATGAGCAGTTGATGATAGTCTTTACATGAACCATATCAGAAGCCATTAGAAGCTCAATAATTCTGACACCAGGAAATGTGGAGCCTCACAACCTTACAGCTGGCATAATAATAAGTATCTGGGCGACTGAGCTTAGCTCGTGCCATCTGTTGGACAACTTTCGGACCACGAAAAAATATATAAAAAACTTTATTTCTGTCATTTTTGTATTTAAATAACTAAATGAAAGAATAAAAAAGTAAATAACAAATAAAAAATGACATACATAAACAAATTAAAAAAATATATCTGTCGAGATTCGAACTCAAGACTCTAAAACCAGAGCCCTAGTTTTTGTTGCGTTGTAAACAGTAGCGAAATCACCTGTCTCTTTTAATGATATGGCATAACAATTCTTTTAAACCTAAAAACACAGGGAAATCCTGTTTTACTAAAAATAAGAATAAGAAAACATTCATAATAAAACCTAGCTAGATCGATTTATCGCCACCAAAACCCCCTATATGATTAATTTTATCGAAATTGTTAATTTTTTTTTAAATAAATGGCGTTCCCAAAATGATTTCTCCAGTATCAAGTGTTATTGTGTTTTTTTAGTTCGACAAACGAGAAATTGAAAATTGAATTCGAAATTGTTGCAGCCGCTTCCGAGATTTTTATAATAAACAAATATTATATAGAAATATAGATATATACAAGGATTGCTCATTTAAAATATAAAAAATATAAGCTAAATGTCGCTTTTAATTTTAAAGTATCGTAAATTTGTTTTATCTACGTAACTATTTCTCTTCCACCAGGTTCTGATAGCCAACAACGGTATTGGAGCAGTGAAATGTATGCGCTCAATCCGAAGATGGTCCTACGAGATGTTCAAAAACGAACGCGCAGTGCGGTTCGTTGTCATGGTGAGTATTTTATACGTAACTCAGGCTTAATCAAAGTGATATAATTATTAAGACGATTCTCTGTCGTGTGGTGACGGCAGAGTAGAATACATTAGTCAACAACCCCTACTATTCCCGTGGGTGTCGTAAGAGGCGACTTAGGGACTACACATTGAACAGGGAACAGGCAGCATCACTCTTTGGTACAGTAACCTTTGGATCTCCAACCCGCCTGCCAAGCGTGGAGATTATGGCAAAACCCTCCACTTAAGTGGAGGAGGCTCATAGTCCAGCAGTGCACTGTAACGGGCCGTTGATAAATAATGACGAGTGTATACATCAAAAGTTTGTGTGCGTCAATGCGACCTGTAAGGAGAACAGACAAACATGAAACCATTTCTGCCCAAGCTGAAACAGAGAATAATTAATTGACGTATTTATTCCCCAGGTAACCCCGGAAGATCTGAAGGCGAACGCGGAGTACATAAAGATGGCGGACCACTACGTGCCCGTCCCCGGGGGGTCTAACAACAACAACTACGCCAACGTCGAGCTCATCGTCGACATCGCGATACGCACGCAAGTGCAGGTGAGGTTGATGCGAGTACCAACAGCAATACTTGACAATAACAAAATAGTTAACTCAATGACAACTTTACCACAGTTTTTAACAACAACAATAACAGCAACACTTGACAATAACAAGATAGTTAACTTAATGACAACTTTACTACAGTTTTTAACAACAACAATAACAGCAACACTTGACAATAACAAGATAGTGAACTTAATGACAACTTTACCACAGTTTTTAACAACAACAATAACAGCAACACTTGACGATAACAAGATAGTTTTAATGACAACTTTACCACAGTTTTTAACAACAATAATACTATACGCTAACAAAGACAGTTCATTTTATAACAACAACAACACTTTATCACAAGGACAAAGTAGTTAGCTTAATTAACATAGTTTTTAATAACTACGGTTAGGTTTGTATTGTTTGTATTACGTAATATATTATATCTAAATTATTGTGCACGTTTTATCCGCTTTCATGTACCAGATTTCTCTGCTGGAAGACATTTCGCTAGAAATAAGCAATGCCTGTTGTGTCGTTTTTCTTTATGTTCGTAATTTCTTTTGTAATGTCCTTGTGTACAATAAATAATAAACTAAAAATAAATAAACTACAACAACACTTTACAACAGTAGTAACACTTAATGAGAGCAACAACACAGAAAAAAATAAGTAACTTTATGATAAAATCAATAATTAATTATGATAACAACAACACTATAACTAAAACAACAACCATGTATGTATGTATAAGGAGGGACGTCTGCGAGGAGCGCAGACGGGTGACCTGCTCTATATTTAAGAACTATATCACCCTTAATCCCAGTATTGATGGATGCTCCTTTCATGACAGCGCCGCATCAGCTCAGCCGTACCGCGTGATACTCACGGTAGGTGAGTTGTGTTAGGTCTATCCCTTGTTCTCTCCGCTTCTGGCATGGAGTGACCCAGTGGCCCCCGCGACTACCCGAGAAGAGCCAGCTTGGCAACGGCTATTGCCACCGCCCAGCCAGCCCCCCCCCGAGCGCCGCGTGAGTCCCAGTGCCTCCCCACGCCTTAAGCTTTGAAAATTCTGGGTTGGTTGTTCTCCCCCCGTGAGATCGCAATCGGCCGGGCCTGCCATCGCCCACCCTCGGAGCACCCATCGAAGGAGTATCGGTTTTACTGTAGCTCCTCCGTGATGGCCCCCTCAAATCTGCCTGTTGCTCTACAGTATCTCAGTATGTTCTTGAATGAAAGATTACTCAGTTCTTCCTTTTCGATGCTGTCTGTTTCCCATCTCGGCAGTGAGTACATCGGACATTCTGCCAGGAAGTGTAAGCTTGTTTCATCTTCGCCGCACTCTGGACATGTGGGGCTCTCTGCTCTCTTCATGATGCTGAGATGTCTCTTTAGCGTGCAGTGTCCTGTCACTATACCTGTGATGACTGACGTCTTTTTTCTTGTGTTGAAATAGGTGCTTAGTTCGTCTGCGATCAAGTGTCCTGATGAAAAGTTTAGACTGCCGGTATCCGGTGGCCTTTTCCCATCTGGCATTGGTTTCTACTCTTGTTTTCTTTTCAATAACTCCTTTTGTAATTCTATGTGGTATTGGTAGGTGGGGCTCAGGACCTGTGAAGGTACTCTCCGCTCCCTTTCTGGCCAATTCATCTGCAGTTTCGTTCCCTTCGGTGCCCTGGTGTCCAGGCACCCAGGCAACAGTAACGCTACTTTTATTTGCAAGTAGGTTAAGTGCTGACTTGCATTCTTTAACCAGCGCTGATGTTGTTACTGGTTTATCTCATTAGATAAACCAGTAACAACATCAGTAATATACAGTGTCCGCCTCTAGATCTTCCATGTTTTTGATCTGATGAGCACATTCTAGTATAGCGAAGATTTCCGCCTGAAAGATGCTCGCATACTTTCCTAGTTCTATTGAAGTCTTTAAGGACCGCTCAGGCCCAGTGACAAGGATGCCCGTCCCTGAGAGTCCTGTTAATTCTTTCCTTGACCCATCCGTAAAACATATCAACGCGTCGTCATTATGCTCTACTTCCCATGATGTTCTTGGTCCTATGTGTATTCTGTATTTTTTGTCGAATATTCTTTGCTTCCTGATCAGATCGTTATTTGCCAGAATCATCGACATGTTTCCTTCGAATTCCTTGGCTACCACAGAATGTCCTGTGTCATTGGTCTGTATGTTCTTGAGCTCTCTTTTTTGCCTCCAGATCAAGCGGATTGAGATCAAGTATCATATCCAGCGCTGCTGTCGGCGTGGTCCTAATTGCCCCTGTTGTCATTAGCCCTGCTAATCTCTGAACTTGGGCAAGCTCTTTGTAGTTTTGCTTGATGCTTGCTCTATGCCACCATACTATAGATCCATAGAGAAGCCTCGGGAGAATGATGGCCTTGTATATCCACTGTGATATACGTGGCTTTAGACCCCAAGTCTTCCCTATGGCTCTGCAGCACTGCATCATGGCTATCTTAGCGCTGGTGCATTGTGCCTTTATGTGCGAGTTGAATTGCAGTTTGCTATCAAGTAGCACTCCTAGATATTTAATCTCCTTGACTGTTTCCAGAGCCGTTCCATCTATTGTGATTGGGTTGGTCATTGTGTCTTTTCTCTTATTTGTGAATATGATGATTTTTGTTTTCTCAGGTTTGAGATTAAGTCCTTTCTCTCTGCACCATTTTAGTGCAGTTTTAAGGCCCATATTAACGATGTTCCTCATCATATTCAGGTCCTTTCCTGTCACTAATATTACTCCATCATCAGAATACGCTTGCATGTATATGACTTTGCGAGTAATTACCCTGATTAGATCATCTAGAAGTAGACACCACATCAGCGGAGGCAGACAGCCCCCCTGTGGGAAGCCTCTGTTTGCTTTTATTGTGTAAGTCTTTCCTCCTAATTCTGCTGTTATCGATCTGTGCTTTAGCATGTTCATTATCCAGTTGCTAACCTGGAGTGCAATGCCTTTTCTTGTTAGTGATGCTTTAATTGATGTGCTAGTAGCTTTATCGAATGCTCCTTCGATGTCAAAAAAGCACCCAATTGCTGATTCTTTCTTGTCCAACGTGTCTTCTATTTTGGTTACCAGATTGTGGAGAGCCGTTTCGGTTGATTTATTCTCCATGTAGGCATGTTGATTAGCATGTAGTGGCCTGGTATCTATTTCTATGCAAAGTCTAATATGTCTATCAGTTTCTCTTGACCTTTTAACATAAATGTCGAGAGACTGATGCATCTAAAGGATTTGGGATTTTGGTATGTCTTCTTCCCTGGTTTGGGAATGAACACAGCTCTAACCCTTCTCCAGCTTTTAGGGATATAACCCGATAGTATTGATCCTCTGTAGAGTTCAATGAGTTCTTCCTTGATATACCTGAATGCTTGTTGTAGCATTTTAGGAAATATGCCATCTGGTCCTGCCGCTTTAAAATGTGCAAATGAGAATATGCTCCACCTGACTACATCTTCGTTAACAATGTTGTCCACACCATCTACCATTGACGGCGCTTCCATTGTTTCGCTTTCTGTTTCATCCTTCGAGCACCCCGGGAAGTGCGTTTTCATCATAAGTTCTAGGATTTCCTCTGGCTCGTTTATGATGTCATCGCCAATCTTTAAACATCCTAACTTACTTGCCTTATCATTGGTGAGCGCTCTTGCTAGTCTCGCAGTTTCCGGATAGTCGGTTATGCTTTCGCAGTACGCTCTCCAACTTTTCTTGCTTTCCTTGCGACATTTATTGCGCAGATTGTTCCTGTTTTATTTTATTTTATTTATTTATTAAGATCACCAACAGAGTATACAACAGATCATTTTAAGTATGATACAGTCCTTAATTATAATAAACAGCTAATTGCTACCCCAATTATAGGTGATAACAGCATGCAAAACACGAAGATAAAGCTATATAAATGAACTAAAACTAGAGAAATATAATATAATATAAAGAACAAAAAATATATAATAATATGGAATTAGCCTGTTTCCATTGCTGACTGCATCGAGAGAACAAGACTTTACAATAACAATACATATATATATTTGCTATTCAAGCATATTATCCCTAATATATGACTTTTTAAATGAGTAAATACTATTAGCAAAGATATCAACATCCACATTCCCAAAACAGCAGATTGTATTATAGTGACTTAATAATCTATTAAGTGGCGAAAAATGGCCCAAGTTAGTACGGGATGCGTTTTCAGAAAACAATCTGTGCTTAGCAGTGCGATGGGGTAAATTAAAAGGTATTTTGAAATTAACTTTCTTTAACAAACTGGGAGTATTTAGGGCCCCGTTCACCAGTTTGTGTAAAAACGCACCATCCAGCAACTGTCTTCTATCGGCCAAAGACTTCATCCTGAAGTGTTTGAGGCGAGCGGTGTAACCTGACAGTTTTTTTGCCATATTACAGCTGTATGCTAAATGCCATAAAAATCTTTTTTGAACGCTCTCTAAGCGTTTTTTATAAACCTCGTAATGAGGATACCACACTCTCTAATCCTGTTAGCTCTGTAGGTATGCCAGCTGTCTTGATCACCCTTACTTAGGGCGACACTGAGGGCTCGGCGCGCCTTTTTCCTGTCCTTTCTTAGTGTTTTATTCCACCAAGCTTGTCATCTGCCGCTGGATATTTCTCTGGTGGGGCATGCCTGATCCAGTGCATTAACCAAGGATTTTTCCAGGTTTGACGCTCTTTCTTCGATTTCCTTCGCGTTACTTGGGGTTCCGTTACTGGATGGACTGTACGTCTTCATGATGTTATCGAAGAGTGTCCAGTCCGTTTTTCGGATGTTTCTTATACTAGTCTTACCTATTGCACTGTTTATTTGGAAAGTGATCCTGCGGTGGTCCGAGGAGTCTGCAGTGTGCACCATCCAGTCGCTAATGTGGTTGCTGATGTCGTTTGAGGCCAAGGTTACATCAAGTACCTCTCTCCTAGTTCTAGTGATGAACGTGGGTGTGTCTCCTACATTCGTAATTACTAGATTATTGCTGATTATATATTCTAGAAGTAACTCACCCTTTTTATTGCAGTCGGTGCTACCCCACGCTTCATGGTGTGAGTTAGCATCGCAGCCAATGACCAAAGGAATGTTCTTACCATTGTATTTAGCAGTGGCTTCTTCAAGTTCTGACGAAGTTGTAGGTGGTTCAAAAGTTGTCTCGCTGGGGATGTATGCGGACATGAACACAACTTTCCTCTTGGTGCCGTCTTCCATGGGTAGCATTATCTGTATCACCATGAGATCTCTGTAACATTCACACTCGATTAGTCCTAGATTCCTTGCCCTTTTGCTGACAAAGATGCATGTTCGGGGATCATCCTCACCGTGGTGATAGAGTATTTCTCCTCCCAGGCATCCCAGCCCCGCCACACGTTTGTTGAAGACGTATGGTTCTTGCAATAGGGCAAGGTCTATCTTATTTGCAGCAACAGTTCTGCATAATTCAGCAGTAGCCAATTTGCAGTGTTGCATGTTTAACTGAAGTATCTTGAGTGTTTGTGTGTTTTTGTGTAGTGTATTTGTTTGTGTAGCCATTGTAGTGTGATTTGTGTATGTGTGTGTGTGCTTTGTGTATGTCTATGTATCATGGCGCTGAGTCGTGCCCCTTCCGTTGCCAACGTTCTTCGGGTCCCCGCGGTTGCCCACGCTTACCGAGGCGTGAATGATGGCGGTCGGGTCTGTCCCATTGCCTGTGGTGCGCTTGTAGAGGCAGTGTCCTCCAGCTCCTCATCCGACGACATAACCTGCACATCGACGTAACGCGATGCGCACTGCATGTGATCGTCGGGTTTTTTTTTTTTTATTGTGGAGCATAGGTAATGAGATGGTGTACATTTATACAAATTCTTAAAATTAATTTCCTCTATGTCCCGCCGCATGGGCATACAATATTTAAATGTCATAAAATAAAATAAAATAATTGAAATGTCATAAAAATAAAAGTGTAAACATTCATAATAACTAAACTTATTTGTCCATCGACTTATCATTTAAATATTCGTTTAAACTATAGTAACACTTATTTACTAGCAAATTATATAAACTATTTTAAAAACTTGTAGACTTCCACATTCGCGCATTGATCTAGGCAGCTTATTATAAATGTGGGGAATTCGGCAAAATACACTTTTGTGCATCAACGCTGTATTATATTTAGCTATCACTAATCTATCTTTAAGTCTTTCTCTAGGATTAAATTGAAACAGACTAACATTGGATTTTACAAAGACAGAACATTCGTAAATGTACATACACATTACAGTTAAAATATTCATTTATTTAAAATGAGGCTTACATGAATCAGTCCCTTTTAAGCTAAAAATTGATCTAATACATCGTTTTTGCGATCTAAGTACAAATTGTATATCTGTTGCATTCCCCCAAAATATTAAACCATACCGAAGAATTGAAGCAACATATCCATGGTATGCCGTTATAACGCTTTTTGGATTGGCGCTTTTGTTCACCGCTCCTTCCGTGTCCTGTTTGGGTACCCGTGTAGTGTTCTTGTTCTTGATGAGTCGGGCCTGGACCTGCGTGCCCTCTAAGCTAATCCAGACATGATCTTTATCCTCATCAAGAATGCCCTGCGGTATGCCTACTACCAGTCTCTCTCCCAGCGGGAAAGCCGTTCTGGATAGCAGGACCCATTCTTTGACTTTAAGCTCAGATCTGTGTGAGTTCTGGGCTTGGATCATCATCATCATCAATTCGTGGTCGAAGTGATCCTCTTTCTTACCCGGAACCCATATGGAGACCCTGGCCCTATCCAGACTTCTAATACCTATCTCTGCCCCGTTGTGTTCGCCGAAGTCTTGAAAGAGCGCCCATTCCCTCGCCTTGGTCGACATTGGTGTAAGAAGGAAGAAACCTTCCGACACCAACCCCGACGTAGCAAAGGACAAGCACTCCCCTCCGATCCCAGCCTTGGCCCCAGCAACGAGAAGTTCCCTGAATTTCTTCCGGATGGTCGCAGCGAACACTTCGTCAACCGGCTCCCCATCCTTCCTGAAGAAAAAACAACCAACCATAGACTCCTAACAATACAACACTTATAACAATTGGCAGGCGGTGTGGGCGGGCTGGGGCCACGCGTCAGAGAACCCCAAACTGCCCGAGATGCTGCACCGCGCCGGCGTCGTGTTCATCGGGCCTCCAGAGAAGGCCATGTGGGCTCTGGGAGACAAGATAGCATCTTCTATAGTGGCACAGACCGCTGATATACCCACTTTGCCTTGGAGCGGTAGCGGTAAGTCGCTTTTACTATAATTGATACGTCAATGATCCCCTGATGAGATGAGATGATCCTTTTTCAGCTAAAACACGTCCACTTATAAACAAAGGCTTCCCCTAAGGACCTTCTTTCAGCCTATAGTAATTTGTAATTCTTTGTTTCAGAACTAAAAGCGGAATACAACACGAAGAAAATCAAGATATCGTCTGAATTGTTCGCTAAGGGATGCGTCACCAGCTCCGAGCAGGGGCTACAAGCCGCGCACAAGATCGGTTGGTATATACTGACATGTTAACCCTATTTAAAAAGAGTTTAAAATACGCTGTTTTGAACTTAAAAATTGGCTGACTCCGTCAAAGATTTATATAAAAAACAAACAAAAAAATAAATAAATCAAACCCACATAGAATTCAAAAAGAAAAAAAGAAAAGGGAAGTTAAGGGTCAAAGATTGTTATTAATATCTATACTTATTTTTTTTAACATAAAAAAAAAAGGAAGGTATGTCATAAACAAGGTTATTCGTGATTCACACTTGTCAGTTAATCGAGATTCACGTGTGTCTGGAAATCTATCCTATGAAAGACTCTAATGTTAAAAGAAATAAATATATAGATGCTTCTTAATCATAATCATCTAAAAATTAAAAACACAACTGCGCTGCCAAAAATTTATTGCCCGTGTCATTCAGGTTTGTAACGATACTCCATACATCCAAATTTATTGCCCGTGTCATTCAGGATTGTAACGATACCCCCTACATCCAAATTTATTGCCCGTGTCATTCAGGATTGTAACGATACCCCCTACATCCAAATTTATTGCCCGTGTCATTCAGGATTGTAACGATACCCCATACATCCAAATTTATTGCCCGTGTCATTCAGGATTGTAACGATACCCCACACATCCAAATTTATTGCCCGTGTCATTCAGGATTGTAACGATACCCCATACATCCAAATTTATTGCCCGTGTCATTCAGGATTGTAACGATACCCCATACATCCAAATTTATTGCCCGTCTCATTCAGGATTGTAACGATACCCCATACATCCAAATTTATTGCCCGTCTCATTCAGGATTGTAATGATACCCCATACATCCAAATTTATTGCCCGTCTCATTCAGGATTGTAACGATACCCCATACATCCAAATTTATTGCCCGTCTCATTCAGGATTGTAACGATACCCCATACATCCAAATTTATTGCCCGTCTCATTCAGGATTGTAACGATACCCCATACATCCAAATTTATTGCCCGTCTCATTCAGGATTGTAACGATACCCCATACATCCAAATTTATTGCCCGTCTCATTCAGGATTGTAACGATACCCCATACATCCAAATTTATTGCCCGTCTCATTCAGGATTGTAACGATACCCCATACATCCAAATTTATTGCCCGTCTCATTCAGGATTGTAACGATACCCCTTACATCCAAATCCAAATAAAAAAATAGTTATAAATACGTTTTTATGAACTTGGTAATTGGCTGACCCCATCAAAGATTTATACTGTTGATCCTAAGATGTATTCTAGATGCTTCTTAACCAAAATTACATCGTTAAAAGTGTATTCACAGAACAAAAGCAGTTGCCCGACTAGTTAAATGAGTTTTTAATTACAACTCAGTGGGTGGTTCGAGCATTCGCCTCTCGATACAAGAGTTCTTGGTTCAAATCCGGATGAGGACACCGTCCATCAATATCACTTTGTGATACTGTTTCCAGTTTGATTTCATCATCATCATCTCAGTCGGAAGACGTCCTGCTGAACATAGGCCTCCCCCATAGGTTTCCACCGTTTCGTTAAGCTGTTAATCCCGGCTACTACTACTACCTATAATAGCTGGGTTTGTGAGGTCGGTCGTCGACCTTATATCTTTCACGATATGAAGATGATGATGTTTGTCTGCAGGGTTCCCCGTGATGATCAAGGCTTCAGAAGGAGGCGGTGGAAAAGGCATCAGGAAGGTGGAGAACGCTGATGACTTCCACAACATGTTCAGACAGGTCAGTGTTGGTCTAGCTACTAAACTAAGCATGGAACATAAAGTTTATAAGTTTTAAGATTTTCGTGGTGAACCCGCGAATTGTGAGAATGTTAGTATAAAGTTTATATTTCGACACCTCCTATGAACCACAACGTAACTTGAGATACAAAATGACTTTAGTTAATATTATTCCTTATCATAATTTTATTTACTCTTAATTTTCTGTCCAAGCAGTCTGTAAGTACAATAGAACATTAGTAAAAAAAACCTAACTATAGGTAAAACGTCTCGCTTACTGCTATACTGATTAGTTGCTAAAACTGAGTTACGTTGTTGTTCATAGGAGGTGTCGATTTGTTCAGGTTAAAACCTTAGATTTTAGAAATTGCTGAGATTTATATTCTACAAAAATTTTGTCTTAATTTTTCCACCTAAAAAGAGTTATTAAAATTATTGATATACCTACCAAACGCGTGCACCGCGTGCGTGCGCGTGTGTGTCCTATTTCTGTCTTGTAATAATAAAGATAAATTTATTCTGTGAAATCTTGGCTAATATAAACATTGTACTTTGTGTTACTTTAGATGGCAAACAACAATGGGATTCTCATATAAAAAAATTGTCGAACTGACTGAGAACTCAAATGTATACTTATTTTTATTGTATTTTATTTTATTTCGCTCGCTCGTTCAATAAGTGCACGTGGTATGACCTCTGTTATGAATCTGATCGTACAATATTTCCGCATTTAAAGTGAATAATGACTGGGCCGAATAGATATTGATGTGTGGTATCGTCAGGTGCAAGCGGAGGTGCCGGGGTCTCCGATCTTCGTGATGAAGCTGGCCAAGTCCGCCAGGCATCTGGAGGTGCAACTCCTCGCCGACCAGTACGGTAAGATCCACACTGGAATGGATAGGTTCTTATTTCACATTAAAACATGCATTACTTTTTATTTCACTTCAATACATGCAATATTACCAAAGTTATGACCGCGAGAAGTTCCGAGCGTGTGACGTCATATGCAGGCGGTTGCGAGCGGTGTAATAGGAACGTTGCGTGCATATGACGTCAATATGACGTCACAGCTACCACTCGCCTCGTGCGGAAGTGTGCACTTTGATCGTTAATAACTCAGTCATTTTTAAAGATACATAAAAAAATGAAATCACAGTATTTTTTGTAATTTTTTAAAGAACATTTTGTCATTTTCAGCTAAAATCGTCGGTCAGACCCATCGATACAAACATGTTTTTAAGATTTTTGAAAAGCCCTTTAAAACGCGATTTCAAAAAAATAAACTTGTTTTCAATGTTCAGGCAGCCTCCGTGGCTGAGTGGTCGAGATTTCGCAGCTCATTACGAAGGTTCCGGGTTCGATTCCCGGTGGGGACACTGTCAAGCAAAAATCTCTTTGTGAGACTTTCCCCAGTTTGGTTAGGACATTGCAGGCTGAATCACCTGATTGTCCGAAAAGAAAGATGATTCCGTGCTTCGGAAGGCACGTTAAGCCGTTGGTCCCGGCTACTATCTAGTCGTTACATGAGCCAAGTCAGTGGCCTTTGGCGGCTCTATAACACTGACACCAGGGTTTGTGAGGTCGGTTGTCGATTTTACAACCCACACGATTATGAATGTTCAGACCAATGTCTGTGTTGTTCTATACAGAAAGACTGCATTCTGAACTCCATCGTACCTGCAATATGGCAGTCCGTGAAATTGAATAACTTTATGAAATAGGTTTAATAAAAGCTACGCTCGCTACGCTCGTAAGAGCACAAATGTGTGCTAATATGGCCGCCAACCGTTGGCTCGTAAGAGCACACATTTGTGCTCTGGTACTTCTCGCATATGCGGTGAGAAAGAAATACTTTTTTGACGAAAGATATCCGATTTTAGTGGTTGGGACGTGTATGGCGGGCTTTATAATAATATTTTCATTAAAATGGCAACACAAAAAGCTTTTGGTTGGAAGAAAAAAATAAAAATATGACAACTGTAACTTTTACGAATTTTCGCGGGTTCGGAAAATTTTTAGTGCGTGTTTATTGTGTTTGTTACGGTATTTACGGAAAGAAAAGGTCAGTAAAGTATTTATACATGTTCTCTGGTTATTCCTTTACATATAAAACTTGTATATTTATGAAAATAGTGGTCTTTGATACAATCAAACTCACTTTGAATAAAAGTTGTACTTCACAGCCCATTTTTTTTTTGCGATTTATGTTAGATTCCCTGAAGTATTTATAACAACAAGTACCTATATCGTAAAATGGATGATTATTCATGAATACTATTCAAGATTTCTTTCATTACTAACGCCTAATGTTGATTTTCATGAGTTTGAAAATACGAGTCGCACGACATATGTTTGATATAGGACCAATACGGCCATAAACTTTGATAGCTGTTTTCATGAAAAAAATGTATGTGGACTCAAATATAACGAGAAACGTTTGCAACACGTATTTATTACAGTTTTATTGAGAGTAAATTTATTTTTCTGATACATTATGTATTTCTCGTAATTCTATTTTATTTACATTATGTCAGCAAAGTTTCTAGACCCTGAAGTTTCCGTACCTGTAATTATATTGCAAAATGATAACTAACATATAAAAAAAATTGAAATAGATCGTAATATATTCTGGAATTAGATTTTAGTAGTAGAATGAATGTTATCTCTCAAAATTACTTGTAATTTATATTTATCTAACCCTAGTCCTTGCGAAAATCACCGCCATTTTTTTTCGCGAAATTTGACACGAGCGAAACGATGGTGTCAAATGTCAGTGCCCCCGAGCACACAGGTTAAGGTTCATTCATTAATTAGGGTCTCGGTGGTCTAGTGGCCAGGGCCGCTGCCTCCTGTCCGAGACGCGGGTTCAATCCCCACCACGTACCAATGTGTTTTCGAATTTAGAATTCATATGTACGTTTATTCGACGGTCTTACGGTGAAGGAAAACATCGTGATGAAACCTGCACACTCCTGCGAAGAAATTCAGAGGTTGTGTGCGAAGTCGATCAACCCGCACTGGGCCAGCGTGGTCGACTAAGGCCTAATCGCCCTAATTCAGGTTAGGCTCGAGCCCCTCGGTGGGGACGTATGTGAGCTGTTGATGATGATATTATTATGTAGTATTGAACCAACTCGCACTGGATCAGCGTAGTCTGGCCTGATCGCCCTCGTTCAGGGTAGGCTCGAGCCCCTTTGAGTGTTGACGTTGGTGGTGAATGTTTTGTCCCTTAGGCAACGCGATCTCCCTGTTCGGGCGCGACTGCTCCATCCAGCGCCGCCACCAGAAGATTATTGAAGAGGCGCCCGCCGCCATCGCCAAGCCCGACGTCTTCATCGAGATGGAGAAGGTAATGCCTTCACACAAATACTTTACTGACATGTGCAGTGGCTAGAGGATTAAAGGTTAACTGCTAATGAACGGACGACAGTTTTAAAACGCCTTCTGTGTTAAAATGATACCGTTAACGCCATCTGTTGACAGAAAACTACACTGTTTCAAAACGTCATGTAGTGACAAAAATAATACTCATTTCAAGAGCCATATAGTGACGGTAAGTGACATTGAAAACTTTTTAACAAAAAATAAAACATAAATAAAAGTTAAAATAATACTGTCTTAAAACCCCATCTACTAACAAAAAACATACTAGCTTAAATCTATTGATGGAAAGAAATAGTGTTCTAAAGCGCCATGTAGTGATCGAAAATAATATTTGCTTTAAAGCGCCATCTGGTGGCAGCAAGTGATAGTTTTTTAAATCCAATTAGTGACAGAAAATAATACTGTAAACGCTACCTATGAGTGTTATTTTTTATCTGTTTTAAAACGCTATGTAGGCATAAGAATAATGTTATTTTTAAACGCCATCTAGTGACAGAAATAATATTGATTTCAAGCGCCATCTGGTGACAATAAAATACTGTAAACGACTATAGTCCGGTTATTATAGGAAGAGCTCTGACAGCTTCAAAATTCTTCATTCGACGCAAACAACTTTTTTTTATTATATCCAGTTTATAAACTATAATTGCTATAAACTGAAAAAAAAAGTAACTTCACCTCTTACTTTATCATTATACAGTAATTTTAAATAAATAAATAAATGAAATAATATTAAATAGTTTTGAAAAGTTTAATCTGTCGGAGCTCTTAGGTTTAAAGATACTTTATTCTCATTAAAGACAATGGTGTCGATTCGGCATACGCCCAACTAAACTAAACTTAAAATTAGTCCTGTCACTTTCTATAATTTTTAATAGAAAAGGGACCGAAGATCATCGGTTTTGTTTTTGTCTTTGACTTCACGACTAACTGTCAAATTTAGTCTGGGTTTAGTGCCATGACGAATAAAAAGCCACTAAATTTGACAGTTAGTCGTGAAGTCAAAGACAAAAACAAAACCGATGATCTTCGGTCCCTTTTCAATTAAAAATTATAGAAAGCGACAGGACTAATTTTAAGTTTAGTTTAGTTGGGCGTATGTCGAATCGACACCAATAACCCACTTACATGAGAAGAAGACTAAGGTAGGAATATTGGACAACAAACACTGCTGCTCCAGGTGTAGCAACTATACAAGGATTACAAATTTGCAACACAAGTTCACATTATTAGAGAAATGTCTTTGCGTAAGATATATTCTGTTAGTTTGCGTTTGAACTCGATAATTGATTCCGATTTTTTAATAGCTGGTTGTAAAGTTGTGCGCCCTCGTACGCTAGCATTTGTTTGCCGTAGTTCGTACGCGTCTTAGGCAAGACTATGTAGCTGGCTCGCCTCGTGCTGCGTTTAGTAGCATGTTTTGTTTGGGTAAGTAAAATGGAAGAGCTCTTCGTACCATAACCCGAGTATGAACCCCCTAATATCTCCCCAGGCTGCAGTCCGCCTCGCCAAGATGGTGGGGTACGTGAGCGCGGGCACGGTGGAGTACCTGTACGACCCCCTGGCCGGCGCGTACTTCTTCCTGGAGCTCAACCCTCGCCTGCAGGTGGAGCATCCCTGCACCGAGATGGTGGCCGACGTCAACCTGCCCGCCGCGCAGCTGCAGGTATGGGGTTCGATGCCTGGTCATAGACAATGACACTGAACAGTGTAGGAACAGAGAAATCTTCGCACAACATACCTAATAGGGGATCGGACTACTTTATTTTTATTTTATAAATCAAAACTTGTTAGTTTCTACTATCGAACACAAAAATAATTTTTGCTCTATCTTTAAAATTGACCGAGTTATAAAGGTTTGAAATTCAAGATTAGACAGAGAGGCACATACCCACTTGTGACTAATCTCTATACAAAAAATCGTTTTTGAAAGAGACAGACATATTGAAACTTTGAAAAATCACTGTTAATTCTTTATTCAACCGATTCTGTTTTTTTCATCACGAATCGTCTGCCACTAATCTATATTTTAAAAATAATTCGTAAAATATGGTAAATTTAGCAACAGTCCGATCCCCTATTGACCAATCTAATAAAAACATCAATTTATTGAAGTAACCAATCAATTACATCAAATAAATCAGATGAAATAATGTAATGAATTTATTGAAATTATCGATCAGATCAAATTTTCAATTAATTGAAGTTACCTATCAGGTCAAATCATCAATTGAAGGTACCAATCAGATCTTATCTTATTTAGCCTAAACTGTCCCACTGCTGGGCAAAGGCCTCCATCTTCTTCCATCCTTCCCTATCCTGAGCTTCCTCATCCCAGCTCCTTGAGAAAGAGTCAAGCTCATCCCGCCATCTCCTACGAGGCCGTCCACGTGTCTTTGTGGGTTCCAGATGGTCGTTTATTTTACCCATAGGTCTAGTGGCATGCGGCAGACGAGACCAATCAGATCAAATTATCAATTTATTGAAAGCACGAACTAGATCAAATTATCAATTGAATGAAGTTACCTATCAGGTCAAATCATCAATTATTGAAGGTACCAATCAGATCAATTATCAATTTATTGAAGTTACGAACTAGATCAAATTATCAATTACTGAAGGTACCAATCAGATCAAATTATCAATTCATAAAAGTTACAAATGAATTAATTACAATATAATCAAATACTTATTATTTCAATGGAATTAAATCATACCATGTCTTACCCACAGATTGCCATGGGTCTCCCTCTATACCAGATCAAGGATATCCGTCTGCTATACGGGGAATCCCCCTGGGGGATGACCCAGATCGACTTCGACGAGCCCAAGCAGAGGCCGTCGCCCTGGGGGCACGTCATCGCCGCCAGAATCACCTCCGAAAACCCTGATGAAGGTAGGCTCATCTTGTAATTGGCTTGTAAATGTTCAACAACTTGACTGAGTTCATAAACTGTTAAATACATAAATAAATAAACTTTTATAGAATATTATGTATAGGTAATACTGTAAGATTTCATCTTATTATTAAAAAAATATATAAATAATAATAATAATTTATTTATTTCAGACAATTAATATATACAATTTGTCCATATAAAAATTTAAACAATAAAAAACAACAATTCAAATGTCAAATGTAAAATGTCATAGGTACCTACCTAAAGTTGAGGGATAAGGAAACATTACTTTTCACCTCTCCACCTCGGAAAGTTGGCTTTTAATGCCTGAAAATAGGGCCGAAAATCGCTTATTCATTTCTAGATATGCAAACCATTCTCATGTCTAGAGAGGAAAATTAGTTTGAATTTCGAATATTATCTTACACAGGAAAAAAGTTTTCATATATCCGCGCGTAAAATAATTGACATGAGCCATTTTTTTTAATTGGGTGTATTCCGAATCAAACTGTCAGTGCCGTCAGCAGCGATCGGAAAACTAAAAGATTGTATGGGCTTCGCCTGCCTTTGAGTGCGCTAAAATCGATTTAAGCGCGTCTCGGAACGCAGGGATAGGTTTTCATACAATTTTGGAACGCACCCTAAAAAAATTATAACCTAAAATTTTGTTTATTGTTTTGGTTGTTTATTTTTATCTTATTAGCTAAAAATTTAAAAGTATTATGATGAAATACAGTAATTGAATCTCAACTTATAGAATTATATCTAAAATAAGAGAACTCTTGTACATTTTTAAGTACCAATATTTACGTAGGCAAGTAAATAGTTAATGATTTCCTTGCTGGAACAGGTGAAAAGTAATGTGTTGGGTTTGAGAGGAATCTAATTCTCTCCTCGAACCTTAAAATCCCTCGCGAGCTTCAGGAGTCTATTTTTAGAAACACTCGTTTCGCTCGTGCTTCTATTATAGACTCCTTCGCATGCTCTGGATTCAATATCAGTACTCTGAGGAAAAATCAACATTCCTCTCTTACCTAACAAATAACTGTTGTCATACTTGGTTGAGGGAGGGAAATATTTAAAACAGTTCAAAAACTTATTTTTCTTAATTTGTAGATTGTGTGGTATAAAATAACTATCACTTATGAGGGTCTGGAGTTAAAATTCTGGTCGTGGTGCTGTGATCGAACAAATTATTTCGTGAGGCTGTCAACAGTTTAATTAAGATATAACAATAGGAAATATGCACATTTTTTTTTAAATTCATTAATCGAAATATTTCAAGTTCCAGATAAACGCATAAAAAATATTTTTTCAAATATCTTACTCAGAAACAAAGTTATAAGGCTTCAAAGTTGATGGTTAGACAGAGAGGTCCGACATGACCATTGACGTCATATGTCACGCGGGCCATACATCCGCCATAGAAAATTTTATTTTCGTTGTTGATGAAAAGAAGGACAGATATATTTGTTTAATAATGTTGTATCTAGTTTGTTTTTCGATCAATTTCGATTCTGTTTTGACTGTTGGTATTCTATTATTGAATACTTTCAGATGAACTATGAAAAAAACTAATGTGTTTTTTATGCATATTCCCTATTGTCCGAACATTAAGACGATTCCGTGCTTCGGAAGACACGTTATGCCATGAGTCCCAGCTACTATCTATGGCAGTAGTCGTCACAGCAATACGAATGAATGTTTTTTCTTTTTTTCTTTCTTTCTTTCTTTCACATGAGCCATATCAGAAGCTGTCAGCGGCTGAATAATTCCGATACCAAGGTTTGTAAGGTTCGTCATTGGCCTTACAACCCTATGATGATATGATAATGTTAATGTTGATGATGCTGATGACTCGACCTACTTTAGACCTGTCGTAAATACTATGGTAGCAAACAAAATGAAGGAATTGATGATAACCAACACGCCAACACTGACTTTCCTAATCCACCTGTATCTCTCCAGGCTTCAAACCATCTTCCGGAACCGTCCAGGAGCTGAACTTCAGGTCTTCGAAGAACGTGTGGGGCTACTTCAGCGTGGCGGCTTCGGGAGGACTGCACGAGTTCGCTGACTCACAGTTCGGACACTGCTTCTCCTGGGGGGAGACAAGAGAGCAGGCTAGAGAGTGAGTAGAGTAGAGTAGACCGGGGTAAACCAAGTCAAATCACTAGGAAAAGTGACTTAGTATGACTCATCGTTGACATCAGAAGTGGGATAGTAAAGTTTTTTAAGAATGCTCTCTTTTGGCAATGGTTCTCTTGAGCTTGTCTCCTAAGAGGCCAAAATTGCTTTTGTATGTCCATCAGTCGGTTTGTTGTGAGCAGGTTCGATAAATATGTAGTTTTTTTTGGCATTATTTAGATTTTTTTTAGTTATACTCGCGATGTCTACGGCTCACAGAGCCACTAGTTATTCATACTCGACATCAGGTTTTCCTCAGTTTATTTTTAACACCCCATTCTTGATTCCAGGAACCTGGTGATAGCTTTGAAAGAGCTGAGCATCCGCGGTGACTTCCGAACCACTGTAGAGTACCTCATCACGCTGCTGGAGACGGAATCCTTCCAGAACAACGACATCGACACCAGCTGGCTCGACGCGCTCATCGCTGAGAGGGTACGTTCAGTCTCCACATCATCATTATCATCACCTCAGCCGGAAGACGTCCACTGCTGAACATAGGCCTCCCAGTTCCGTAGGTGAACGGTCCTGCGCTACTGGCATCCCCCGGCGCCCAGCAACCTTCACCAAGTCATCTGTCCACCTTGTGGGAGGCCGTCCAACACTGCGCCTTCCGGCCCGCGCAAGCCAGGAGAGAACATGTCTTCCCCATCGGTTATCAGTCTCCACATAGTTTGCTGCAAAAGTGCAAACCTGTTGCCCACGGCTAACGATTAATTTATTTATTTATTTTCTTTATTAGAGAAATCAACAGCTTAATTAACTAAATTACACATTCTTAATTAAATAAATTAGCAAAGCCAATAACATGTTTCTACATAGATGTAAAAAAATAAGATAATGAATATCAAAGGTAAAATCATTGTCTAATCACTGTACGAAATAAGAGCATGTATGCTGCTATGCATATATTATGTGCGCACATTCACTTAAATATTATGGAGATCTGTTAATGTACCGACAATCTCTTGATTAAAGTTTTGAAATATTTATTCAGGAATTAGATAGCACGTAAATGGTTCTACAAAATCCTGAAACTAAAAAATAGTGGCAACAGGTATGCGCTGTGGCAGCTGACTGTGCATGAAATCATTTTTTTATTCTACTACGTAGCCTTATAACTTTGTTTCTGAGCAAGATATTTGGAAAAAATATTTTTTATTTGTTTATCTGAAACTTGAATTATTTCGATTAATTAAAAAAAAAAGTGCATATTCCCTATTATACGTAATTTCAAGCCAAACATAAACAATAGGGGACCGGACTGTTCACCATATTTTATGAATTTACCATATTTTATGAATTATTTGTGAAATATAGATTAGTAGCAGACGATTCGCGAAGAAAAAAAACAGAATCGGTTGCAAAACTAATTTACAGTGTTTTTTAAAGTTTCAATATGTCTGTCTCTTTCAAAAACTAACAAATGACGTCACAAGTGGGTATGTGCCTCTCTGTCTAATCTTGAATTTCAAACCTTTATAACTCAGTCAATTTTAAAGATAGAGCAAAAATTCTTTTTGTGTTCAATAGCAGAAACCAACAAGTTTGGATTTATAAAATAAAATAAAAGTAGTCCGACTCCCTATTACCGGAGAAAACTGTATCGATTTTGAGCGGCCCGGCCCTGTACATAATTATGTCCTTTGCTGAAGTGTTTGTCTTGCAGGTGCAGTCGGAGAAGCCCGACGTGATGCTGGGCGTGCTGTGCGGCTCCATACTGATCGCGGACTGCATCATCACGGCGCACTTCCACGAGTTCAAGAGCGCGCTCGAGAAGTAGGCTCCCTTTGAATCTAGAATAGAATATACTTTATTGTACACAAGAGATACACAGAAAGAAAGCAGTTCAAATAATAGTGTACAGATAGGCGGCTTTATTGCTAAGGTAGCAATTTCTTCCAGGCAACCTTCTCTAGAATTTACTTCTCCTTTCAATACTAACTGGCTTCTTACACAAATAACAATAAAACGACAAATATTGGTGTCGACTCGGCATACGCCCAACTATAATAAACTAACTTGTTTTAGTGCCTACTTAACACCATGACGAATAAAAAACCACTAAATTTGACAGTTGTGAAGTCAAAGACAAAAACAAAACCGATGATCTTCGGTCCCTTTTCAATTAAAAATGATAGAAAGTGACAGGACTTAGTTGAGTTTAGTTGGGCGTATGCCGAATCGACACCATTGTTAACTAGCTGAGCCGGCAAATGTTGTCCTGCCATTTTTCCCAACATCTACCCTACACCTACCCTACACCTGCCCTGCACCTGCCCTACACCTGCCCTACACCTACCCTACACCTACCCTACACCTGCCCTACACCTGCCCTACACCTACCCTACATCTACCCTACACCTTTTTTTATATTAATTAAGCAGGCAAACGAGCGGCCGAGCCACAGTGGTGGTAAGTGGTCATCGTCGCCCATGGACATTCGCAACACCAGGGGAGTTACCAACACGTCGCCAGCCTTTGAGGGCCCTGTATACTCGCCCCTTGAAGAACCCCATGTCAAAGCACAAAGGAAAACACCTACCTTGCGCAATTCACAATCTTTGGTACGTGGCGGGGATCGAACCAGCGTCTCCCGAACGGGAGGCAGCGGCCCTAGCCACTAGACCACCGACGCTTTTTTTTATTCATGATAGTTTTAATGTCATAGTTGAAGATAAACCTTCGGCGATCCAACCATTAACAGTTTACTTTTGACCATCCAGGGGCCAGATCCAGGGCTCATCTCAGCTGACCAACAGCGTGGAGGTGGAGCTGATACACGGCGGGTACAGATACCGCGTGACGGCCACCAAGTCCGGCCCCACCTCGTACTTCCTACTCATGAACGGCAGCTTCAAGGAGCTCGAAGTGCACAAACTCACTGACGGAGGTAGGAACCTCGGACCAACCACCCACTGGACACCACATTCTGTATAATTTACTAACAAACTAATTAGGAAAAAGTTGCGGTGCGGGGGCGCGGGGAACACGTCGTGATTGGTTCATCTCGCTTACGCAACATATTGACAGGTCTCATAATTGGTCGAAACTGAAGTGAGCCGTGAGGTATTGGCCGCCCAGAGATAATATGTGCAAATGCACCTATGCGTTTCGGAAAGTTGCGCCCTGACATGTGGTGTCCAGTGGGTGGTTGGTCCGAGATAGGAACTAACATGTGACGTCATCGAGTTACATATTTTCGTTTAAAGGGGAATAAAACTGACACTAAATGGCGCCAGAAAAAAAACAAATGTGCGTTTTGGATGACAAAACGTCAAAAATCCGTCTGTCATTTTTTAACCAATAAACGCCTTTTAGGGACATGCCTATGTTTTTAACCCCATTTAGGTGTTTTCGAGGCAAGATTACTGTTAGTTTTATTGAGTAAAATTACCCTCCTCCTCCTTCTTCTTATTTTTAGTTTTATTGAGTGATTTATTATTTTTTTAGACTCGAAAATGTATATTTTGTAATTCGCTAATTAAATTTTGATTTAGACTGTCATATACGGTTTATTTCGTCCAAATCTCTAACAAGGAGTTCTGGTGTTTATACCCTGTTCAACACAATTTATTACGTCATTGTATGAGGTGGAATAGGGGTCATATATATATATTCAGGATAGGCGAGGGGCTCGAGCAATCAGCAAGTTCTAACAGCAATATGCGTTGTTCTTAGGCACTCTCTTGTCAGTCGACGGCGCTTCCTACACCACCTACTTAAAGGACGAAGTGGACAAATACCGCATCGTGATCGGGAACCAAACCGTGGTCTTCGATAAGGAGAAGGACCCGTCCAGCCTCCGCTCGCCGTCCGCCGGGAAACTCGTCAACTGCTTGGTTGAGGACGGTGGACATGTTGATAAGGGACAGCCCTACGTGGAGATTGAGGTAAGGAGTAATTAAGGACACTTAGGGTTGTTAAAGATGCTTGGGGTAATCAAAGATTCTTGGGGTAATATAACACACTTGGGGTAATCAAATATTCTTGGGGTAATAAAAGATACTTGAGGTAATCAAATATTCTTGGGGTAATAAAAGATACTTGAGGTAATCAAATATTCTTGGGGTAATAAAAGATACTTGAAGTAATCAAATATTCTTGGGGTAATAAAAGATACTTGGGGTAATCAATGATTCTTGGGGTAATAAAAGATTCTTGGGGTAATAAAATATACTTAGGGTAATCAAAGATTCTTGGGGTAATATAACACACTTGGGGTAATCAAATATTCTTGGGGTAATAAAGATACTTGAGGTAATCAAATATTCTTGGGGTAATAAAAGATACTTGAGGTAATCAAATATTCTTGGGGTAATAAAAGATACTTGAGGTAATCAAATATTCTTGGGGTAATAAAATATACTTAGGGTAATCAAAGATTCTTAGGGTAATATAACACACTTGGGGTAATCAAATATTCTTGGGGTAATAAAAGATACTTGAGGTAATCAAATATTCTTGGGGTAATAAAAGATACTTGGGGTAATCAATGATTCTTGGGGTAATAAAAGATTCTTGGGGTAATAAAATATACTTAGGGTAATCAAAGATTCTTGGGGTAATATAACACACTTGGGGTAATCAAATATTCTTGGGGTAATAAAATATACTTGAGGTAATCAAATATTTTTGGGGTAATAAAATATACTTGAGGTAATCAAATATTCTTGGGGTAATAAAAGATACTTGGGGTAATCAATGATTCTTGAGGTAATCAAAGATTCTTGGGGTAATAAAATATACTTAAGGTAATCAAAGATTCTTGGGGTAATATAACACACTTGGGGTAATCAAATATTCTTGGGGTAGTAAAAGATACTTGAGGTAATCAAATATTCTTGGGGTAATAAAATATACTTGGGGTAATCAATGATTCTTGGGGTAATAAAAGATTCTTGGGGTAATCAATGATTCTTGGGGTAATCAATTATTCTTGGGGTAATATAAGATACTTGGGGTAATCAAAGAGTCTTGGGGTAATAAAAGATACTTGGGGTAAGAAAAGATTCTTGGGGTAATAAAAGATACTTGAGGTATTAAAAGATTTAAGATACTTGGGGTAATCAAAGATTATTGGGGTGGTAAAAGATACTTGAGGTAATAAAAGATACTTGGGGTAATAAAAGATACTTGGGGTAATAAAAGATACTTGGGGTTCTTTTCCTTCTTTTGATGTAAATTAGACAATTAGGGGGTTAATAAAGGCAAAGTGAGTGAATGTACTACGAACGAACGAACGATTGAACCAAACGGTGGTTTTAAATCACATTCTAAATATCTTGATTGAACATAATTCAAATGCAGCTTGATGTATCTGTCGTGGCCAAATCGTAGAACTGCCCACATCATGAAATGCTCGAGAATTTTAATGAAATGGTCGCATTTCATGATGTGGGCAACTAAAGGAGTATGCCCAAGCGACTATGGATCTTAGTATCAGTGTAAAACCTAATGTGTCTCAATGATTTCTTGCTATATTTTAAGTTTGTTATATGAACTTTCAAATACAATTAGCCATTTGATTATAATTCTCCGGGTTTCGCGGTGATAAGGCTCCAAATTCTAGTTTCTACTGTCGCTGAACAAATGGCTATTTTAATGGAGATAAGGGAGGTTGTAATATAAATAACTTGAGGTTGGCTACAGGTGAGAGCGTCGGTGGTTTAGTTGTTAGGACCGCTGCCTTCCATTCGGGAAGCGCGGGTTTGAATCCCGCTACGTACCAATGTTTTTTCGATTTTCGAATGTATATGTACGTTTATTCGACACTCTAACGGTGAAGGAAAACATCGTGAGGAAACTTGCTTGCTTGCTTGCTAGAAGCAAGTGCTTCAACAAAATGCAGTAAATAATTAAATCAGCAGATCATTAAATCGTGAACATTTCATGATTTGTCGTCCACGATTGGCCATATCATGAAAATAGGGCGTCCGTGAAATATTTAAAGAATCTAAATTATGTTTGGTACTTATTGTTCTCTAAGGCCGATATACATTTTCAGAGTACTTTTTCATCATAAATCTTTTTTCTTCCTCATTTTAATAACGCATTATTCACTTTTTCACTGCGAGAAATAACGCGGCCGCCATGTTGGTACATAAACAAAGCGCTTCCAGCGCCTCTATCGGCAATTAATGTAATAATTTTACGATATGATCAAATAATCTTGACCATTTCATGAAGTAGCTGCGTTTGAACATATCGACAAACGATTTCTCATCATCAATCTGGCCAAGGCACATCATAATGTGGCCAATGGACAGTAAAAATTTCATGAAATGATCGAAAATATCATGACGTGGTCAATTCTACGATATGGCCACGATATATCGATCGTTAATCGACCCTTATGATCGTGTGCAGGTGATGAAGATGGTGATGACTCTATCATCCCCTGAAGCTGGGAAGGTGACGTGGCTGCTACGGCCTGGTGCCGTGTTGGATGCCGGATCACTCATGGCTACGCTTGGTAACTATACCCGATCATTCTGTTTAGGTTCTATACTCAAGCCGCAAGCAAGACTTCTGAATTGCGAAAGGTACCAGCAGAATAACAGCGCTGTGGTTCGCCTTGTGTCGCCGCAGCACATGCTGAGCTGGGGCCTGTTTAAGGTGGCGGTACTAAATTAATTGATTGTCTCTTTCATTATGATATGATGCGGGTTTGTTGCTGTATTTCTTTGTTTTATTTTTGTACCGCTTCTTAATAAACGTCTTATCTATCTATCTATATATATATCTAAACATGTTTATATAATTTAGTGTAATTTAAGTTGTACTTACCTGTCATCCTCCTGGTCCGGTGTTGGAGAGGCTGGCAATCTGTCATACAGGATATCCTAGTACAGATGCCAGTCTCTCACATAGATCATATTTAACTGTACGTCTTAGATTAATATTAATTTAATTTTTATCTATGTGAGAGAAGAATAATAAAAATATTTATTTATTATTATTATCTATGATGTGCAAAGATGCAAGTTTTGTAAAAACTGAAAACTACTTCCTCGTGAGAAATAAATGTATAAAAAAATACACAGCACAACACAAATGCACCGTTGCACACATGAGATATTTTGATTTGTATGTGTCACATGGGAGTTTTTTTCGTCACCTGTGTCTCTGCGAATATGTAAGATATTGACATACGAGTTTTTGTAGAAGGTGGAGAATAGGGGATCGGATTGTTCCTAAATTTACCATATTTTATGAATTATTTTTAAAATATAAATTAGTAGCAGACGATTCGCGAAGAAAAAAAAAACAGAATCGGTTGAAAAACCAATTTACAGTGATTTTTTAAAGTTTCAATATGTCTGTCTATTTCAAAAAAGATTTTTTGTATGGAGATTATATCGCGTTACTAACAAATGACGTCCCAAGTGGGTATGTGCCTCTCTGTCTAATCTTGAATTTCAAACCTTTAGAACTCAGTCAATTTTAAAGATGGAGCCAAAATTCTTTTAGTGTTCGATAGCAGAAACTAACAAGTTTGGATTTATAAAATAAAAATAAGTAGTCTGATCCCCTATTTGATTTTTTACAATATGGTGTAAAAAAGTGATTTTCGTCCAGAGCGTCACATAAGAGGTCTTGATTTGGCAACTACGATATAATGTTCAATAAAATTTTAGCACACACCGAAAAATAATTATACAAAACATTGAAAACAACAAACGAAAGTTTAAATCTAGCTACAAATATGTCTTTAACACCATTTTATTATTGTATCAAAAAATAAAGAAAACATTTCTAAACTCATACACACACGTATCTTACTAATTTCTTTCTTTTCCTTTGAGATTTGGATAACTTCTAAACAAAATTCGTGCGCAACTTTTAATTTTGAATTTTTTCACGTAATGCGTTAATGTCGTATAAAGACGTCGTGAAATAATTAACAAACATTGCGTCAATCAACATGTAAAACAAACAAACATATAAACAATCAATTTAGTTTTTATATGTTTTTACTCAAAGCGTCGTCGGTGGTCTCCCGTCCGGGAGACGTGGGTACGGTCCCCACCACGTACCAATGTGTTTTCGAATTTCGAATTCATATGTACGTTTATTCGACGCTCTTACGGTGAAGGAAAATATCGTGATGAAACCTGCACACTCCTGCGAAGAAATTCAAAGGTTGGTGAAGTCGACCAACACGCCAGTGGCCCAGTGGCCAGCGTGGTCGACTAAGGCCTATTCGCCCTAATTCAGGGTAAGCTCGGGCCCCTCGGTGGGGACGTATATGAGCTGTTGATGATACTCAGTCTTGGGGTAAACGTCAATAACGCTTGTTATGTTGCAGAGTTGGACGACCCGTCCCTAGTGACGACAGTAGCGACGTACAAGGGCCAGTTTCCCCTGGGGGAGCTCTCGCACCAGATGCTGTCAGAGAAACTGAATCATGCGCACCTCAAATACCGCGCGCAGCTCGAGAACACACTTTACGGTAAAGTATACGCATCAGATGTGGTATAGTGAAATCAGAATTAGGGTGTTGACATCAAAAGTAAAATTAGTAAGATTACATTACAAACGAGTTGTTGGTGGTGGACTGATGACCTGAGGAAGGTCGCTGGTGGTGGCTGGATGAGGAGAGCGGGTGATCGTGCGCTTTGGCGTGCCCGAGGGGAGGCACACGTCCAGCAGTGGACTGCAATAGGCTGATTGATTGATATCAGAAATAGGATATTGCTATCAGACATGGCATATCAAAATCAAAAGGGAATAATGTCTAGACATCAACAGTGAAATATTGACATCAAAAGTAAAATGATAATGACAATAACAGAAGTAATATGTTGAAATAAAAAAAGTTTACATTTAGAAGGAAGATGTCAAGTGATCATCAAATACAATAAGATATACTTTATGTAGAACGCCGGAAGTAGGATGTCGCTATCAAAAGAAGAATGTCGTCATCAGAAGTGGGATATACTTGTGACATTGGTGTTAACAAAAGCGTCGGTGGTCTAGTGGCTAGGGCCGCTGCCTCCCGTCCGGGAGACGCGGGTTCGATCTCCACCACATAGGGTTTCCGAATTCATATGTACGTTTAGGCATACAAGTACGCCGTGTGGTGACGGCAGAGTAGAATACATTTGTCACCAACCCCTACTCTTCCCGTGGGTATCGTAAGAGGCGACTTAGGGACTACACATTGAACGGGCAGCAGCGCTCTCTGATACAGTAACCTTTTAATCTGCGATCTCCAACCCGCCTGCCAAGCGTGGAGATTATGGCAAAACCAAACACTTAGTGGAGGAGGCTCATAGTCCAGCAGTGGACTGTAACGGGCCGTTGATGTTGATGATGATGTTGATGTACGTTTATTCGACGCTCTTACGGTGAAATAAAACATCGTGATGAAACCTGCACACTCCTGCGAAGAAATTCAAAGGTTGTGTGTGAAGTCGACCAACCCGCACAGGGCCAGAGTGGTCGACTAAGGCCTAATCACCCTAATTCAGGGTAGGCTCGAGCTGTTAATGATGATGATTGGTGTTTTTGTGTCAGGCTACTGCCTGCCGGAGCCGTACAACACGCCGCGCCTGCGCGAGATCGTGGAGAAGTTCATGCAGAGCCTGCGCGACCCCTCGCTGCCGCTGCTCGAGTTACAGGAGGTACGTGCGGGGACCGTGTCACGGGGCACGGCCCGGGTAGAGGGCGCGGCATGGGGAACTGTGAAACTATAAAATAAAATAGTAAATAAATAAATATGTGGGGACATCTCACACACGGCCATCTGATCCCAAACTAAGCAGAGCTTGTACTATGGGTACCAGACAGCTGATATACAAGTGCTCATCGCACGAATGTTAGCCCTGGGCGGGATTCGGATCCGCGACCCTGTGCGTCGATACTATAACACATCTGATCTGATCTATTCTAAAAACAGAACTACAACGACTTAATAAAATCTCCATAATGTAGATCGATGACGAATGACATTTAACATCTACACATCTCTATAGCTTTGTATTAATTTGAAATTAACGCACAGGTCCTCTCGACAACTTCGGGCCGCATCCCGATATCCGTGGAGAAGAAAGTCCGCAAGCTGATGGCTCTGTACGAGAGGAACATCACCTCGGTGCTGGCTCAGTTCCCCTCGCAGCAGATCGCCAGCGTCATCGACCAGTGAGTATGGGTTTATCTTGGTTGGTGTGTTTGAAAATTTGAGGAAAAGACGTGTTTAGAATCATACAAATCTTCATCGTCATCATTATCAGCTTCCTAGCACCCACTGCGGGTATACAATAAAATCAAATCAAATCAACGGCCCGTTACAGTCCACTGCTGGCCTATGAGCCTCCTCCACTCCGCGTGTTTGGTTTTGCCATAATCTCCACGCTTGGCAGGCGGGTTGGAGATCGCAGATTAAAAGGTTACTGTATCAGAGAGCGCTGCTGCCCGTTCCCTGTTCAATGTGTAGTCCCTAAGTCGCCTCTTACGACACCCACGGGAAGAGTAGGGGTTGGTGACTAATGCATTCTACTCTGCCGTCACCACACGGCGGACCTTTGCGAAAATAGGAACAAATTATCTTAAAAAAAAAACCTGACTGCGTGAAATTTTTTATTAATAATAAAAAATCTTTCAAACTTAATTAATAAATGAACTGAAAAGACGCAAACTTGTTGTTTTTTTTTGTTTAGTGAATCGCTACCAATATGTATGTGTGTGTTGTTCCAGCCACGCGGCGTCCCTCCAGAAGCGCGCGGACCGCGACGTGTTCTTCATGAGCACGCAAGCTCTCGTGGTGCTGGTGCAGAGATACAGGTGAGACTACAATTCATATTTAAGTTATTTGATTAATAGAAGAGTTATCTTGCATTTAGTTAATATTGTTGTTTATCTTGATAGGTGTCATCCTGGTTATATATTAGTCCCTGGGGTAATCAGTTTTGTTGCTCCATAATTTTGTCATTCATAACTTTAATAGTACATTACTGCCGCGGCCGCAAAATTAGTTATTGCTGGTCGAGGGAAAGTTTAAAGTCGCAGGCGAAGACAAAATATTGTGGTACCTTGAATTTAGATGTCTACTTGTATCGCACTAAACTCATAAGTTCTAATCTTTATCACTTTCTACTTTGATTTCTAGAACCAATCATTGTTATAATACTTCCCCAATTCAAAGATTAGTTAAATCCATGACGAAAAATAAGTAACAAACTAAATACATAGTACGATAAAAATAAAAGCGGCGAAAATTACAAACAAACCGCCATATTGTACACTTTTTTTTTTTTTTTGTTTTGTGCCAGTGTCATACAGAGCATACAGCCAACTCAAATTACTACGAGTCGTCGTGTACGATTCATATAAAATTTGAATTTAGAACATTAAAACTTTAAAAGAATATGCTATAAAGGACTCAAAAACATTGAAATTTCTGAACGAAAGTTACTTTGCCGGCCTAGGCCGCTGGAGGGCACATTGCCGGCCGCTGTTTTGTATGGGGCAACGTTTCGTCCAAAAATGATTCACTTCGCGTACTGTTTTTTTACAGTTATGATTACATTTTCGAGCGTAGCGGAGGTAAAATTCTTTAAGAGCTTATTAATTCTCTAAAGTATCATCCATGACATTAAATATTAAGATAAATTTTATCTGTGATTGAAAAGGGGTTTACAGCTCTGAGTTACTTCAGAAGGTTGGGAATAGAATAAATTAATAATAAAATGAATGTTCCTCTATTTACCTTTCTCCTGATATGATTACGTGTTTTCTATTTTCCCTTAGGAACGGTATCCGCGGGCGCATGAAGGCGGCCGTGCACGACCTGCTCAAACAGTACTACCAGGTCGAGAGCAACTTCCAACTCGGTGAGCTTAACCTATCTTATAAGCTTTTAGTTTGATTTCATATATACACACTAGGCTCTGTAGCCCAGGTTGTTGTGTATCTGCCTCCGACGCACAGGGTCGCGGGTTCGAATCCCGCCCAGGGGAAACATTTGTGTGATGAGCACTTATATTTACACTAACATTATCGCACTATATAGCACTTATATTTGCCTTGAGTCTGGTTGTTGTTTATCTATATAAGTATGTATTTATCTATTTATGTAATGTATATCAGCTGTCTGGTACCCATAGTACAAGCTCTGCTTAGTTTGGTATCAGATGGCCGTGTGTGAGATTAATAATACACATATCTACCGGGTTATTACCACGATTTTGATTTAAAATAAGCTTTTTAATGAGCTTACTGATATTTCGACTATGTTGCAATAGTCAAGATCGGTAAGCTTATTAAAAAGTTTATTTTAAATCAAAATCGTGGTAATAACCCGGTAGATATGTGTATTATTAATATTAACAACCGCAAAAACCTAAACGTGTGTGAGATGTCCTCACATATTTATTTATTTTAACTCTTAAGGTCAAAACTTGCAACTTAATTTAAAATCACTTCCAATCTAGAGGTGTTAATAGTAGATTTTACAACAAGTGCACAAAACGAAGCATTTTTATCCGAGACTTTTAGCAGCTCGAACCGAAGGTGAGGGCTGATAGTAATGTCGAGGATAAAATGGTTTTGTGGACGAGTTATAAACTCTGCTTTTCACTTGGTTTGCGAGGAAATAAAACAGTAGTATAACATTCCCGAGACTTAGGCGGTAATATCTGTTGCACAACTCTCAGTGCATGAATTTCCATAAGCGTATTAGGAGAGAATGCAGCCTTCGTGCAGCCTATATCCTGCACAAATAAGCATGAGAAGTGAAAAAGGAATTTTATGGTTATGGGATTTCCGAGTTATTCTCACAGTAAATGGTAATTGGTTGTTAATGGTAATTGGTTGCAGGTTCGTACGACAAGTGCGTGATGGCGCTGCGCGACCGCTACAAGGACGACATGCAAGCCGTCGCCGACATTATCTTCTCGCACAACCAGGTCGCCAAGAAGAACCTGCTGGTGAGTGTACTAGGACCGCCTTCTCAATAGGGGATCGGACTGTTTACCATATTTTATGAATTATTTTTAAAATATAGATTAGTAGCAGACGATTCGCGAAGAAAAAAACAGAATCGGTTGAAAAACGAATTTACTGTGTATTTTTAAAGTTTCAATATGTCTGTCTCTTTCAAAAAGGATTTTTTGTGTGGAGATTATATTATGGCGTTACTAACAAATGACGTCACAAGTGGGTATGTGCCTCTCTGTCTAATCTTGAATTTCAAACCTTTATAACTCTGTCAATTTTAAAGATAGAGCAAAAATTCTTTTAGTGTTCGATAGCAGAAACTAACAAGTTTGGATTTATAAAATTAAAAAAAAGTAGTCCGATAACCTATCCTGACCTTGTTCTCAAAACCCCAGGATCTTAAAGTCAGGCAAGTGTATTGGGGAAATTAGAGATTTCCTAAGGGAATCCAGCTAGCCAGCTGATTAGCAACCACAAGTTTTTAATGAAAAGCAGTACTGGAATTAGTTAGCATCAGAATAGACCAAAATTTTTGTTTCAACTTGTTATTATGTTAGCAGTTACAAAGCTTCATCCCAATGGATGCGTCCATCGCAAATGAGTCTCCACGCCATTTAGTTGCAGAGTCTTTACGGAGATCTAGAAGATCAACTAATAGGGAATATGCATAAATATTAGCTTTTTTCATAATTCATCTGAAAGTATACAGAAATAGAATACTGACAGTCAAAACAGAATCGAAATTGATCGAAAAACAAACTAGATACAACATTATTAAACAAATATATCTGTCCCTCTTACTAAAACAAAATGTTCTATGGCGGATGTATGGCCCGCGTGACATATGACGTCACATGTCACGTCAACTTTGAAGCCTTATAACTTTGTTTCTGAGCAAGATATTTGAAAAAATATTTTTTATTTGTGTATCTGGAACTTTAAATATTTCGATTAATGAATTTAAAAAAAGTGCATATTCGTTATTGATAGATTTTGGGTAGTCTTGTAATGCCTGGTAAATATGGAATTCATTTACTCTTAAATATCAGGTATTTCTTATGCGAACAATGAATTTTGTAAAGTGAGTGGAGCCCTCTATTGAGAAGAACTCAGTAATGATGCCTGACCGTTCTTCCTATAACCATGTAGTAACACTTATTACTATGAGCGTCGGCGGTCTAGTGGCCGGGAGACGCGGGTTCGATCCCCACCACGTACCTATGTGTTTTCATAAATCGAATTCGCTTTCATATGTACGTTTATTCGACGCTCTTACGGTGAAGGAAAACATCGTGATGAAACCTGCACACTCCTGCGAAGAAATTCAAAGGTTGTGTGTGAAGTCGACCAACCCGCACTGGGCCAGCCGTGGTCGACTAAGGCCTAATCGCCCTAATTCAGGGTAGGCTCGAGCCCCTCGGTGGGGACGTGTATGAGCTGTTGACGATGAACACTTATTATGTTTCAGGTGACCCTGCTAATCGACCACCTCTGGTCGAACGAGCCCGGCCTGACGGACGAGCTGGCGGCCACGCTCAACGAGCTGACGTCACTGCACCGCGCCGAGCACAGCCGAGTCGCCTTGAGGGCGCGGCAGGTACTGCCATTAGCTGTAGTTCAAGATGGGTGGCTGGGGGAGCAGAGCGGGAGATCGTGCGCGCGCGCGAGGGGAACACGGCCAGCAGAGGACTGCAATAGGCTGATTGATTGATTGATTGAAAGATGGGTGGTCAAGAGTCGTTTGGTACACATCTAGGAGTAGACATAGACAAGCATTTATTTAGCACAAAGACACACACAAAAAAAGCTGATAGCTTGAGTAGCTATAAAGGTTTAACATTTGTAAATGTTGATTATCTCTGTCCCAGATAAGACTGGAAAGAAGTAAAAACTAGTAAAATGGTTACTTTACGTTCTCACTTCGCGTAGTACATATTTTTAATATTCACGCAAAGTGTGTCCTAAAAAGACCTAAGAAGACAGCGGTCACAATCATTAGTACTGATATGCGCAATTTTTAACAGATTTCGAACGCACCCTTAACGTCATGTCATGAATTGAACTGTCACTGTCAGTGATTGATACATTTCGTCACTTCACTTCCCTCTGGCTCTTGTGGAGTTTGTTTTGCGTTGCTGAAGTCTGTTCTGCTGTGAGCTACTCGTGTTATTTATTGTTAAAGTTGTTATAATGCCGGTAGGCAACCATTTCAGAAAACAAGTTAATTTAATAATTCATTAATAAGACCTACCTGAGCCTATCTACTCTTAATATTTAGAACTTGTGCTAAAATGTTTACTGTCACTGCTTTTTTTCCAATGTTATATAAAATGGAGATAAGTAACTTGATAAAAGAAATGAAGGAAAGATTTTCAGAGGATACCCAAAAATTCTTAACGGTCTGATCACCTTCACTGAGAGTATGCTCAAGCCCCTCAGTGGAGACACGTTTATGTCTGATATGTTTTGTCTGAGAAGAATGGTTTCACCCTATCGTCCACGACTTAGTGATTCGTGTAATTTCAGTCTTGAGTCCACCATTATCTAGCTGGAGAGGAATCAACAGACATTTAATCGTATATAATAATATATCGTGGCCTTATCGTAGAATTGCTCACATCATGAAATGGTCGCATTTCATGATGTGGGCAACTAAGTTTGACCAGATCATTAATTACTTTCTTCCTCATTTTAATGACGAATTATTCACTTTTTCACTGCGAGAAATAACGCGGCCGCCATGTTGGTACATAAACAAAGCGCTGGAAGCGCCTCTATTGGCGATTAATGTAATAATTGTACGATATGATCAAGTAATCTATTAGTAATCGGTTGGGACCCGGTCGCGCGCTCGCTCCACCTGGCGCTGACAGAATGCCAGCGCTGTCGTCCTGTCCTGCAGCACATGCTGAGTCAGCGCCCATTGGTTGGCCCAATGCAGATGGCGCGGTGCACTCCGCAAACTATTTTATTTAACCGTTTTCAGTGACTTCTAAATCAGAAATCAGAAACATTTATTTCTGTAAATTGTATGTTTGTGATTATTTTTGTTATGTGTTTGCTTCTGAACTGTGCTTATTTTTATTTGTAAATATCTGTGTTTTGTTGTTTTTGGTGTGCTGTGCTGTCTGTATGTGTCATTCAATATTTTTTTTCTATTCTATTCTATTCTATTCTAATCTTGACCATTTCATAAAGTAGCTGCGTTTGAACGTAACAAACAAACAAATGATTTCTTATCATTGATCTGGCCAAGGCACATCATGATGTGGCCAATTTACAGTGAAAAATTTAATGAAATGCGACCACATCATGAAATTCTCAAGCATTTCATGATGTGGTCAATTCTACGAAATGGCCACGACATAAACGTTGATATTGACAACTCGTTCCGCCCCAGGTGCTGATAGCGGCCCACCAGCCCGCGTACGAGCTGCGCCACAACCAGATGGAGTCCATCTTCCTGTCCGCCGTGGACATGTACGGCCACGACTTCCACCCCGAGAACCTGCAGAAGCTCATCCTCTCCGAGACCTCCATCTTCGACATCCTGCACGACTTCTTCTATCACACCAACAGCGCGGTAAGTGCTATTATAGTTATTTGCTACTGTAGGAATAAAAGGCCAATGGTAGGCTGGGTAGAAGCGTGTATTTCCTCAGAGGTGCCGGTCGGGAAGAACAGGGCGAGCCCACGACGCAAACAGTTCTATACAAGCGTGATGACGTCACGAGAATCTCGTGGTAGCGCCATCTATGATCAGTACGGTGAACTACAAGACAACGTAGCGATCTATCAATGTAAAGATAGATAGTTAAATAAAACATTTATTAAAGGAAGGTACATGTACATACACAAAAAGAAAGAAAAACAATCAGCAGAGAACAGGAGACAAAAGACAAAAGTTGAGAAAATGTGTACCGCCCCTTAACTAGGCCCTAACTCAGCATGTGCTGTGACATGAGGATCACCACACTTCACAGCGCTGTTATTCTGTTAGCACCTATTCAGTTTGAGTGTATTTGATAGAGTGACCGATAAATATATATAATTATATTATAATATGTGTAATATATGAAAATATAAGTGGATATATAAAACAAAATAAATATACATTATTTTAAAAATACATATTTAACAATGATGAAAGATGTGTCGTGTCACCTACCCGGCCAACAAATAAAAATAAAAAGTGAGAAAAAATGCGGTTGGAGCAATATTTAAAGTTGAAGATGCACAGGAAAATGAGTATAGATGTCGCTATTACAAATTTATTAACAGCTACTCTGGGTCATTCTTCTCCAACGCGTTTTTCGCGCTGGCAACGTTCTGGGCCGAGGCCTTTAAGCCTTTCGCTCCTCCGTAAGTCCACGCCTGCTATATTACCACTCTGATAGAAATAGCTATTAGTCCGTCCCAAAAAGAAGAAGTTATTTGCTACTGTTTTTTTATTATAGGGTTTTTTGAAGTCTGAGATTGTCAAGAACGGTTAAGGTGGTTAACTTTAGGTCAGATAAGTTGAAGAATTTGACCTGGAATTCAAGGGAATAAGTGCTTCAGTGGTTTTGTAACCTTTCACGACCAGAGAAAGGTCTGTTTACTTTTTTTAGCGTTTACCGAATGATTTTATATAAACCGGCTGTGTTTAGTTTTATTATCATTGTAAGGCATTCGACAAAGTTACCTCCACTGTTACCCTTCTGCTAATTTGCGATTAGATATGATATGCATTTGTAAAACTATCACGACTGATTTAACTTTCAATGATAGAAAGCCTTTATTGATGGAGTACCACAAGGAAGTGTATTTAGGATCGAACTCTTCCTTAAGTGCACGAATTATGCAAGTCATAATTTCTCAGAGCCACAAAATTACATAAGAATACTTTCTGCAAGAGCCTAAACCTACTGTCTCAATCGTAAACTTCCCTAGCTATAGTGACCTTGATTTCAATATAGGAACTTTCAACCAACGTAATAAATCAATGTATCAAAACATTAGACACTTTATTTTAAAGGAATACATGTCATGATATTTTCGTGCATATTCTAAGATAAATCTTCACATTTAAGACGACAATAGTGTGTACATAGAGTAGGAAGTTTGCATGATCTGTAACAAGGAACAATTAATAAATACACGATTTGTTTTTTTCAAGTCAGTTCAAAAATTTTTTATTCGAATTAAGATTTTTACAAATCGTTTTTCGACGTCAAAGCTAACATCGATGGCACGTTCACTACCAGTGTACGCCCTTTTTTATTTAGCCGTGTGGTGACGGCAGATTAGAATACATTAGTCACCAACCCCTACTCTTCCCGTGGGTGTCGTAAGAGGCGACTTAGGGACTACACATTGAACAGGGAACGGGCAGCAGCGCTCTCTGATACAGTAACCTTTTAATCTGCGATCTCCAACCCGCCTGCCAAGCGTGGAGATTATGGCAAAACCCTCCCGCCTAAGTGGAGGAGGCTCATAGTCCAGCAGTGGACTGTAACGGGCCGTTGATGTTGATGTTGTTTTTGGAAACCAAGTCCAATCATAGATAGTTGCCGTTAAGCCAAATATCTAGTCAAATTGATCATTAGATTCTACACAACCATCATCATTATCAGTTTTTGTAACCCACTGTAAGCGTCATCATTTTTCATGCTTGCATGCAAGTCTTACGAGGAAAATGTCCGAAATCACCTCCTTTTAGTTTCGGATGGACCTGATATTTTCCCTTGCTTTAGCCACTGCTTTACCACATACAAACCCAATAAGGCTCTCACCGACACAAACAGCTCCATGTCAAAGGTGAGCATGCCGAAAGCGGTGATTTCTTGCGGGATCTGCGCGCGCGCAATCATGAACGCCAGCATCTTCCTCACGCGCTCGTCGTGGACGTTCTCCCAGCCGCTGCAGTAGAACGCTGATGACGCGTTCATGGACTACAAAATAGGAGTTAGGAATTTAAAATAAACTTCAATTCCATATCGTCGAAACTAATAAACTTGCACATTAAAATCATCCTTTAATAAAAGCAAACAGTCAATATCTTCAATAGTTCTGATTTTAATGAAACTTACACTGTTCCTTAAGTTAATAGCTACTTAATTCAACAAAAAGACTCGCAGTCCCTAATTTTCGAAAAATGTGTAGACAAGTGTACAGACATACATACACTTATGTGTTTAAAAGTTTACATAGACTGACATGCACACGTTCTTACGGTGAAAGAAAACATTGTAAAGAAAACTGCACAAATCTACAATGAAATTTAAAGGTTGTATGTGGTTGCTTTGGGCCAGCGTTGTGGTTTTTGGAAGGTTACAACACCTAATACCCCAACCCTTTGTATGCGGATGTCAAGACTTATTGCAGACAAAGGAATGTTACAATATCGCGCGCGCCGCATATAAAATATTAATGGGGACGTATATAAACTGGCTGTTCTGGAATCTTTGCAGCGATGCCAAGTCTATCTCAGTCAGCTCCGCTTTGACGACGACATAGTCATAATGGCTGAATCGTTGCAGGATCTGCAAAAAATGCTGCACAACAGTCTCAACGCTGCCGCACTGTCAGTCGGTCTCCGGATGAACTTGGACAAGACTAAGGTCATGTTCAACGAACTAATAATTCCGGAACCGATCTCGATCAATGGCGAAGTGCTCGAAGTTGTCCAAGAATATACCTCGGGCAGACATTGCAGTTGGGTAGAGACAACTTTGAGCGTGAAATTGCAAGAAGAGTACAGTTGGGCTGGGTAGCATTCGGGAAACTGCGTGATATCTTCTCGTCGCCACTACCGCAATGCCTGAGAAGTAGGGTTTATAACCAGTGTGTCTTACCCGTTTTGACATACGGAGCCGAGACGTGGAACATGACGGTGAAGCTGGCCCACCGGCTACATGTCACTCAGCGAGCTATGGAAAGATCTATGCTTGGTTTTTCGCTACGGGATAAAATCCGAAACGAAATCATCCGGCAGAGGAGGTGGATATTGTCCAGAAATGTAGCAAGCTGAAGTGGCAGTGGGCTGGCCACGTCTGTCGCAGAACCAACCGATGAGCGTTGGAGCAGACGGGTTCTCGAATGGAGACCGCGTCTCGGGAAGCGTAGTGTGGGACGCCCCCCTGCCAGGGGGACTGATGACCTGAAGAAGGTCGCTGGTGGTGGCTGGATGAGGAAAGCAGGTGATCGTACGCTTTGGCGTACCCTTGGGGAGGCCTACGTCCAGCAGTGAACTGCAATAGGCTGATTGATTGATTGATTGATATAAACTGGACACTTACCGCAACCTTTAACTTGGACGAGTAGTGACACGGCAAGAAGATATGGACGATGACTCCTATTATGAAGATCGTATAGCGCAGGTCGAACGCCAAGCCCTTAGGAAACAGAATATTTGTATCTGAATAAATCCTTCTTTATGTTTGTAGCAGTACTGCTATCCTCCCTTCTTCTGCTATTTTGTTTCTGGCAATTCAGTGCTTTTAAGTACTGGCAGTCCCATCATTTTTCAAATTTTCATTCGTTTCGGTTTTGTCATTTTCATCAAAATCATCAGACTACCTTCTACCTTTAATATCCGGATCTTATGTATTATATAAAAGCTTCTAATCTATGTTCCATGTTTGATATTCCAATAAAACCCGTTTGTGCAATAATTACCCGTTTTATGTGCGTTAAATCTTGACTGGACCCTGTTTTCCTGCCACGCTAACTTACTACTTCTAACCCTTATCTTGCGGCCAGCAGCGTGTGGGAGCTGTTGGGAGATGTTTAATCAATAACAGCCTTCTCTATAAGAGTGGTCGAGCAGTCGAGCTTCCAACTCTCATTACAGAGGTTCCGGGGTCAAATCGCTGTCAAATAAAAAGTCTCTTTTTTGTGACTTTCCCCAGTTTTGATAGGAGTGTAGCCCAGCAGCTGCCACACGCTGCTGGCCGCACGATGATAGATAGTTTGAGAGGTAGCGTGGCAGAAGAAAACAGGGTTCAGTCCAGGTAGTTGCACACACGGTTTATTAACGAGCAATTAACGTAACACTTTTAAATGCTTTCTTTCTGATAAAGTCAATAATATACAGTTAATAAGATAAGAAGACGTTCAGCACAGTCTGACGACTTGAGGTGGGAGTCTGGAAATTTTGATGAAAATGACAGAACCACAACGGATGAATTCGAAATTTGAAAATAAATGAAAATGAATGATGAGACTGCCAGTACTTAATTGCCAGAAACAAAATAGCAGAAGAAGGTAGGATAGCAGTACTGCTACAGGACATCTGATTGTCTAAAAAATAAATATAGATTATTTTCTAAAAATTATTTTGCAAAAAAATATATAAAATGTGCTCAAAGGTCGAAAAACACTAACTATATTAACAAAGCAAAGAACAAATGTAGAGCTACATGGGACGTTATTAATGATAACCGTAACTCTGTACCAATAGAAACTATCCATTTATTAACCACGAATGATAATAGAGTGGTTGAAAATCCCGTACAAATAGCAGCGGAATTCAACAATCATTTTATTAATCTACCAAAAACTGACGTTGATCTTAACAAAACTGTCTATCCAAGTTCATTAAAATCTAGCCACCTTTTTTCTGACCCCTACTGACGAGTTTGAAATATAAAAATGTCATAAAATCTCTTAATAACACACGTGCTACCGGATACGATGAATTGAGTACAAACATAATAAAGGCTTGCTCAGCTGAACTCAGCCCCGTATTGGCATATCTGATAAATTTATCATTTGCCAGTGGTATATTTCCGTCTGCCTTAAAATTATCCGTAGTAAAGCCATTATTTAAAAAAAGGAGAGCAAAGCGACATAGGTAACTACAGACCGATTACGCTAATACCAATAATCTCTAAAAATTTTGAAAAAGTTTTTCATAAATGGTTGTCGTCATTTTGTGATAAATTCAGTATAATTCATTCAGAGCAATATGGTTTTCAAAGAAGAAAATCCACGTCTTCGGCCTGTTTTAACATTATAAGACAAATTTCATATTTTATGGATAAACGTATTCCCGTCTCTATGATCTTATTCGATCTCAGTAGAGCTTTTGACCACGTATATCACACAACTTTGCTTAAAAAACTGGAAACCTACGGTATGCGGGGGCACGCGCTCAGTTGGATAAGATCATACCTGAGTAATCTAAAACAAAAGGTAGAAATAAACAAATTAAATAAATCTCTATATTTGACACCCTACCAATCTGAATATTTAAATAATGGCTGCGGGGTGCCGCAAGGTAGTATATTTGGACCTTTATTGTTTATATTATATATTAATGATCTTCCATCAATAACTAAATATCAATGTACATTGTATGCGGATGACATCTCAATAATTATTAATATATCTATAAATACTGACTTTGAAAAGGAAATTAACAATACAATAATTAATGTTATCAATTGGCTTAAACATAATAACTTATTTGCAAATTTATCAAAAACGAAATTGATACAATTTTATAATAAAAATGCGCATCCTCAGAATATATCTATTAAATCAAATCAAATCAAATCAAAATCGTTTATTTGCAAGAACACGACAGTATTCTGCTTGAGTACAAGCGTGCAAACATTAGTACATAACAAATTAGTACATAACAAATTACAAAATATGTCAAGATAGAAATAATAAACTATGTCAAACAATAATAATAATCAATAATTAGTCTAAATTCATGTCAGTGAAGAATTGAAATTTATAAATTCATTAATACTATAAAAACATTTGTCCATTAGCCACTTATGCAAAATTGATTTAAATTTATACATGTCATTCAATACTTTTAATTCATCTGGCAGTTTATTATATATTACAATACACATGTTGTACACATTGTTTTTATATATACTTGTGAGGCATGGTGGTTGAAAGAGTAAGTTATGGTACTTGGATCTCTGCTGTCTAGTCAGAACATCTCTTCTGAGTATAAAGTAGTTAGGTTGAGTCTTAACAAATATACAAATGTCTCTAATGTACATACAAGGTAGTGGAAGGATGTTTAATTGTCTAAATAAAGGCCTACAAGGTGCCCAAAAATTTGCATTACATATTGCACGGATACACTTCTTCTGCAACTTGAAGACTCTATCTTATGTATATGTTAATGTATTACTTGTAATGGTGAACAAATCGCGGAGTATAATACAACCAAATTTCTTGGTATTAACTTGGATAGACAGTTGAACTGGAAAGAACATATATCCGCGGTTTGTCGAAAGATAAATAGATTCACTTATGCTCTGTATCGCTTAAAATCAGTGTGTGGCTTAAAGACAGCACTTACAGCCTATCATGGGTATGTCTGCTCTACACTGAGATACGCCCTCATGTTGCGGGGAAACTGTGTTGAGGTAAATCGTGTATTTGTCATACAAAAAAAGTGTGTCAGAGCAATGTGTGGTGTTGGGCCTATGGTGTCTTGTAGGCCATTTTTCAAAAAATTAAAACTGTTGACATTACCTTCAATGTATATATACGAGATTTGTATTTTTACCAAAAGTAACTTGCCGCTGATTAAAAAGAAACATGAGGTCTGTACATTTGCAACTAGGTATCCAAATCAATTGGTAGCGCCTCGTTGCTCTACTATAACTTGTCGTCGAAACTGTTACCAAATGTCAATAAAAATTTATAACAAATTGCCAGATGCCATGACAGATTTGCCTTTTAAGAAATTTAGATCAGAACTATACAAGTTTTTATGTGACAAATGTTTTTACAGTGTGGACGAATTTATGAATTGCAAAATTTGATTTGATTTTTTGAATTTTTATAGTTTTAAATGACATTTTGAATTAATTAACACTCTAGTTTATTATTTTATAATTTTTTTTTATAACATTTAAAATTATTTGACATTTTATTAATTGTGCTTTAATGTTAATTTTGACTGCATGCTAATCTTCCAATTTGCATACCGAAGATGTCGGTTAAATGTGAGATGCTTCCAAATGTACTTAACCCACCTATGTATATATTAACCACATTTATTGCAAATAAATATGTAATTTGTATTTGTATTTGTAAAATGTTAAACCCGGTTGGTTCTTGCTATTACTCACGGAAACATTTATAATATGAGGGTTTCTGACATCAGGGTTTGTGAGGTTGATGGGAGTGAAGACCTTACAACCTATATGATAAAAAAAAGTAAGTACCTCTGATATATTGTACAATAAGTTGCACAGCTGTATCATGGTCGCTAGAAATATAACCCCGAGCCACATGTGAAAACATTCTTCTATTAGCGCCATAAATCTGAAATATAATCATACAACGAGCAATAAAATGACGCAAAACGTCCCCGGTGAGCCCCTGAATGAAACTGAACATATTAATACTAGGCCAGTCAATATCGACATCAAACATCGCAAACGCGCATGTATCTACGATTTTTTTATATGTTGTTAGGTTCCTTGAGAGTAGTTTACACCCAAGTTTGCAACCCTGAAAACCCTGTGCTATGGAGGTGCTCGAAAAACTGCGAAATTTTGGCACTTGTTTCAGTTTTTTTCGAAAAAACTATCCTAAGGAAGCGTTTTTCAAGTATGTTTGCTATATAATTTAATAAAGTTAACTAAATTTTCTACAATTTGAGTTTAACCCAAGCACTCTAGGTCCATTAGTTGCCGAGATACAGCTTGTCAAAGGTAGGCTATTTTAAAAAGAAAGTGTATATTTTGTGTTTGGATCATATTCAAAGACACGTGCTAAACTAACGGTCCTTTGTTCATCTGATTGTTTTGTGACGCAGACTCTTTGGAATATGGGAAAGGGATCAACATCAACTCTCTTGTTGAATACTTTCACAGAGGTGGTGACTGATGCCAAGGTCTTCACTTGGTCCTGGGTCAGCGTATTTCGTGGTTTTTCGAGGTTTTTGGGTAGCACAGGGTTTTCAGGGTTGCAAACTTGGGTGTTATCTACTCTCAAGGGACCTAAAATCATATAAAAAAATCGTAGTTACATGCGCGTTTGCGATGTTTGTCCTTTTTTGTGTTGATATTGACTGGCCTATACGAGTAAATTCAGATGTTACTTCGCGAAAACCCCTGAAGAAGTTGCAGAACAAAACATGATCGCCATACTAAAGGAAACCATCATCAGCGCCGGTGGTCTAGTGGCTAGGGCCGCTGCCTCCCGTCCGGGAGACGCGGGTTCAACCCCCAATGTGTTTTCTAATTTCGAATTCATATGTACGTTTATTCGACGCTCTAACGGTGATGGAAAATATAGTGATGAAACCTGCACACTCCTGCGAAGAAATTCAAAGGTAGCGTGTGAAGTCGACCAATCCGCACTGGGCCAGCGTGGTCGACTAAGGCCTGATCACTCTAAATCAGGGTAGACTCGAGCCCCTCGGTGGGGACGTATATGAGCTGTTGATGATGAATACAATAATTGCTTACAGTAATAAGACAAACTATGAATACCTGAAGGTTCTGTTCTGCTCCTCAATGACCCACACTACGCGCTGGTGCACCTGACTTACATCATACTTCATCGCGTCCTCCAAAGCCTTGCAGTACAAATTGATCTTGAGACAGGCGTGGTTTATCGCTACGCCATAAAAACCGTCGTAGCCTACGAATAATAAATGTGTTACCAAATTAACTCAACTAACAATTAACTTGCCGTGTGGTGACGGCAGAGTAGAATACATTTGTCACCATCCCCTACTCTTCCCGTGGGTGTCGTAAGAGGCGACTTAGGGACTACACATTGAACAGGGAACGGGCAGCAGCGCTCTCTGATACAGAAACCTTTTAATCTGCGATCTCCAACCCGCCTGCCAAGCGTGGAGATTATGGCAAAACCAAACACTTAAGTGGAGGAGGCTCATAATCCAGCAGTGGACTGTAACGGCCCGTTGATGTACTAAATTAATAAAGAAATATAGATGGATAGAGCAAGCTGAAGAGATGAGCAAACCGAGTATATCTAAAATAATTTGATCTTCGTGAGGGTTTATAAGAAAAAGTTTCCTCTCGTATACATACAACTTTTCACCTCTAGTTGCAAAGGAATTATTTTTAAAATTTCTGACGTATTATTGATGGTAAGATATTTGTAAGTCGGTTGATAAACATTTAAGCATCTTCGCATCCTATCCAAAACAATGAATTACAATCAAATCGGACTAACAATCGTCGAATACCATCTTTTGTGGTCATTTTGGGAAAGTTGACTTTTTTGAGAAAGTGGTCATGATAGGAATGGAATGTCTACTACATTTGGGTGGTAGTCATTTTGGTAAAGTAAACATGTCTGATCGCTTTTTACCACCCTCAAATGCTTACCTAAAAAATTCAATACGTATATAACGGCACAAAAAATCATGTGCAGGTTGGTGAGCTCGTAGTACGGGGACTCGAACCGCGACTCCGGGTCGCTGGACCAGGGTTTATTCACCTCGTGCACCATGTACTTCTTCGGTTCGGCCTTGAACGAGTATTCATACAGCGTCTGCACGGCCGCGATGACGGGGAACGACGCCACGCACGTTATCACCATCACTGCCCACCATCCTTCACTGGAAACGGGAAAGGTTTAGGAAAAATCAATCAACCAATCAATCAGCCTATTGCAGTCCACTGCTGGACGTAGGCCTCCCCAAGGGTACGCCAAAGCGCACGATCACCCGCTTTCCTCATCCAGCCACCACCAGCGACCTTCCTCAGGTCAGCAGTCCACCTGGCAGGGGGGCGTCCCACACTACGTTTCCCAAGTCCGTGGTCTCCATTCGAGAACCCGTCTGCTCCAACGCTCATCGGTTTTGGGACAGACGTGACCAGCCCACTACCACTTCAGCTTGCTACACTTCTGGACGATATCAACCACCTTGGTCCTCTGGCGGATGATTTCATTTCGGATTTTATCCCGTAGCGAGATACCAAGCATAGATATAGATCTTAAGAAAAATATGAACACCGAAATAGAAAAAAAAATCCGAAAGACACGCTTTTTATATTAAATTACAAGAGCGAATCGAAAAGAAAAGAAAAACCAGGCTGAAGGATGTGGTTTTTATATTTAGATGATTTGCGCGTTGGACGAGTTGGAAAAGGAACATTCGGATTAGTGAGCGAGCGATGTGTGATTCCGTGCTTTGTGGTATTTACTTAGGTGTGTCGTGGAGAGTGCTCGGGATTGCATCACCAACCACCGGACAACTGGCAGACCACCGGTATACTAGGCTCACACATCGCTGAATTTCCTAGTGTGCATATCGGCTTATTCCAACAATCCCCTGCCTGAAATCCCTCTCGCATAGTTGTATTCTCTACAGTAAATATCAAATCGCGTGAGTTGAATGCAGTTGGGGCCTGAGGTAAAGAGCGGGTGTATCTCCCCCGCTGTCCGCACGCCTCCCCTGCTGTGCCTAGTGCCTGGTGCTGTCACAGCACTACACTACAGGCGCGTGAGGGGAGACGTGAGGACAGCGGGGGAGATACACCCGCTCTTTACCTCAGGCCCCGACTGCATTCAACTCGCGCGCTAGCTGTACACGGAGTAGCTCTCCCTGCGTCGTTACTCCCGAAATCGTATGAACTAGGACCAGAAATACACCAGATTACTAACGGCGTTGTTAGTGGACCTATATACTTGTGGTTCTGTGAGCTGTAGACCTCGCGAGTTTGTATATCTCTTTATATTTATTTTTGCTCCACAAACATCCCCCCCAACCTTTTTTTTTATTGGTTGAAAAATATGACCTGTAAAGGAAAACAGCTTCAGTGTTAGACCTTGTAAGCTGGCAACCCCCATAACTCCGTAATTTTTTAAAATTTCCGAAAACTGACTCGACAAATAATTCGATTCATTTATCGAACCTGCTCACAAAATTTCACGAGAATCGGTTGAGAAACGCGACCTGTAGAGTGGAACAAACAGACATATGGACAGACATACAAAAGCAATTTTGGCTAAGCTGAAACGGAGTCGCTTCGCTCGCTCGGTCAGTTACTCTCTTTGTCTGACAAACGTAGTGGTAACCTGTATTTTATGCTGCTCCTCGTGTGAGCTCTGGCCGCGTTCTTGTATTCGCCCGTCAAGCGGTTGTAGAGGGCGTAGTCGCGATTCATCTCCGTGATGATTGCGAACCCCGAGTCTTGGAACCACACCATGAACAGCATCTAAAAAATCACAGAAAAGACACACATAATGATCATACATATTGTTGTGAAAATGAAAATAGCTCGGAAATCAATGAAATGAGTAAGCCCTCAACACAGAAAAATACCCCTAAAAGAAGTAAATCACCTTCATATCGTGTGAGTTGTAAGGTCGATAACTGACCCCAAAAACGGTATCAGAATTATTGAGCCACTGGCTTCTGACATAGCTCATGCGACGATTATTTCCGTAGATAATATTCTTGACTTAAAGCCTTCCACTCATATTCTTTTTTCGGATAGTAATTCACAAAGTAATTTTTGTTTGGCCAGTGTCCTCCGCGGGTTACGAACACAGAACCTCTGTAATTAAAGCTGAACTCTCTTGCGTTCGGCTACGGAATCTGTTATATCAAAATAAAAAATCAACGGCCCGTTACAGTCCACTGCTGGACTATGAGCCTCCTCCACTTAAGTGAAGGGTTTTTCCATAATCTCCACGCTTGGCAGGCGGGTTGAAGATTGCAGATTAAAAGGTTACTGTATTAGAGAGCGCTGCTGCCCGTTCCCTGTTCAATGTGTAGTCCCTAAGTCGCCTCTTACGACACCCACGGAGTATCTGTTATATATAGGAATAAAAATCAAAGTTGCACACCTTAAGAAACCCGCCAAGGAAGGGCCCCACGATAGTGCTGTGCCGTATGATCTCGAAGATGTCTTTGCGCAGCCAACAGAAGTAGATATCGATTAAGATGTATGACGCTATCGGACCCACGGCGACCAGGGTAACCACTGGCAAATAAAAACCAATAATAATACAAGTGAGAAAGTTTGCTGGTTTATCCTTTTTTCATCTTTTCTTCTGCGTAATCTGGGACTGTCAGTTCAAGCGGCAACGTTCTACACTAAAATCCGAGCCCCTCATAGGTTTATGAAGAGCTCGGGTTTTAGTGTAGAGTGTAGTTCTAAGACAAGGAGCCTAAGATGGTTCTCTTAGGCTCCTTACTTACTCTTAGGAGTATGAGCCTTCAGCTCCCCTGCAAGTTCTGTTACGCAAATTTCGTAGATTTTGCAACACATCACAGTTAGTTTCTACAGTAGTAGAGTGGACGTTGGCATCGCTGTCACTTGCATAGCGAATTAGCGAGACAGTTCTGTTACATCTCACGTCACCCCTCCCGCACTGCTCCACTACCTCGGGCACTTACTCAGTTAAGCGCAATGACTGTAATACGAGTACTCACAAGTGCCTATGAGCCGGAACCACCTGGTAGCCGGGTTGGGGTACATGAGACCGATGCTCATCACGAAACTGATGATCTGGAACGTCTCGGGAAACGTTTTGAACTCTATCTCATCCGTCTCCGTGTCTGTTAGGAATTAATTGACGCTCGTATTAATATTTTATTTTATGTATATAACAAGATTGCGATTGACTTCAGTCTTAGTTACGAATGGACGCATAGGTTGTGGCTGTTTATGTTGTTTCTTAGTCCACGTGCGTTGTGTATAATACGGTACACAACGTACCTTACTCCAGTAAAACCGTTGAGTTCCTGTTTGATATCTATGAACTAAAACAAAAATAATAAATGATCCATACCGGGTTCCACAACTTCATCTTCATCCTTCTTGTTCTCTTTCGTCATCCATTGTGTGATCTTTTTGAAAAACATCGTCACTATACTCTGGATATTTATGATAAACTTACGACTTAACTCTTTTACTGTATATCTGAAGGAATGTCTTCAATGGCTGTTTCAAAATTACCTTTACCACGAAGTTCATATAAAAATCTCTGTGATGTGTCATTAAATTCATTATGGTAATGCGCGTTCGTTGCGCTTCTAAGTGATTGTAAAATTTCACCAATTTGTTGTGAACTTGCAGGGGGAATATATAGGATGTACTTTGCTAATCCTTTGGGATTTTAATTTAAACAAATACTCGTATATGGTGGTCAACATATATTATTTAGAATGAACATCGATGTGCATAATATTAGTGTTGCCTAATACATAAAATTTGTGAAAATTAATGCAACTCATTGAAGTATAATGTACTACGTAATAGCTCAATGATGCAACTCTGAAGTATATTTTCTTTAACTCTTGTTGATAATTTTGTTTCGCAATCATAACAAATTGAAAATCAACAGTTGGTTGAACTTTCGTTTCGTGCGTGTCTTGAGTGAGTAGTGCGTATAACTTGCAATCCAATATAGAAAATGCTGGGAAATGACGTTTGTTAAGATTCTTCTGAATTAATCTGTTGGTCTCAGTAGCGTGAACATAGAATAGGATGTGTGCATGATCTGAAACATAACAATTTCATCGGCTCAAAGTTCATTCTTATCGAACTTGCGATAAGTTTGTAAAAAAGTTTCATGATTATATATTTCGGTATTTTTGTTTTGTATGGATTTTTTTCTTTAGGATTAAACTATGTAATGTTAATAGTAAATTATCAAGAACTGCATGGTTTAGTTGTAAGAAGGAAGGACTTACGGAAACAAACAGTTCCATGTCAAAAGTGAGTATGTTGAAGGCGGTGATCTCGATCGGTATTTGTGCGCGTGCGATCATAAACAGGATCATCTTGCGCACGCGCTGGTCGTTGACTTGCTCCCAGCCGCAGCAATAGATAAGTGTCGCCGTGTCTGTGGACTGAAACAGGAACTCGCTCAAGGCTCTGTTTTAGGCCCTACGGTTTATTTTCTGTATGCGAATGATTCCAATATTTCGTAGTTTTCTGTTTCATTTGTAAGTTAGTGGTATGTTTAGTGTTATGGTATGGTCAATATTATGGTCATTGTGGAGATTCTTTGGAAAGACTTCAGAAGTTGACGTTTTTCGGTTGGAATGGTGGTCTAGTTTTTATACAGAAGACAAAAAAAATAAGAGGGCAAAAAAAATACATCAAAGCTTACCATGCTCTTAAGTTGACTGGCATAGTTGCATGGCAGATAGATGTGTATTACAGAACCAATTATGAATATTGTATATTTGAGATCAAAGCCGAGACCCTAAAACAACAGAATGTTATTTAATTCTGAGAGCTTACAAAACAATGTTTATTTCTCAATGTTTAGACAAAAATCTGAATTATTTAATTAACATACTTTGAGTATAGAATCTGATCAAGATTTAAAAAGACGGGATCAATCCCTGGCAGGCAGTTCTGTCCTGCCGTTAATGGGACAAGTCAATGGGGAATATTGGAGTAACCCATTTTTATGATGATGATACTGACCTCCATAATCTGGTAAGTGCAATTGCAGACATGAATGACGGTTCCGATAAATATCATTCCGAGCCAGAAGTTGAACGTTTTCTGAACCGTTTCAACGTACCTGGGGAATATCGACATCAACATTCAAAGACTGCTCCAAAACGACGACGTTCTGTCACGGTCGCCAGTATTCTTGTAGGTGATTCATCAATCATCAACGGCCCGTTACAGTCCACTGCTGGACTATGAGCCCCCTCCACTTAAGTGTTTGGTTTTGCCATAATCTCCACGCTTGGCAGGCGGGTTGGAGATCGCAGATTAAAAGGTTACGGTATCAGAGAGCGCTGCTGCCCGTTCCCTGATCAATGTGTAGTCCCTAAGTCGCCTCTTACGACACCCACGGAAGAGTAGGGGTTGGTGACTAATGTATTCTACTCTGCCGTCACCACACGGCGTAGGCGATTAATGTACAAGAAACAATAATTAGGCTTGATTATGGTTTTAACGTATATTATTTATGAAAAATATGATGAAGTAGAAATTGTATGCGCGCGCGTATAAGGTACGGCGCCTTGTATCGATCAGTTGTCGTGTCGGAGTGGGAGTCGCGCTGCCCCGGTGGCTCAGGCCCCCGCGCCCCGCGCCTCGTCCCTCTAACATCATTGTCTTAGATATTGTACAAAACAAAATGCACACAATACTGTGTTATCCTGTTCTCTTAACCTACAGCATGGTGTAAGTCCAAAATCAAAGTACTTGCTTCGCATCTATAGGCATGTAGAAAAGCGATCGTATCGTTAACGTTACCACAAATTAGATAATACGGCAAACAACCCTCCTCTCAAAATCAAACAGCACTATGTCTAGATAAAATATTGATGCATGCAACGATATCCCCATAATAATCTTATCTTACTTATTATACATTGTCACATTGCTAAGCAAAGGCTTCTTTCTGTTCCTTCCATCCTTTCCTATCGAGAGCGTTAATGAGGCTTAGCTCATCATGCCATCTTTGCCATAATAATAACACTAAAAAATAACGGAGATACCGACTTGTAGACTCGACATTGTGCTTTGATGACTTCAATCATCTTCTCGATGATCTCTTCAGTATCTTTCAATGTGAAAGCCTCGTGCAGTGCTTGGCAGTACAGCCGCATCTTCAGGCATGCGTGCCTGATGACGACCCCGTAAAACCCGTCATATCTACAAATAGGTATATTGTGTGTAAATTTTATTGTTTAACCAAATATGTGAAAATTTTACATTGATATCATGGTCAATAAACAGTAAAGTTTCTTCCTGAGAAGACGCTTAACTGATTCACCATAAACTTATAATTATATTTTCAATTGGTTACAGCAACATTTTTGTTTGTGATATGATTTAAAACAAAGAAACATTGTGAAAGTAAAAAGCTTGTAACTTAGAAACACTTTTCGAGAGAGAATATGTTTTGGATTGGTATAAAATTTACTTACAGTGGGCGAGTAATAAATAAAATCAAGTACAATTGACACACACTCAAAGAGCCATTACATACCCTACAAAGTTCAGGAAGTAGATGATGCAGCAGTAAAACATGTAGCAGTAGACCAGCTCGAAGTAGGGCGACTCGAACCTGACTTCAGGCTCCTTGAAGGGCAAGTTCAGGTCGTGTACCATCGCTTTCTGCGGCTCGGATTTAAAGGTGTACTCGTAGAAATTCGATACCGATGCCATGAAGGGAAACATCTGAAATTAAAACAATTTGTAAGGCTTCGTACCTCATTGCTGGCTGAATAACCTCAATCAATCAGCCTATTGCAGTCCATTGCTGGACGTTGGCCTCCCCAAAGGCACGCCAAAGGGTACGATCATCCAATTTCCTCATCCAGCCACCACCAGTGACCTTCCTCAGGCCATCAGTCCACCTGGCAAGGGGGCGTCCCACTCACACTACGTTTCCCGAGACGTGGTCTCCATTCGAGAACCCGTCTACTCCAACGCTCATCGATTCTGCGACAGACATGGCCAGCCCATTGCCACTTCAGCTTGTTACACTTCTGGACGATATCAACTACCTTGGTCCTGCTGGCTGAATCACCTGATTGCCCAAACATAAAGATGATTTCGTGCTTTGAAAGTGGGTTCCGGCTGCTATCTTCAGAAGTAGTCGTAGCACGAGCCATGTTAGTGGCTTTTGGTGGTTTATTACTCCGAACACCAGGGTTTGTGAGGTCAGTTGTCGACCTTATAAGGCAAGCATAAGGTCAATTAAAACAATGAAACCATACATCCATCTCAGAAAAATATGAATTCAAAATAAAAATTTACAAAGACGCATTGAATGACCCAAGCCAGCCAGTACTTCTCCCCGAAATTGGCCTCCTTGAAATGGTTTTCGATGACTGGCCTGTAGCTGTCAGGCAGCTGGTTTAGGTGCTGGTGGTCCTCGTTTATCTCATCAATCAACTTCTTTGCGTTAGCGCGGTTGAAGTACATCAAAAACATCTGAAACAAAACATTACCAATATCAATAAAATCCACTTAATTACTATTAATAACTCCAACACTATCGTTTGTGAGGTCGGTAATCCGTATCATATCGTATGATATGATGATAGATAAAGCCAGCGCCAGACAAGTTCAACAATACATAATGCATGGTACCGGTTATGGTCTCGCGGTCACCAGTTTACCGACAGTTGCGGTCGGTAAAAGAGAGCCTAGTTAGTCCGGGAGAAAACATTGAAATGAAACAGCGAATGCTGGAGAGCTCAGTGCAGAATTTGATTTATTTGGTAAATCCACAGATTTGCATACTATATGTGTACATATATCGCTCGGAAAACAGCGGAGTGGTCGAGATTTCGACACCCATTACGGAGGTTCCGGGTTCGATTCCCGGTGGGGACACTGTTAAGCAAAAATCTCTTTGTGAGACTTTCTCCAGTTTGATTAGGACATTACAAGCTGAATCACCAGATTGTCCGAAAAGAAAGATGATTCCGTGCTTCGGAAGGCACGTTAAGCCGTTGGTCCCGGCTACTATCTAGTCGTTACACGAGCCAAGTCTTTGGCGGCTGTATAACACTGACACCAGGGTCTGTGAGGTCGGTTGTGGACAATAAAAACCACACGGTGATGATGATGACTCGGAAAACGGCTACCTACAATTGTTAGACATAGAGACACCTATGAAACATTGAATAGCTTACCTTGGCGAGGCACAATAGGAATGGTATGATGACGGTTCCGTGCCTGACGATGTTCTGGATATCTCTCCTCAGCCAGCTGTGGTACACGTCGAACAAGACCATGGCGGTGACGGGTAGCACCGTGGCTAACACTATCACTGAAAACATAATGAGGCTTTATATACATTTAAGGAGCAACAAAGGACATGGTCCTGATGATTAGGAGCTTTTAAAATATCATCTCGTTGTAAAAATGTTGAGTTTCAAGCTCGGAACTTATAGCAACCAGTCAAAGTTCATAGATATTCAAAACAATGATAAAAAATTTATCTACGGAAGTAGTTGTTATCGTACACGGAGCCATATCAGGGGCACAAAATAAAAAGGTTTGAAAGGACTGAAGGGTCACTCCCGCCTTCTTCAAAAATAATTACGTCATCTTGCCAGACTCACTCTCTCACTCACTCTTTGGGCAAACGCTTTGGAGCACTGTTTGGGAACTGCGTGTCAACGCCTATAAACGATACGTCTATGTGTGCGTGCCCGAAATGTGCCGAAATGGCAGTTTGTTCTGAGTGGACTATCTGTCTGGGGCCCCGCGCCGCGCCACCTACTTTGTATCAGGTGCCTCTGACTGCTCTATGACACTGATGTCGCTAGTATTTGTGACGTCTGTTGTCGACCTTCCACTTACAACCTACACAATAAATTGATCAACTGATATCAGATTTTGCCGAGTGCAGATGCACGTGGCCTGCCCTTGCTGATGTCTCTGCAGTCATGGTTATTATTATCGTTATTTATTCATCAATCAATCAATCAATCAATCAGCCTCTATGGCAGTCCACTGCTGGACGTAGGCCTCCCCTAAGAGCACGCCAAAGCGCACGATCACCCGCTTTCCTCATCTAGCCACCACCAGCGACCTTCCTCAGGTCATCAGTCTACCTGGCAGGGGGGCGTCCCACACTACGTTTCCCAAGACGCGGTCTCCATTCGAGAACCCGTCTGTCGTTATTTGTTATGATTACTTAATTTTGTTCCATCACTTAACCTTGCTGGCAAGGTAAGAGAATACCAGACGAGACTCTTGATCATTGTGTTAGAAAGTACTCACGCATGACCCTGATCCGGAACTCTTCAGTTGCTGGATTGGGATACATCAATCCGCCGCTCATACCGAACGTCGTGATCCTGAAGGTCTCGTGGAACGGCCCGATCGGTTTCAGAAGTTTTTCTAGAAAATTCGATAGTGTCATTAATTTAATGTAAGATAGCGAGCATGAAGTGTGTCTTACGAAGAATTTGGAGAGATCCATATTTTTAGGGATCAATAAATAAAACTTGTCAGGTCTGACCACGGCTGACTTTAAAGGACCCCGGACCTAAAGTATTGAAAATGTGGTTTCAGTTAAATATCCTGAGATTTTGATATGTTATAGATTTCAAAGTCCTCAAAAAAGTCTCTAGGGGTGTTGCCAAACTCCGTAAGGAACTCTGAAACAGTGGTAGCACCCCTAGAGACTTTGTTCAGGACTTTGAAATCTATAACATATCAAAATCTCAGGATATTTGATTGAAACCACATTCAGGTGTGTAGGTTTCCTTACGATGTTTTCGTTCACCGTCAAATAAACATTATATAAAACATGTAAGGGTTTTTTTTTAAATATTGGAATTTACCGGACTCTTTGATCAAGACTTCGCGTTTCTTACAGCACCACATTTTGATAAATTTCAGACAATTTCGTCCGAAATCGCGGAGTTTTTATACCTTTATATCGACCGGTAGAAGGTGTTGGTAAGGTGTAGTACTCACTTCATCATAGTTCGTTGGTCTATTTCCACTTGTGTCATACGATTTGTAACAAAAAAACGTGTTGTAAATTTTCGTCGAATGGGGAATTTTCCGACAGCCAATTAAAAAAAAAAATAGTTCATAAATCTTCGATAAATGGCGTTGACGATTCGTGGATCCGAAGAAATCCGGCGAGTCACCCAGGGCCATAAAAGGATTTAAAAAAAAGAATCCACGGAGTACACCTGGCGCCATCTATCGTCTTAATTAGAACGTTTATATTTTAAAGAGCTGTCAGAAAATCCCCCATTGTGAATCTGAATGAGTCTTTTTGCTGAGATAACTATGATATAAATAAAAAATAAATAAATTGTTTTATTTCGACAAAATATCAGGCATTTCATACAAAGAGCCCGCCAAACTGCACAGCAGTTTGTTGGCGGCGACACAATAGTGATTGATGGTGGTATGTTGTATAAGTATTAGTGCATAAGGTGATCGTTTTGATAATAGACACAGTAGTATAGTAAGTGTCTGCTTTTGTGCATCTGTCTTTGATTTAACCACTATTAAAATTAGTTTTTGTGTTTCTTTTTAATGTTTTCTTATTCTTTGTTCTTATTCCTTTAAATTTCCGACATCAGAGTTACGAGTGCGACACGTGCCTTGAAATTAATTCGTAGTATTTTCAGACTTCAATGACAAAATTTTAAATGTCAGCATGTCCTTCTTTAATCGGTGTATCTTATTTTCTTTAACCTCCACCTAGCTTTACAATACGTTCGATGAATTTCAACGCCTGTCAAAAAACATCCCCCTATGACATTATCGCAACTGAAAATTGTCACGGGCGACGACAGTCTTTGATCTTTGCAATTGATGGCGATGTGTCAGGGCTCGTCAACTATATTCTTAATGGGCATTTTTACAGTCCTTTATACAACATGTTTGACTAAAGTCAAATCAGGTTTTCTGCTTCGTGATCAGAACTCAAATCATACTGACTTCTAAGTCAAATTTTACAAGTACATATATCACACTAATAAAATGTGAAAATATATTTGGATGTTTGGATGTTTGGATGTTTAGATGTTTGGATGTTTGTTCCGCTTTCACGCCTAAGCTACTGAATGGATTTGGATGAAATTTAGAATGGAAATAATTTGTACCCTGTATTAATACATAGGATAATTTTTACGGAAAAAAGTCTTATTCCCACGGGAAAATCTTACATAACGCGATAAATAAAGTCACGCCTCTTTCCCTTTCTTAGATTAAATGTTATGATATTGGAACTCTTAAATTCACATGTTACGCATAACTGTTTGTTCCAACGGGAATATATGTATGTAAACACACACACTTACCTACTTATCTATTATATCTATTCTGTAGTAAGCCGTGTGGTGACGGCAGAGTAGAATACATTAGTCACCAACCCCTACTCTTCCCGTGGGTGTCGTAAGAGGCGACTTAGGGACTACACATTGAACAGGGAACGGGCAGCAGCGCTCTCTGATACAATAACCTTTTAATCTGCGATCTCCAACCCGCCTGCCAAGCGTGGAGATTATGGCAAAACCAAACACTTAAGTGGAGGAGGCATGAGCCACTATGAAGTCCAGCTGTGGACTGTAACGGGCCGTTGATTTGATTTGAGTATCTTTTACTAGCTCTTCGCCCACGGCTACGCTCGCGTTGTGTAAGATTTTCCCGCGGCTTTAAAACATTTTCCCGTAAAAAGTATCCTAGTTGTTAATTCAAGGTCCAGTCAAAATCTCTATTCCATACTTCATCGAAATCCGTCCGGTACTTAAGACGTGAAAGAGAAACAAACATCCTAACATCTAAACATCCAAACATACTTTCACATTTATAATATTAGTGTGATATGATATTAGTGTGGCTCTAGAATGTGCAATTTCAGTTTAATGTATTTTGTCTTTGCTTTCACTATAGAAAAAAAAGTGTTTTTTGTACGCGGTTCTGAAGTTGGTAAGCTCTGATTCACGTAATGGGGCGTCCACTGAGAACTTCAAGGTGCGATACCGCCTGAAGCCATTCCAATGAAGAGATCGGCCTGTAATTCTGCTCCCATTATGAAAAGCGGTTATTCGTTTGTAACTTTAACTTGACTTGACCTCTAACTTGTTGTTTTGTGTAGCAGAGCTTGTACTATGGGTACCAGACAGCTGATATACATTACATGAATAGATAAATACATACTTATATAGATAAACAACAACCAGACACAAGGCAAACACAAGTGCTCATCACACGAATGTTTGCACTGGGCGGGATTCGAACCCGCGACCCTGTGCGTCGGAGGCAGATACACTACCATCTGGGCTACGGAGCCGTCGACTGCTGACCAAAGACCTCTATTTATTCTTTTCACATTTTTCTATCGGGAGTATAGCTTAGCCAAGCAGTTAGTGGACTCGTCTTGACATTCAGAGGTTTTCCATGTCATCGCCTACCAGTTGTGTATCTCCTTTGTCGTTAACCTTCAGGTCTTGAGTCCCAAACCTACTAATTTAATTTCGAAAAAAAATATTAAAACGTTTATTGGAAATCTTCCAAGCTTCTTTGTAAATCTACTGAGTACTGTTGCTACGATTCTAAGCCTAATAAGAAGCCAGAGCTACTGTTTTATCACTGGCCTTATTGAAGTTTTGTACAATGCAGGGAACAGAAAACCGAAGTTCATTCTATTCAGCGCCCTTCAAGTCTATTCTATCTTACTACCTATTCATCATCAGCTCATACATGTCCCCACCGAGGGGCTCGAGCCTACCCTAAATTTTATTAGGGCCTTAGACGACTGGCCCACTGCCGTAAAAGCGTCGAATAAACGTACATATGAATTCGAAATTCGGAAACTACTGAGTACTGGCGATGAACCTATAAAGGAGGTCTCGACAGCAAAGTTTTTGGGCATAACAATCGATGCCAACTTAACCTGGAAATGCCACGTCAACGAAGTGTGTGCTAAAATAAACAGATTTACATATGCCTTATACCGTCTCACCAACATATGTCACCAAAATGCGGCCCTAATGGCATACCACGGGTACGTATGTTCTGCGTTGAGATATGGTTTGATTTTGTGGGGTAACTCAGTGGATTTAAACAATGCTTTTTTGATTCAAAAAAGATGTCTGAGAGCTATGTGTAGAGCCGGGCCCCTGGACTCCTGTAAACCTCTTTTTAAAAAGTTATGTCTACTAACACTACCCGCTATGTACATTTTCGAATTGTGCATATTTGTAAAAAATAATCCAGAACTGTTTACGAGGAGGCATGAAGCGTGCAGGTTTTTGGCCAGGTACCCTAATCGTCTTGGTAGCACTTTCTGGCACTACAGCTTGTTTCTCCAATAATGTCTACAATAAGTCTGTAAGAGTCTACAATAAAATACCAGATGAAATTAAGGAATTACCTGTTAAAAAATTTAAAAGCGCCTTGTACAAGTATTTATGTGACAAATGCATTTATTCTGTAAAATCCTTATGATGTAGTTTGCGCTTTAAGTAGGTATTATTGCATGTGATATATTTGTTAATTTATTTTGAATTTATTATTATAATAATTTAAATCATATTTTATAAAAATTTTGCATACCAATGTTTGGTTAAATGTGTGATACTGGAATCACCTTTTAAGCAAGTTGCTTTTTGCTTTAATGCTTGGCGTGCATTCAATAATACTGTCTGTATTTCAGGTGGGCAACGCAGCATTGGAGGTGTACGTCCGGCGAGCGTACACGTCGTACGACATCACGTGTCTGCAGCACCTCGGGCTCTCCGGCGAGCGCGGCGTCGTGCACTTCCAGTTCGTGCTGCCCAGCGGACACCCCAACCGGTGCGTACAGTACACAGCATACGGGGCCTGACTCTGGAGAGTATGGTCGCTTTGGGTGGGAGTCTGTAGTAGTGCTCGCGACACCCTAACTACGTCATGATGCGTATTGCTTGCGTTAGCAATAAGTTAGTATTTAAGCAATTACATAAGTTTATATAGCTCTGTACGCGGTTCTCTACTTTAGTCGTATATTATACTACATACCAACGACTTGTGTGTGTTTCTCTCTGATATCTCCTGGGCACCCTCTGCATCTATTGCTTGGCGACCCTGCCAGGATTATTTTTTTAGCGTAAAGTAAGTTGGGCAAAAAATGCTGATTACGAGCCATCGACACGACAAAAGATGTATACATATTCGGGTTTAAGTTACTGCCAAGCTACCCAAACACATCGATACAAATATACAATGCATAAAAGCATAATATATTGAGAAATATTCAAGATATTACAATAGCACAGGACATTTAAGGGTTTTCACAGATATGGGACCCATTTGAAAGTTGCAAAATGTCAGAATGATTTTAGTTGACATAAGTCAAAGTCAAAGTCAAAATTATTTATTTCCATAGGATGTGATTACATCACTTAGATCCTTCATTACATTTTTTTGGGTGAGTTCACTAACACAATGGCGGAATCTGTGGAGAAGAGCTCACCGAAGAAACTTCACATAATATCTTGATTGAAACTGCTTTTTTCAAGTACACAGTCCGTTTGCACAGTGGTTCCATTCTGACTTCATTTGAAGTGCACCATTGTGATGTAGCTTGATCGTCAAATTTGTATCACAACGGCACAATCACTAGGTCATCAATAGGGAATATGCATAAAATATTTTTTTCTTTTTTTCATAGTTCATCTGAAAGTACACAAAAATAGAATACTGACAGCCAAAACAGAAGCGAAACTGATCGAACAAACAACAACAGACAACATTATTAAACAAATATATCTGTCCCTCTTACAAAAACAAAATTTTCTATGGCGGATGTATGGCCCGCGTGACATATGACGTCACATGTCACGTCGGACCTCTCTGTCTAGTCTGATCATCAACTTTGAAACCTTATAAGTTTGTTACTGAGTAAGACATTTGAAAAAATATTTTTTTAGATGTTTATCTGGGACTTTAAATGTTTCGATTAATGAATTTAAAAAATATGTGCAATCAACAGCTCATAAATACGTCCCCACCGAGGTGCTCGAGGCGGGATCGTTTTTAACAATGAACGGATATAAAAACGGTGTTAAACAGCGCCATCTATTTGAGATTGACCGAACTTGATGGCTCGTTAATCTATTTAAGCTTTGCATTGATTTCATATGTGTTTTGGTATCTGGGCAGATAGTTAGAGATAATTTCCGTAGATTTCGCTAATTTAGACCATATTGGTACTATTGTAATAATATATAATATGTAACGGCAAGGAACCTCGCTCAGTTCACTTCCGATCGGCTCACAATAAAGACGTGCACTTTCCAAAATCCTCCTTTTCATTTTGGGCATCCATTTTACAAACGGTTTAATATTCCAGAATCCCGCTCAGCCAATCAGAGATCGAGCTGAGCTCCGACCAGGACGTGGAAGGGTGTCCCGCCGAGCTGAGTTCGGCGGCGCAGCGCAAGTGCCACCACCGCACGGGCGCGCTCGCGGCCTTCGACACCTTCGACCAGTTCCTCCAGTACGCCGATGAGTTGTTGGACCTCGTGGCCGACTTCGGCTCCACTGCCTCCGTCAGAAAAGAGGCGAGTACACTAATAATATCAACAGCTCATATACGTCCCCACCGAGGGGCTCGAACCTACCCTAGGGCGATTAGGCCTTAGTCGACCACGCTGACCCAGTGCGGGTTGGTCGACTTCACCAACCTTTGAATTTCTTCGCAGGAGTAAGCAGGTTTCGTCACGATGTAATCCTTCATCGTAAGAGCGTCGAGTAAACGTACATATGAATTCGAAATTCGACAACACATTGGAACTAACGATTCTCTTTAATAATCTTGGAAGTGTGTCTGATGTCCTAATTTAATATTTCTAAGTAGGCTAATGTGGATTCATTCCGTGCTCGTTTCTTGCTCACGACCCTGACTCTTCGACTCCGAGGAACAAATGAAAACAATAATGAACGAAAAATATTATTGTAACAAAAAAGCGTGGGTTACTTTAAGATTTTGACACAAATGTTTAAATTACATGTTTTTGGCCGTGTGGTGACGGCAGAGTAAAATGCATTAGTCACCAACCCCTACTATTCCCGTGGGTGTCGTAAGAGGCGACTTAGGGACCACACATTGAACAGGGAACGGGCAGCAGCGCTCTCTGATACAGTAACCTTTTAATCTGCGATCTCCAACCCGCCTGCCAAGCGTGGAGATTATGGCAAAACCAAACACTTAAGTGTAGGAGGCTCATAGTCCAGCAGTGGACTGTAACGGGCCGTTGATTTTACATGTTTTTGGAGCACTCAGCGACTGATTGCGATTGTTTCGTCAGGACCTGCAAGCGCTGCAGGACGGCACCAGCGAGAGCCGTGACAGCACCAGCATCAACGTGGCGTCCGACTACAAGACGCTGGTCGACAACGAGGATGTGGTACGTTCAATATTCATTGATATCTTCCTAATGGCGACACATTTTATGTAGACGTATTTCGCCAGTGTCGAGTGGTATTTGTAGGTTTAAGATATATCCTTGGATGCTTGTTCGGTGAAATGGGCTCAGTAATCTGATAGTGCAATTACTGAAGCCACCACGAGGCCTCTTGGCGTCATCTAAAAATGTCAGCAAAGTGTAAGCGATTCAATTGTTCCATTAAAGTTTATAGACCCGAAACATTCACTGGATAATACACTATCAAAATTATACACTAAACACTTCAATAAACTAAAATAAAAAATTAAAACGAAAACACGTCCGCCATTGTCAGATGCTGACCAACAACCCTCATTGATATTGACTCGATCATTTCAAAAGAAGTGTTCTTCTGAGAAGCAAAACCGTCAATATTTCATTTGGTATCGCGTTATAAGCAAATGGTTACTTTTCAATAAACAAACAGCCTCCGTGGCCGAGTGGCCGAGATTTCGACGCCCATTACGGAGGTTCCGGGTTCGATTCCCGGTGGGGACACTGTCAAGCAAAAATATCTTTGTGTGACTTTCCCCAGTTTGGTTAGGACATTGCACGCTGAATCACCTGATTGTCCGAAAAGAAAGATGATTCCGTGCTTCGGAAGACACGTTAAGCCGTTGGTCCCGGCTACTATCTAGTCGTTAGACGAGACAAATCAGTGGCCTTTGGCGGCTCTATAAAACAAACACCAGGGTTCGTGAGGTCGGTTGTCGACCTTACAACCCACACGGTAATGATTACGAGCTATTATGCACAAGTTCTGCTTCGATTTCCAGCCAGGCACATATTTTAGAAGTGTTTACTATCCGATTGGCATATTTTGTAACCTTTGTCCATCCATCAACAGCTCATATACGTCCCCACCGAGGGGCTAGAGCCTACCTTGAATTAGGGAGATTAAGCTTTAGGGTTACCTTTGTACTCGTATAGCCCAAAAAATAAGTAGGTTCAAGGCCTCTTCAAAGTTTTCCTGTAAACTTTACGAATGTAAAGGCTACCTACATAATTTAATAATTCTCGTTTCAATAGGGGATCCGACTACTTTTTTTTATTTTATAAATCCAAACTTCTCAGTTTCTGCTATCGAACAATAAAAGAATTTTTGCTTTATCTTTAAAATTTACCGAGTTATAAAGGTTTGAAATTCAAGATTAGACAGAGAGGCATATACCCACTTGTGACGTCATTTGTTTGTAACGCCGTATAATCTCCATACAAAAATTCGTTTTTGAAAGAGACAGACATATTGAAACTTTAAAAAATCACTGTAAATTCGTTTTTCAACCGATTCTGTTTTTTTCTTCGCGAATCGTCTGCTACTAATCTATATATATATATATATATATATATATATATAAAAAAATGGTAAATTCATAAAATATGGTGAACAGTTCGATCCCCTATTCTGCAAATATTTAACCAAATAAAATTGGTAACAAAGTACCTCGTCAGTTAAAAAGTCCGCCCCTAGACATCCCCGGTGCAAAGGAGCCCAACACACTCGCGGACAACCTTTGCGCCAGGAATGACCCGGCGCGGGAGTCACAATATTTAACTGATTTGTTTGATTGTCACAAGGTGGAAAAGGTGGAAGAAGTGCCCGTCTGCAGTAAAAAGACAATAGTGAAGTAATTTTTAAACGTTCTTGATTAGTGTGGACCGACGCGACGCAGTCATCACTCAGTAGTTTCATAATGACACGAAGCAACAATTTACTAGTAACAAGTTACAATTTGATATTCATTGCGTCGTTAATTCGCCTAAACTGCAGGGCTTTATCGTTTTAATCTCACTGTCTGGCTACGCAATGTACAGTCAGTTGCAAAAGTGGGGTCAAATCACGTGTTCTTATACTTTGAAATATCTTTTCATTGCATATGATATTATTATTTATATTAATAAAGTCCCGTACACACCATACGTTAATACAAAATCCAAGAACAAATAACTATTACAAATAAGTTATTTCAAAGTATAAAAACACGTGACATGACCCCACTTTTGAATGTGACCGTACATCGAATTGTACTTGTTATTTGTACGTTACAAGTTACAAATCACAAGTACAATTCGACGTACATTGCGTAGACGATTAGAAAAAACGATAAGGGCTTACATTTTAGGCGAAATGGATACGCAATGTTTATCAAATTGTAACTTGTTGCTTCGTGAAACGGCCCCCAGATATAATTTTAGTTTGTTTACTTTACCTTTTGAAAGTTTAGTATTTTTCATTATTTAGAAATAACAGTAGTGTCAATTCCCGCAGCGAAACCTAAATTTAAATTTAATCTTAGTCTTGTCACTTTCTGACCAACGACCATGAAAAAGGACGGGAGATTGTCGGTTCCTTTGAACGTCAAATTTTATGTCATAAACGTCAATTTTAAGCAGGATCCTAAAACTAGCCGTTTAAAATTACATTGCACACGTCAACACTTGACAATTGCGCTATTAAATTTGGCGGTCACAATGGTTGACAATCTCCTGTCCTTTTTCATCGTCGTGGGTCAGAAAGCGACAAGACTAAGATTAAATTAAAGATGTCATATTTGGTTAGTATTAGTGTAGTTACGATTACCATTCAAATTAGGTTTTTGTTAATAGTTTAGAACTGTAATTTACTGATGTCTATTCCGTCATAACTTGTGCTAACAGTTCAAGTTTTTTATTCAGTCTCATTGAAATACAAAGTGTCTATTTGCACCACACACACACACACACACACACACACACACACACACACACACACACACACACACACACACACATACACTACACTTTCTTTTGTATACTCGATTTTGGTGAATATATGTAAAGCAACTCTTAAGCCCAGGTGTCACCGATTTTACCTTCTTTGTGAGTTTCTGATGTGGAGTTTCTTTCCGCACACCGTGTAGTGAACTCACAAAAAAATGTAATGACGTAACTAAGAGATGTAACACACCCAAAAGTAAATAAACTATAACATTTATGAGATATTTTACGGGCTTACCGCGATATTATTTTTGTTGAGGAGGCCCGCGACCATGGTGCTTGCAGCAGCGCTGAAATATCGGGTCTCCTCAACAAAAATAATATCGCGGTAAGCCCGTAAAATGTCTCATAAATCTTATGATAATGACAGCGAAAGTTTAAAATTATATATTAAATAAACTATTCATTTAATTTCTAACTCGTATCCTCCAACAGCCCCTGGAGCCGATCCACATCCTCATGATTGGCGTGCGCGACAGCGGCGAGAGCAATGACACGGCGGTCGCGCGCCGCTTCGGCAACTTCTGCCGTATGCACAGAGCTGAACTGCATCAGAAGAGGATCCGCAGGGTCACTTTCATGAGCCTCATCAAGTGAGTTATACTAGCAGAGTCCTCATACAACATTACCTTTCTTTTTGAACACTGCTATTCTCGTAGAACACTAGTATCCTCGTGAAACCTGACATCGCCCCGCTTCGGGAACTTCTGTCGCCTCCACAGAGCCGAACTGCATCAGAAGAGGATCCGCCAAGTCACCTTCATGAGCCTCATCAAGTGAGTTAGACTAGCATCCTTACGCAACCATGGTATTCTCCTCGAACACTAGTATCCTCATTAGATCTGATATCGCCCCTCTTCGGCAACGTCTGTCGCCTGTACAGTGCTGAACTGCACGAGAAGAGAATCCGACCTTCACGAGCCTTATGAAGTGAGTCCTCATACAATATTACCTTTCTCTTTGAACACTAGTTTCCTTATAAAACCTGACATCGCCCCGCTTCGGGAACTTCTGTCGCCTCCACAGAGCCGAACTGCATCAGAAGAGGATCCGCAGGGTCACCTTCATGAGCCTCATCAAGTGAGTTAGACTAGCATCACTCAAACAATACTGCCCTCTTCGTAGAACGGAGATATCCTCGTGGAACACTAGTACTCTCATAACATAAAACCTGACACTCCCAGGATAAATTATTATTTATATTAGATTACTGATATTTCAGTAATCTCAGAACTAAACCCGGCCACATTCTCAGAACTTTGTCATCTTTATAGATCATTGAAAGTCTTCCAAATCTAGAATATTCGGTACACAAAATAACTGGAATCCTCTCATCAAATAACGTCTAACGACAAGTATAACATCTTGTTGCTTTTCCCGCAGACGCCAATTCCCCAAGTTCTTCACGTACCGCGCCCGCAACGACTTCACCGAGGACACGATCTACCGGCACCTGGAGCCAGCGTCTGCCTTCCAGCTGGAACTGTACCGCATGAGGAGCTACGAGCTGGAGGCGCTGCCGACCAGCAACCAGAAGATGCACCTGTACCTCGCCAAGGCCAAGGTATGCTCCACTACTCCTGTTATCCAAATAAATAATAAATAATATAGGTATTTACTACAAACGATTTACATCAAGTCAAGGACCTTGCATATGGCTGCTCGCTATATAATAAGCTGGTTTACACGTATTAAGTTGTCAAGTACTTTTTTTTATTTTATAAATACAAACTTCTTAGTTACTGCTAACGAACACTAAAATAATTTTTGCTCTATCTTTAAAATTGACCGATCTATAAAGGTTTGAAATTCAAGATTAGATAGAGAGGCACATACCCACTTGTGACGTCATTTATTAGTAACGCTAAAATAGAATTCAAAGAGTTCAAATAAACAGCACGAAGTCACTGGGATTTAAAGTCAAAATCGGCGTGTCACAGGGCTCAATTCTTGGACCGTTCCTATTTTTAGTATATATAAATGACCTGCCTTTTATGGTACAAAACCGATCTAGGATAGTGTTATTTGCTGATGATACTTCTCTAATTTTCAAAGTTAGTAGACATAATCAAGATATTGACGAAGTAAATGACGCTCTTTCCCAGATCCATGATTGGTTTACGACAAATAATTTAATGTTGAATCCCAAGAAAACAAAATGTATAAAATTTTCATTGCCTAATGTAAGGAACAACAACTTAGCTATTGTCTTGAATAACGAAAATTTGCAATATGTAAATGAAACAGTTTTCTTGGGGATCACTATCGACGCAAGGTTACAATGGGACCCTCATTTAAATGCGTTATCCGCGAGGCTCAGCTCGGCGGCATACGCAGTCAGAAAGATTCGTCAAGTGACTGACGTTGCTACTGCCAGACTTGTATATTTCAGCTATTGCTATGCTATTTCCTAAGAATTATGATATACATAATATAAATACTAGAAAAAAAAAAATAGCGCACCCAAAGTTTAGACTGTGTAAAGTTAATAATTCATTCATGGGGAACTGTATTCGCTTCTATGATAAAATACCAGATGATATTGTAAATCTGTCCGATAGCCAATTTAAAGCTACAATTAAAACTATTTTATGTTCTAAGGCCTATTATACGATAAATGATTACTTAGATGTTAAAAACGTCTGGTCAACTGTTGTTCCAAATCAGCGGAGTAGATTGTAATTATGACTCATGTATGATTCTTTATATGTTTAAAAGAAAATTACAAAAGATACAATTCCTGTGGAGTTTCTTCTGGCCGTTCTTCTCCACAGAGGGCGTACACTGGTAGCGAACGTGCCATCCATGATAGCTTTGACGTCGAAAAATGATTTGTAAAAATCTTAATTCGAATAAAAAATTTTGACTTTGAACGCCATATAATCTCCATACCAAAAATCGTTTTTGAAAGAGACAGGCATATTGAAAGTTTGAAAACTCACTGTGAATTCGTTTTTCAACCGCTTCTGTTTTTTTTTCTTCGCGAATCGTCTGCTACTAATCTATATTTTAAAAATAATTCATAAAATATGGTAAATTTAGGAACAATCCTCTATTGAGCAACCAGCATTCATTTCGTATCTAGTAGATGTGTTCTTCTTTATATCATGATTGATTGCTAGGTCACTGACTGGCCTCACAAACTCAAGCGACAGATTTTCATGCCTTCTGAAAGTCAGAAAACATTCTTAGAATATTGGTTTCTCTTTAGCAATTATATTATAAGTAAAAAGGCGTAGATAGGCCACTTACAATGGCAAACGGTGTTTTAACATGGAACAAAACTTAGTCAAGGACGGCAAGTCTAAGCATAAGTGCGAAAAAGAGACAATGCGACGCGTGACTAAATTCAGTTTGGCTAATTAGCCAACTTTTGGTGTGCCGCTTTTTGAGCGACTTATGTTATGCTCTTTAGGAAATACATATTGAATGACTATTATTTTATTTCTACTATCTCCTCGGAATATTTATTAACATGCTTTTATTTCTCCAGGTGAAGAAGGGTCAAGAGGTGACGGACTTCAGGTTCTTCATCCGCTCCATCATCAGGCACCAGGATCTCATCACCAAGGAAGCTTCCTTCGAGTACTTGCAGAATGAGGGAGAGAGGTAAGTAAGGCTTTTGTTGCCTATTCAAGTCTGGTGAATGATTTTGCTATTAGCGTGTTGTCTTCTATGACCTGATCTCTGATTTTTCCGACGCAAAATAACAGCCTCCGTGGTCGAGTGGTAGGAGGTAGCAGGCTGAATCACCTGATTGACTGAAAAGAGGAAGGCACGAAGTCATTGCCCGGTTACTATAGCCGGGACCAACGGCTTAACGTGCCTTCCGAAGCACGGAATCACCTTTCTTTTCAGACAATCAGGTGATTCAGCCTGCAATATCCTAACCAAACTAGGGAAAGTCTCACAAAGTTTTTTTGCTTGACAATCCCCACCGGGAATCGAACCCGGAAATCTCGACCACTCGGCCGCGGAGGCTGTTAGGCTAAGTAAGATAAGAAGATTAGATTGTAATGGGTGTGGTCTGTGTGCAGGGTGTTGCTGGAGGCGATGGACGAGCTGGAGGTGGCGTTCTCCCACCCGCTCGCCAAGCGGACCGACTGCAACCACATCTTCCTCAACTTCGGCCCCACCGTCATCATGGACCCCGCCAAGGTACTGTCATCATCATCATCATCAAGTCACTGTGACGTCTGCAGACCAGCTCCAGGGTGTTCTTTCATCTTCAACCACATCTTCCTCAACTCCGGCGCTGTATACTTTTTTAAACTTTTAGATCAAAGCTTTTCGTGTCGTACTCTTTCATGATCTAAAATTCCAAGTGGTATGGGGAATTTACCGACAGCCAATAAAAAAAAAATAGTTCATAAATCTTCGATAGATGGAGTAAATGATTCGTGGATCCGAAGAAATCTGGCGAGTCACCCAGGGCCATAAAAGGATTTAAAAAAAGAATCCACGAAGTACACCTGGCGTCATCTATCGACTTAATTAGAACTATTATTTTTATTTTACGACGGCTCCGTAGCCCAGGTGGTAGTGTACAGGGTTGCGGGTTCGAATCCCGCCCAGGGCAAACATTCGTGTGATGAGCACTTGTGTTTGCCTTGTGTCTGGTTGTTGTTTATCTACATAAGTATGTATTTATCTATTTGTGTAATGTATATCAGCTGTCTGGTACCCATAGTACAAGCTCTGCTTAGTTTGGGATCAGATGTCCGTGTGTGAAGATGTCCCCACATATTTATTTATTTTTTAAAGAGCTGTCAGAGAATGCCCCATTGTATGTTCGTGTTACAACGTATCCGTCGCACAGATCGAGGAGTCGGTGGTGGGCATGGTGATGCGCTACGGGCCGCGGCTGTGGAAGCTGCGCGTGCTGCAGGCCGAGATCAGGTTCACGCTGCGCATCGGTGAGTGCACACGATACTCATACACGATATACACATCACAAACACAACACACATCAACAGCTTATATTGTCGGTGTTTTGTAGAAAGGGCGAAAGCGCGTTTTAATTATTAGGCGCTTTCGCCCTTTTTACAAAACACCGACGATATACATCCCCACCGAAGGGCTCGAGTCTACCCTGAATTAGGGTGATCAGGCCTTAGTCGACCACGCTGGCCCACTGCGGGTTGGTCGATTTCACACACAACCTTTGAATTTCTTCGCAGGAGTGTGCAGGTTTCATCACGATGTTTTCCTTCACCGTAAGAGCGTCGAAATTCGAAAACACGTTGGTACGTGGTGGGGATCGAACCCGCGTCTCCCGGACGGGAGGCGGCGGTCCTAGCCACTAGACCACCGACGACGACACAGCTCGTACAAATCATAAATCCAACCCAAATCACAAACGCAACACATTAAAAACGTAACACATCACGAAGACACCACCTTAAACACAAAACACATCCGCCACGTCGCAATCAAATATACACACCACACAAAACACGCAACACACATTGTTTATAGTAACACTTGTTGGACCAATAGCTATCACACTAGCAGCAGCAGTGACTTAGCGCGTGATCTAGCTGTTATCGTGCCATCCCATTCTCAATAGGGAATATGCATAAAAAAATATTAGTTTTTTTCATAGTTCATCTAAAAGTATACAAAAATAGAATACTGAAAAACAAACTAGATACAACATTATTAAACAAATATATCTGTCCCTCTTACGAAAACAAAATTTCCTATGGCGGATGTATGGCCCGCGTGACATATGACGTCACATGTCACGTCGGACCTCTCTGTCTAACCATCAACTTTGAAGCTTTATAACTTTGTTTCTGAGCAAGATATTTGAAAAAATATTTTTTATGTGTTTATCTGGAACAAATTATGCATATTCCCTATTGAACAGCTAGATGATGTTAGAGCAGTAAAGTCAAGGTTACTTGACGTCATTATTGTGCTCTTTCGTTCTCGAGGACCCGCGCCACATCATCATTCTCATCATTCTCCTGCCCTGTTCCCTTTATTTGGGGTCGGCGCAATATGTTTTCATCTTCCATTCATCCCTGTCAGACGTCACATCACTATTCACTCCCTTCTTACACATATCATCTTTCACGCAATCCATCCATACTTTTCTGGGTCTATCCCTACCTGCTTTTCCATTCACTCTCATATCTAACATACGTTTGGTGGTATGGGATTCCCCTCTCCGCATCACATGCCCATACCACGACAGCCTGTTACTCCTCAACTTGTCCACTATGGGTGCCACTTTCAAGCTTCCTCTTACATACTCATTTCTTATTCTGTCTTTCCTCGTCACACCACACATCCATCTTAACATTCGCATCTCAGCTACATGCATTCGTCTTTCATCCATGTCCTTAACGGCCCGACACTCAGATCCATACATGACGACAGGTCTTATAATGGTCTTATAAATTTTTCTTTTTAATTTTAAAGGAAATCGGGAGTCGCAAATGGTCCCTGTGACCTGTCGCCATTTCATCCATCCCACATTCACTCTATTTTTAACGTCCCGATCGATCTCACCGTCGTTCTGAATGACTGACCCAAGGTACCGGAAATCGGAGCAAACTGGTAGGGGTGCACCATCAAGCGCAATGGGCAGATAGCTGGAGAGACCGCCGAAATCACAGAACATGTATTCAGTTTTGGTTCTGCTGATCTTCAAGCCAACACTCTCCAGTCTCTGCTGCCATTTCCCCAATTTACTCTGAACCTCAAGTCCATCTTCCCCGACGAGTACGATATCATCGGCAAACAGCATGCACCAGGGCGCCTCATCCTGCAAGTCCGATGTCAAGGCATCCATTATCAGGAGGTAGAGGTACGGGCTTAGCGCTGACCCTTGGTGCAAGCCTACAGCCACATCAAACTCGCCGGAGGTGCCAGCGGCCGACCGGACGTGCGTGCTAGGTCGACTGTACATTGCACGTATCAACTCAACATACTTCTCAGGCACACCTTTCTCTCTCAGGGCCCACCACAAAACCCTACGAGGTACCCGGTCATATGCCTTTTCGAGGTCAATGAACACCATGTGCAAGTTCTTTCTTACACGCCTGTACTTCTCTAGCAATTGCCGGAGCGCAAATATGGCATCCGCTGTTCCTCGACCAGGCATAAAACCGAATTGGTTTTGTGAAATTTCGCTCTCTTCTCTTATACTTCGTTCTATCACTTTTTCCCACACTTTCATACTGTGTGACATTAGCTTTATTCCCCGATAGTTACCGCAGTCCTGTACATCACCCTTATTTTTAAATATAGGCACAAGTGTACTGTTGCACCACTCGTCCGGGATCGCCCCTTCTTGCAGCAACTTGTCGAAGAATAAAGCCAACCACTTATATCCATCCACATTCAGTAACTTCCATACTTCAACTGGTATTCCGTCTGGCCCTATAGCTTTACCATTCTTCATACTTTTCACAGCAGCTTTGACTTCATCCATGTTCATCTTTCTCACTAGACCTTTATTTTTTGGTGGATCATTTAAAGTTCCGCTCCATATGTTCTCCTCATTCATCAGTCTTTCAAAATACCCCTTCCATCGGTCTTTTATATCCTCATCATTCGTCAGTACTTTCCCATTTTCATCTTTTATACATTTCACCTGCATAATATCTCTTGCATTCTTTTCTCTTGCTTTTGCCAGTCGGTATAGCTGTTTTTGGCCTTTAGGAGTATCGAGAGCATCGTAGATTTTATCTTGGGCCTCTGCTCTGGCAATAGCAACAGCCTTTTTAGCTTTTCTTATATACTCTTGGTATACTGACTTTTTTGCATTCTTTTCGCTTTCATTTCTGACATCCACTACTTGCCATTCTTTAAATGCTACTTTCTTCTCTTTCAACAAAAATAGCTATGTTTTATAGTTAAAAAGCTTTTTCACTTCTCATGCTCTGAAAGTGCTTATTTGTGCAGGATACAGGCTACACAAAATCGAATTTTGTGCACAAGTGTTAACGTATCTATTCATAAATGTTTCTATATTAAGGCAAAGAAAATTAACCACACAGCCAAACACAATAAGAAATTCATTGATATAATTTGTTATTTTATAATATTTACTTTAATTTATTTGCTTTATGTGTTTTTTTAAGACATTAAAGATTAATTTAAAATTCAATAATATTAAATTTTAAATTCAAATACGGTAGGTTATTTAATTAATTTAAGCAAATTATTATTACAAAATTAATTTATTAGTAGGCTGTATAGGTCTTCGGCTCAAGCCTAATATCAATGTCGTAAGATTTTAAAAAAATAAAGCGGCGGGAAACAGCTCGTGTTTTTTCGTACGTTTATTAATTTCTTCAATTTGCTTACTACTGTTTTATTTCCTCGCAATCGAAGTGAAAAGCAGAGTTTATACTCGTCCACAAAACCATTTTATCCTCGACATTACTATCTACATATTCTAAAAGTCTCGGACAAAAATAGTTCGTTTTGTGCACTTGTTGTAAAATCTACTATGATTTACAACAGGCCTATAGAACATGAATGTTAAAAAAATGGACCGGCAAAGTGATGCTTAAGCACCACATTTCCGTAGTACATGTCAATAAAAATACTACTATAATGGTAGACAATAAGGTTGCAATTAATAAAATGCACATGTCACTTTTTAATCCCAGCGTACCTTTAAATAGGTGACATTTCTCTAGTGTATTTTGTATGACGCGCTATATCTAGGCCTGTTGTAAATCAATGTTAAAAAGTGATATTTTGTTGGTGATAATTGTAATATTTGGTGTGGCAGGTCCCGGCGCGCCCACCAAGAACGTGCGCTTGTGCCTGTCCAACGGGTCCGGCTACTCGCTCGACGTGTTCACCTACGAGGAGGTGTCCGACCCCAGGACGGGCGTGGTGAGTTTCCGTGCTTCTGGATGCACGTTCAGCCGGTCGTTCCTGGATACCACCTTACATAGTGACGGCTCCGTAGCCCAGGTGGTAGTGTATCTGCCTCCGACGCACAGGGTCGCGGGTTCGAATCCCGCCCAGGGCAAACATTTGTGTGATGAACACTTGTGTTTGGTTGTTGTTTATCTATATAAGTATGTATTTATCTATTTGTGTAATGTATATCAGCTGTCTGGTACCCATAGTACAAGCTCTGCTTAGTTTGGGATCAGATGGCCGTGTGTGAAATGTCCCCACATGTTTATTTATTTTATAGTGGTCGCTTAGCTAAATAAAAGGCTATTTGTCGGCTTGAGAAGTTGAAGACAATCCGTAGTAACAGTAAAGTTTATAAAATAATTCAAAAATTATAAATACACAGTAGATGTCTGAATGACATACATGATATTATTACCTTCCAAATAACATTAACATCGTTAAAATCGGTACAGTATTTATCGAGTTATGGCGAAAAAACTAAATTTCCCGCCGACATCTTTGATTGGCCGTTCCACCACCTTGGCACTCTACAACCGACCGACAGTTTTGAAGTGTTTTTATTAGTTTGTATATCAAATTGTTTTAAATGAAATTTTATAAAACTAGATCAGAAGTAGTTCAGAGTTTCTTTAGTTCTTGTTGACACGTTATATCTTATTATAATTCATCAACAGCTCATATACGTCCCCACCGAGGGGCTCGAGCCTAGCCTGAATTAAGGCGATTAGGCCTTACCCAGTGCGGGTTGGTCGACTTCACACACAACCTTTGAATTTCTTCACAGGAGTGTGCAGGATTCATCACTATGTTTTCCTTCACCATAAAAACGTCGAATAAAACGTACATATTAATTCGAAATTCGAAAACCCATTGGTACGTGGTGAGGGCCGAACCCGCGTCTCCCGGACGGGAGGCAGCGGCCCTAGCCACTAGACCACCGACGCTCTCATCATGATTACAAACGGGATACTTTCCGTGGATCGTTATCACGTTGACAACCGTGGAAGTTTTAAAAAGTACGTTGTATATTGTTTCCAGATAATGTTCCACTCGTACGGTCCGAAGCAAGGCCCCATGCACGGGCTGCCCATCTCCACGCCGTACGTCACCAAGGACTACCTGCAACAGAAACGCTTCCTGGTGAGAACCGCATCATTATTATTACTATAATCACAAAATATTGTAATACCATACAAATCATATACAACGTGTAAATCACGTAAATTATCTCTGGTAAAGAATGTATGTAAAGTCCTTTGGCAACTCTATAACACTGAAACCAGGGATGGTGAGGTCGGTTGTCGACACCACTCACACGATGGAGAAAAATAATAAGTTCATAAAACGACAACTGTTGCTCCACAACTTTTGAAAAATCAAGAAGTACAAATGGTCATGAGTGGACATTTTAAAAAATGGACATTTTAAGAAATGGTCATTTAAGAGTGGTCATTTCAAGAAGTGGTAATTTCAAGAAGTGGTAATTTCAAGAAGTGGACTTTATAAGAAGTGGAAAAGAAGTGGTCATTTTTAATTGTGGTCCTAAACCGACAAAAGGCTAATTTCGATAAGTTTCTATTAAGAATTTTTTGAGTAATGCAAGTTGTCTAAATAGATGGGCTTTTTAAACGGACCCAATTGCTATTATATCAAAGTGGTAAATATAGCAGTGCGGACTGGACTTTCCTGTTGAAGTTGTAGTAATTTCCTGTTGCTAAGTTCGTGTGTCCATTGCGCAGGCGACGTCGCAAGGCACGACGTACGTGTACGACATCCCCGACATGTTCCGGCAGATCGTCGAGAAGCGCTGGAGAGACTGCCTCGAGGAGGGCAGCGTGGACGGTCAGCAACAAACACTTGTTTTATTTTATTTATTATTTATTTTACATTAAAAAAAACATAAACGGCCCGTTACAGTCCACTGCTTAACCATGAGCCTCCTCCACTTAAGTGGAGGGTTAGACCGTGTGGTGACGGCAGAGTAGACAGGTCAACGTACGAAATTCTTTCTGCTCGGCGACCGTGCTTTAACTTACCTGTCTAGGATACCTTCACTGTATTTTTTTATGAATATTATTGTTTTTAGTTCTTTTTTTTACAAGTTTTATTGTAATATTTGTACTAATCAATTGCATTAGGATTTTTCTGTAATAGTTGTGTAATTAAGTATGAGTAAAATAAATAACCTCCACGCTTGGCAGGCGGGTTGGAGATCGCAGATTAAAAGGTTACTGTATCAGAGAGCGCTGCTGCCCGTTCCCTGTTCAATGTGTTTTGTTTTTACAATTTTATCTGTAGTAATTTTAAATAGTAATAGGCGATCGGACTGTTCACCATATTTTATGAATTTACTATATTTTATGAATTATTTTTAAAATATAGATTAGTAGCAGACGATTTGCGAAGAAAAAAACAGAATCAGTTGAAAAACGAATTTACAGTGATTTTTTAAAGTTCCAATATGTCTGTCTCTTTCAAAAACTGTTTTTTGTATGGAGATTATATGGCGTTACTAACAAATGACGTCACAAGTGGGTATGTGCCTCTCTGTCTAATCTTGAATTTCAAACCTTTATAACTCGTTCAATTTTAAAGATAGAGCAAAAATTATTTTAGTGTTCGATAGCAGAAACTAAAAAGTTTGGATTTAAAAAATAAAAAAAAGTAGTCCGATCCCCTATTCCTCAGTAAATATGTTGTTCAACGAGGTGGACTGATGACCTGGTGAAGGTCGCAAGTAGCGCAGGATCGTTAACGTTGGAAACCTATGGGGGAAGCCTATGTTCAGCAGTGAACGTCTTCCGGCTGAGGTGACGATGATGATGATGAATGTTTTGTGTCTTAGGTCCGATGCCGGACGTGGTGATGTCGTGCGTGGAGCTGGTGATGGAGACGGACGGCGAGCGGCGGCTGGTGGAGATCACGCGCCTGCCCGGACAGAACACTGTGAGTTCACCCGCTGTGATACACACAACTAAATAATCATCTCACAATTAAAAACACGACTACCTTGCAAAAAAAAATCTCTCGGGCTGATGTAAGGATTCTAACGATAGATACCCTATACATCCAAATCTGATAAGGTCTTTGGAAGTTATGGTGGCATAAAGAAACTCACACACCTGCATTCATGAACCTTGAACACTTTACACTGTTTTTTGTGGGCACCTATAAAACAACATCACTAGAATGGTTATTCTATCCGTGAAAGTAAACAACTGTTGTAATACGTTGTTTCCGCCATTGTGTTAGTGAACTCACCCAAAAAAATGTAATGACGGATCTAAGTGATGTAATAACATCCTATGGAAATAAATAATTTTGACTTTGACTTTGAAAGCTACGATCTTGTACCTGAATGTGTGAATAGAGCTTCAGTTATCCCTTAATAGGGCTTGGCAAAACTACGTGTGTCTGAAGAAATTTCGGGACAAGAATGGCAACATGGGTACATAAAGATGTAGAATTGTATAGTAGCATACTTTTAGATATTTTCAGCTTTTCAAAAACCTACATGGCATTTTGTGGGAATCCTATTAAACGTTTGCAACACGAAACATAATGTGGGAATAATGTTTCTCTTGCTCTATTAAGGGTTATCTCACTGAAAACGCATCGAGAAACATGAGTTCGATGTATACGCACGTAAGCGTGCATCTTTGTTTTCAAGAGCATTCTATTTGCAATGAGCTTTTTGATGAGAAAATTATTTAATGAAATATTAATATAAATATAGCTTCAGCGTGGTCGACTAAGGCCTAATCGCCCTAATTGAGGGTAGGCTCGAGCCCCTCGGTGGGGACGTATATGAGCTGTTGATGTATACTGAATTGAATGATTTTAGTATGAATTTGAATTTAGTAGTAGAACTAAATAATAGAATATTGCAAATCGATTTTGAATTTATAATTGGCTATCGCAGTGGTTGGTTGTTGCGTGTTATTGGATTTTAAGATTTATTATATTATAATATTGTACAGTTTTTAATACATAACTGTTGTACCATTTAATTGAATATCGTGAAAAGTACTAAAATATAGTATTGTTTCATTGGAAATTATGAACTTTAATTTAAAATTGTTGTCATATTTATTGAAATGATGTGTTATCCGCAGGTGGGCATGGTGGCGTGGCGATTGACCCTGTACACGCCGGAGGTCCCGAGCGGGCGTGACGTCATCCTGATCGCCAACGACCTGACGCACTACATGGGCTCGTTCGGCCCGCAAGAGGACCAGGTCTTCTACCGGGCTTCCCAGTACGCCAGGGAACTGCACATACCCAGGGTATGCATAATACACCTTACCTTACGAAAGATTCTAAACGCGAGGGTTTGTAATGTTTATCACCGATCTCACAATCCATATGAAGAAAAAGAAGATTCCTTAACAACTACTGCTGTTATTAATTGAATACTGAAGTATAAAAATGAATATTGTAGAGTTCAATTGAATATTGAGATACGTAGTTGGATATTGTGGATTTCTTTGACGGACCTAATCGCTATTTCTACCAAAGTGGTAATATAGCGGGCGTGGACTTGAAAGGAAATTGTGGAGTTTAATTGAATATTGAGATAAATAATGGGATATTGCCACAGTTTATTAAAAATGCATTGCTAAGGGTTTGAGTTTAATCGAATATGTCACTGAATTGTTATTGTTTAATAAAATTTGAGATACGTATAGAACAAAACATACTAATCGTATCGAATCGTATCTAATCTCTTTCTACACAATATTTTTTTTACTTTTAGTTGATCTTTGTTCAAAATGTAGTGTTTGAAAACTGCGAATAGGGAATACGCATAAAGAAAATATTAGTATTTTTCATAGTTCATCTGAAAGTATACAAAAATAGAATACTGACAGTCACAACAGAATCGAAACTGAAGGCCAATTCTACTAAATAACCGCAACTGCACTGCAACGCGACGTGTGTCAAAATGAGCAAATTTTGACGTTTCGGTATTCTGTTAAGCAGTCCTAGTGCAGTAATGTTGCAGTAGCGCAGCAGCAAATGAATAGCTATTCCACTAAAAAAACGTTACTGCAGCTGCACGTTCACTGCAAAATAATCGTATTCTGTTAATTTTTTTTGACATTTGAATGGCATTGGCAGCAGTTTTGTTGCAGTTTTTTTGAAGTTTTATTGAAGTTAAACTTGAGCAACTTTTGCATCACAGATTAACTAGTAATATACGGTTTTGCATTGTGAAAAATGTTTGGTCTATTTTAGGAGGAGTTTGTAGGACATGAGGAGGAACAATCCATTGTTCCACCTCAATATCACCTACCCAGGCAATCAATTTCATGTGTATGATAAATGACCCGTATTAGTTATATTGCAGGTTGATTGCAGGATTCGTGTAGTTGCGGTGCAGGAGCAGTGCAGTAGTCGTGTACTCGTAGTTTTAGTGCAGGAAATTTTAGTAGAATACGTCTGTTTGAACTGCACTGCTCCTGCACGACTCAAATGACAAGCGTAAACGTGCAGTTGTAGTTATTTAGTAGAATTGACCTGCTGATCGAAAAACAAACTAAATACAACATTATTAAACAAATATATCTGTCCGTCTTACGAACAAACAAAAAATGGCTTGGAATGGATTTTCCATGGCAGATGTATAGCCCGCGTGACATATGACGTCACATGTCACGTCGGACCTCTCTGTCTAACCATCAACTTTGGAGCCTTATAACTTCTGAGCAAGATTTAAGAAAAAATATTTTTATGTGTTTATTATCTGGAACTTGAAATATTTCAATTAATGAATTTAATCATAATTAGCATATTCCTTATTATCATAGAGATAAAAACAAAGCATTATTAAAACTTGCTAACCCCTTCCAGTTATACATCAGCGTGAACTCTGGCGCCCGCATCGGAGTCGCCGAAGAAGTGAAGTCGGAGTTCCAAGCCGCCTGGTTCGACCCTGAGCGGCCCGAGCGCGGCTTCAAGTACCTGTACCTCACCCCCGAAGCCTTCTCCAAGCTGGGACCCCTCGGCTCCGTCAAGTCGCAGCTGATTGAGGATGAGGGGGAGTCGCGCTACAAGATCACTGATATCATCGGTGAGGGCTTTCATATTGAACCCGATGCTTAATAGGGGACCGGACTGTTCACCATATTTTATGATTTACCATATTTTTTGAATTATTTTTAAAATATAGATTAGTAGCAGACGATTCGCGAAGAAAAAAAACAGAATCGGTTGCAAAACTAATTTACAGTGGTTTTAGTTTCAATATGTCTGTCTTTTTCAAAAACGATTTTTTGTATGGAGATTACATGGCGTTACTAACAAATGACGTCACAAGTGGGTATGTGCCTCTCTGTCTAATCTTGAATTTCAAACCTTTATAACTCGGTCAATTTTAAAGAAAGAGCAAATATTCTTTTAGTGTTCGATAGCGGAAACTAACAAGTTTGGATTTATAAAATAAAAAAAAAGTAGTCCTATCCCCTATTGGAGTTCAAAGATTCAAAGATTTAAATACTTATTTGTGTATTTGTTCGTTCATCCGCCATTTTTGCTTTTAAAGATTCAAAATGGGCAGGTGATGGACTTCCTAACATTAGAGTTGACAAACGCAATGAAATTCAAGATTAGACAGAGAGGCACATACCCACTTGTGACGTCATTTGTTAGTAACGCCATATAATCTCCATACAAAAATCGTTTCTGAAAGAGACAGACATATTGAAACTTTAAAAAAATCACTGTAAATTAGTTTTTCAACCGATTCTGTTTTTTCTTCGCGAATCGTCTGCTACTAATCTATATTTTAAAAATAATTCATTTAATGTGGTAAATTCCCGATCCCCTATTTTAAAGCGAACGACGCGACTTAGAGATGACTTAAAGAAAATCTTACTTTGACAGCTACGCCCTAATTTTTTTCATCTTTCTGTCACTTCCATAATTAACAAGACCACCAGTGACTAAGTTCATGTAGAATGTTCGATTCTCCAACCAATATTGAACGTATTTGTTTGCGAGTAGGCAAGGAGGACGGCTTGGGCGTGGAGTGCCTGCGCGACGCGGGCCTCATCGCCGGCGAGACGGCGCAGGCCTACGAGGACGTCGTCACCATCTCCGTCGTCACGTGCCGCGCCATCGGCATCGGCTCCTACGTCGTCAGGTGAGGGACACGCCCGTAGGAACACCAGGAGGACGGCTTGGGCGTGGAGTGCCTGCGCGACGCGGGCCGCATCGCCGGCGAGACGGCGCAGGCCTACGAGGACGTCGTCACCATCTCCGTCGTCACGTGCCGCGCCATCGGCATCGGCTCCTACGTCGTCAGGTGAGGGACACGCCCGTAGGAACACCAGGAGGACGGCTTGGGCGTGGAGTGCCTGCGCGACGCGGGCCTCATCGCCGGCGAGACGGCGCAGGCCTACGAGGACGTCGTCACCATCTCCGTCGTCACGTGCCGCGCCATCGGCATCGGCTCCTACGTCGTCAGGTGAGGGACACGCCCGTAGGAACACCAGGAGGACGGCTTGGGCGTGGAGTGCCTGCGCGACGCGGGCCGCATCGCCGGCGAGACGGCGCAGGCCTACGAGGACGTCGTCACCATCTCCGTCGTCACGTGCCGCGCCATCGGCATCGGCTCCTACGTCGTCAGGTGAGGGACACGCCCGTAGGAACACCAGGAGGACGGCTTGGGCGTGGAGTGCCTGCGCGACGCGGGCCTCATCGCCGGCGAGACGGCGCAGGCCTACGAGGACGTCGTCACCATCTCCGTCGTCACGTGCCGCGCCATCGGCATCGGCTCCTACGTCGTCAGGTGAGGGACACGCCCGTAGGAACACCAGGAGGACGGCTTGGGCGTGGAGTGCCTGCGCGACGCGGGCCGCATCGCCGGCGAGACGGCGCAGGCCTACGAGGACGTCGTCACCATCTCCGTCGTCACGTGCCGCGCCATCGGCATCGGCTCCTACGTCGTCAGGTGAGGGACACGCCCGTAGGAACACCAGGAGGACGGCTTGGGCGTGGAGTGCCTGCGCGACGCGGGCCTCATCGCCGGCGAGACGGCGCAGGCCTACGAGGACGTCGTCACCATCTCCGTCGTCACGTGCCGCGCCATCGGCATCGGCTCCTACGTCGTCAGGTGAGGGACACGCCCGTAGGAACACCAGGAGGACGGCTTGGGCGTGGAGTGCCTGCGCGACGCGGGCCGCATCGCCGGCGAGACGGCGCAGGCCTACGAGGACGTCGTCACCATCTCCGTCGTCACGTGCCGCGCCATCGGCATCGGCTCCTACGTCGTCAGGTGAGGGACACGCCCGTAGGAACACCAGGAGGACGGCTTGGGCGTGGAGTGCCTGCGCGACGCGGGCCTCATCGCCGGCGAGACGGCGCAGGCCTACGAGGACGTCGTCACCATCTCCGTCGTCACGTGCCGCGCCATCGGCATCGGCTCCTACGTCGTCAGGTGAGGGACACGCCCGTAGGAACACCAGGAGGACGGCTTGGGCGTGGAGTGCCTGCGCGACGCGGGCCTCATCGCCGGCGAGACGGCGCAGGCCTACGAGGACGTCGTCACCATCTCCGTCGTCACGTGCCGCGCCATCGGCATCGGCTCCTACGTCGTCAGGTGAGGGACACGCCCGTAGGAACACCAGGAGGACGGCTTGGGCGTGGAGTGCCTGCGCGACGCGGGCCTCATCGCCGGCGAGACGGCGCAGGCCTACGAGGACGTCGTCACCATCTCCGTCGTCACGTGCCGCGCCATCGGCATCGGCTCCTACGTCGTCAGGTGAGGGACACGCCCGTAGGAACACCAGGAGGACGGCTTGGGCGTGGAGTGCCTGCGCGACGCGGGCCTCATCGCCGGCGAGACGGCGCAGGCCTACGAGGACGTCGTCACCATCTCCGTCGTCACGTGCCGCGCCATCGGCATCGGCTCCTACGTCGTCAGGTGAGGGACACGCCCGTAGGAACACCAGGAGGACGGCTTGGGCGTGGAGTGCCTGCGCGACGCGGGCCTCATCGCCGGCGAGACGGCGCAGGCCTACGAGGACGTCGTCACCATCTCCGTCGTCACGTGCCGCGCCATCGGCATCGGCTCCTACGTCGTCAGGTGAGGGACACGCCCGTAGGAACACCAGGAGGACGGCTTGGGCGTGGAGTGCCTGCGCGACGCGGGCCTCATCGCCGGCGAGACGGCGCAGGCCTACGAGGACGTCGTCACCATCTCCGTCGTCACGTGCCGCGCCATCGGCATCGGCTCCTACGTCGTCAGGTGAGGGACACGCCCGTAGGAACACCAGGAGGACGGCTTGGGCGTGGAGTGCCTGCGCGACGCGGGCCTCATCCCCGGCGAGACGGCGCAGGCCTACGAGGACGTCGTCACCATCTCCGTCGTCACGTGCCGCGCCATCGGCATCGGCTCCTACGTCGTCAGGTGAGGGACACGCCCGTAGGAACACCAGGAGGACGGCTTGGGCGTGGAGTGCCTGCGCGACGCGGGCCTCATCGCCGGCGAGACGGCGCAGGCCTACGAGGACGTCGTCACCATCTCCGTCGTCACGTGCCGCGCCATCGGCATCGGCTCCTACGTCGTCAGGTGAGGGACACGCCCGTAGGAACACCAGGAGGACGGCTTGGGCGTGGAGTGCCTGCGCGACGCGGGCCTCATCGCCGGCGAGACGGCGCAGGCCTACGAGGACGTCGTCACCATCTCCGTCGTCACGTGCCGCGCCATCGGCATCGGCTCCTACGTCGTCAGGTGAGGGACACGCCCGTAGGAACACCAGGAGGACGGCTTGGGCGTGGAGTGCCTGCGCGACGCGGGCCTCATCGCCGGCGAGACGGCGCAGGCCTACGAGGACGTCGTCACCATCTCCGTCGTCACGTGCCGCGCCATCGGCATCGGCTCCTACGTCGTCAGGTGAGGGACACGCCCGTAGGAACACCAGGAGGACGGCTTGGGCGTGGAGTGCCTGCGCGACGCGGGCCTCATCGCCGGCGAGACGGCGCAGGCCTACGAGGACGTCGTCACCATCTCCGTCGTCACGTGCCGCGCCATCGGCATCGGCTCCTACGTCGTCAGGTGAGGGACACGCCCGTAGGAACACCAGGAGGACGGCTTGGGCGTGGAGTGCCTGCGCGACGCGGGCCGCATCGCCGGCGAGACGGCGCAGGCCTACGAGGACGTCGTCACCATCTCCGTCGTCACGTGCCGCGCCATCGGCATCGGCTCCTACGTCGTCAGGTGAGGGACACGCCCGTAGGAACACCAGGAGGACGGCTTGGGCGTGGAGTGCCTGCGCGACGCGGGCCTCGTCGCCGGCGAGACGGCGCAGGCCTACGAGGACGTCGTCACCATCTCCGTCGTCACGTGCCGCGCCATCGGCATCGGCTCCTACGTCGTCAGGTGAGGGACACGCCCGTAGGAACACCAGGAGGACGGCTTGGGCGTGGAGTGCCTGCGCGACGCGGGCCTCATCGCCGGCGAGACGGCGCAGGCCTACGAGGACGTCGTCACCATCTCCGTCGTCACGTGCCGCGCCATCGGCATCGGCTCCTACGTCGTCAGGTGAGGGACACGCCCGTAGGAACACCAGGAGGACGGCTTGGGCGTGGAGTGCCTGCGCGACGCGGGCCTCATCGCCGGCGAGACGGCGCAGGCCTACGAGGACGTCGTCACCATCTCCGTCGTCACGTGCCGCGCCATCGGCATCGGCTCCTACGTCGTCAGGTGAGGGACACGCCCGCAGGAACACCGGGGCCCCGTTCCACGAAGCAACAATTTACTAGTAACAAGTTACAATTTGATATTCATTGCGTCGTTAATTCGTCTAAACTAAACTGTAAGGCCTTACCGTTTTATCTCATTGTCTACGCAATGTACGTCGAATTGTACTTGTAATTTGTAACCTGTAGCTTCGTGAAACGGGCCCCTGGGCAAACATTGCGTGCGCATGTTAGGGATAGAAGAGTAATAAAAAAAAGTCAAGGTTCTCTATTTATGTCTTCAATCGCATGTTGGCATGTTAGCTCACGTAGACTTGGCTCTCGAATCTTCCTCAATAGCTGAAAATGCTAAAATGTTTTATAAAAATATTACAAAAAATACAATGTTTCTATTCTTTTATATCTTTAAAAATGACTGAGTGACTTATAGAAGTTTGGATCAAAGATTAGAAGCTGTGACGTCATATGCATGCAACGTACCTATTACACCACCCGCAAACACTACTACACTACAAAATTTAAATATAATGTTCAGACCATCATAAGCAACAACTTTTCCTAAAGAACATGTTGAAAACCCCCAAAAAAAATTTCGACTTCCCATACAAATTAATAAAGTTGATTGTGTATTTTGTATGAAAAGTCGATTTTTTTTGGGAGATTTTCAACCCACGTTCCTTAAGAAAAGTTGTTGCTTATGATGGTCTGAACATTATATTATTTATAATTCATTACAAAATCATGCTGTATGTTCTTTATGAGAATTTGTTCGTTCATTCAAGCTCCTGGTCATTTCTTCGTGTGACCACCTCTATATGTTTACAAAGGCTTTGTTTTGGCAGGTCTGTGTAGTCAAACGTTACAAAAATTAAAACCTATTTGTGTTTTACGAGGTATATAGACTTGTAACTTAGTTTTTACTGAACGCTGTGTGTGTATTGCTGACACTAATAAACGTTTTTTCTTTCTTTCTTTCTTTTAGATTGGGTCACCGCGTCATTCAAGTAGAATCATCCTACATCATCCTGACGGGACACGCGGCTCTTAATAAGGTGCATTCATTTTACTTGTAATTTTCAAAGAAGGTTGATCAGTTTCATAGATATTTTAATTATTTATTTCCATAGGATGTTATTACATCACTTAGATCCGTCATTACATTTTTTGGGTGAGTTCACTAACAACAATGGCGGAATCTGTGGAGAAACTCCACCGAAGAAACTCCACAGTCGTCGCATCTTTTGCGTTTCCTTTTTTAAATAAATATAGTATGTATTTTCAATGTTGTTTGTATGTTTTGTGTATGTAATTTTTTGTAATGTATCTTCTTCTTTAGTTCTGCACGCGAATGCGTGGCGAGCATTCATAAACCCTTGCAAGGAATACTGAAATATCAAATCAAATTATTCATCTCAAATATCTATCTATATATCCGTGCCTCCAAATGAATAGTTTTTTTAAATAATAATAATAATAATAAGCTTTATTTCGGACCAGTTACATCCACAATTATCAATAAAACACAAAATCAAATAAATAAATAAAATAAAATAAAATTAAATCAATAAAATAAAATAATTTAAGTGTCTGTGTTTCTGGCCGTGGCATTTGGGCTCCCAAACAAATTGACAAATGTCAGATGAATTTCTTGACTCATTTTGTTATTTGGTGGGTACTTGGTTGGTACACACTCTTATGGCGCTATTTAGTTCCAATGAATTAATGAATGAAGTTCCAATTTCAAGTTCTAGTTTCATTCCTTACTAGCTGTCCACCGGCGGGTATGCTCTCGTGTATGGATTTTTCCGTGGGAATAAGACTTTTTTCCGTAAAAAGTATTCTAAGTGTTAATTCAGAGTACAAACTACCTCCATTCCAAATAATAATAAAAAAAAAATCTTTATTGACTAAAAACAAACAAATTTAACAATAGTTGCACACTGATCCCCACACTAGGACTCCCTGTGTTGTGGGATATCAGCCTCTTCCTCGTTGGATGTGAACATTTATATTTGTCTATTATATTTGCATCTTATATTTCATTTAAAAAAGCAAAGATTAATTAATGTGTGTGTGTGTGTGTGTGTGTGTGTGTGTGTGTGTGTGTGTGTGTGTGTGTGTGTGTTTGTTTGTTTGTGTATGTGTGTGACTATAATGTTCGTGTGTTTGAGTGTGTACAAAGTAGGATAATAAAATATTGTCAAAGTAAGTAAACCTGAATTTTTAATTTCATGCCAAAGTTGTAAACAAAGAAACTTCACTGTCAAAATGACATTCCAGTTATCAAAAACATTTTTTTTTTTTTTTAGAAATAAGACAAGAGTCTCTTCATATCACACAAATGTTTGCCCGTAGCGGGGTTTGAACCCTGCCTATAGAGCTGACAACATCAGCGTCATCGACATATCGACGGGACTTTTCATACAAAAGTCGCTAACACCATTGGAAGGTCCAAAAATTGACTTTCGACCTATTTTCCTTGGGAAAAGTTGTTGTAAATGGCGGTCTAATCTAAATACTACATTTAAATATGCCAAATGGTTTCAAAATAACCTGTATAGTGTATTGATGAGGATGAAAAATAAAAACAACAATTTTATTCTGAATCTGATAAACTTTCTTCAGATTCATCTATAAATTGCTCTACTACGTCATCAATCAGGTGATCGAGTTTGCATATTTTATCCTCCTCCAAAAATGTTGTGAACTTCTTTGGTGTTGCAAGTTCATTTTTTATTTTGCACGAGAAAAACTAATTTCCTTTAAACAAAATGTATGTTGCAGCTTTTTACAAATTTATCTGAGTCATTATGTTTGGTTGTTAATGAAGTTTTATAACAGAGATGAAAATAAATTTTAACAATCTTTTTTCGCAATAATCGTAATCTTTAAAATTGCACTAATTTTTCTACAACGGCCATACCTTTGTTTACAACTTTGGCATGAAATTAAAAATTCAGGTTTAGGTATTTTTTTTTTTTTTTTAAGTAGCCTCTTGTGTGTCCCACTGCTGGGCAAAGGCCTCCCCTCGCTCTCGCCATTCCTCCCGATCTTGGGTCTCTCGATGCCAGCCCTTCAGAAATTTAGGTTTAGGTATATGTTATATATATTTTATATTTAGTTTGTCCGTTAAGTTTTTAACAAAATAATTTTAGTGTGTGTATTATTATGGTAATAGTTGATGTTCTTATTTAAGGATCTCCAACAGCTCTTCTGATTGAGCATAGTTAAGAGAGAGAAGCCATTTTTTAGTTTCTTTTTTGCAAAGGTTTCTAGAGAGCTGTGCAACTTTAAGTTTAGCGTTAATTTTATTATATAAGTAAGGGCCTGTAAATTCAAAGGATCTTTTTGCAAACATTGTTTTGTTAGGCTTTGCTGCCCACTTCAGGTTACGTGCAGATCTGTTCGTGATTACATTACTTTGTAGCGCCGTTTTATGAAATCTCAGCGCTACTGCCAAAATAAATAGTTGACGAACTGTTAGAGTTTCACATTCTTTGTAGAGTAGGTTGGTAGGATATCGTCGTGGTTTTTTATACGCAACTTTCAGCACCGCTCTTTGAACTCGTTCCAACCTGATTAAGTGTGACTTTAGCGCGGCTCCCCATATAATAACGCAATAGTTTAAGACAGACTCACATAGGGATGTATAAACTAATTTAATGATATTAGTATCTGCCACTCGCCTCAGCTTGTATAGAATGTGTAGTAGCTTTCTTAGGCGAGCAGAGGATGCATCTATGTGAGAGGACCAGGTAAGTTTTGCGTCAATAGTTACACCCAGATATTTTATTTGGTCAACTTCGTCAAGTGCTGTGCAAGTGCATGAGCTTTGATTTTTATAGATGCATTTATGAATTTTGATAGTAACGGGTAGGTCAGGTGCTGAACGTTCAGAGATTTTGAAGTTGATGAACTTAGTTTTGGTCTCATTAAGTGTAAGCAGATTTAACTGTAACCATTTGGCCACTTCCATTAATCCCTCCTCTGCAGTCTTGTTTGTGTCTATCCAGTTACTACCATAAAACACTATGGCGGTATCGTCGGCATAAGTAAATACGCTTGCATTCCGTAATTTTAAGTTGCAGAGGTCGTTTATATATGCCAAGAATAGGGTAGGACCTAGGACGCTGCCTTGAGGAACTCCAAAGTCAATGTTTCGCGATTCGCTCAACCAATTGCCAATTTTAACCTTCTGCCTCCTGTTTGTTAGGTATGACGAAAACCAAGACAATGTTAGCCCTCGAATCCCCATTTTTTCTAGCTTTTTAAGTAGTAGTGGCCTGGACACAGTATCGAACGCTTTCGCGAGATCCAGAAAAGCTCCAATACAGTGCTGTTTCTGGTCCAACTTGTTTATAACTAGGTTCACTAAAGATATTACGGCATCTTCTGTTGATATTTTAGACCTGAAACCATACTGGTTATCTGACAAAAGCTTTTTTGTTTTTTTTTTTTCATCCGAATCCGTTCAGTACTTGAGGCGTGAAAGCAGAACAAACATCCAAACATATTTTTATGTGATTCCAATAATAATAATAATAATAATAATAATAAAATACGGCGACATCTTGTCATTGGCCGATGTCGTCGTCAAAATTCCCCTTAAAGGTGAACTGAAGAAGTTTCCCCTATAATTCAGACAGTATGCAATTAATTATACAATTTGTCCATATAAAAAAATTAAACAATTAAAAATAATAATTAAATAAGAATGAATAACCTTACAATTAATTCAAATGTCAAATGTAAAATGTCATAGGTACCTACTTAAAGTTGAGGGATAAGGAAACATTACTTTGTCATATTTGGTTTAGGGAGGGAAACATTTAAAACAGTTCAAAATCTTATCAGTTCAATAACCAATGGTGTTTCGACTGTGCAGGTGTTGGCTAGGAACGTGTACGCCAGCAACAACCAGCTGGGCGGCATCCAGATCATGCACAACAACGGCGTGACGCACGCGGTCGCGCCCTCCGACCTCGAGGCCATCACCACCTGCGTGCGCTGGCTCTCTTATGTACCCAAGGTGAGCTAACACACATACTCCTAACACACCAAAAAAAAACTACTTTTCACCTACAATACCCCCCATGAATACACACACACACACGATCGATACCACACATCTGTAGTGTATGACGTAAACGCAGAATAACAAAGAAAAAAGATATTGTATTTTTTATAAAATAAACATTGAATATCAAATTACAAAACGATAACCATATATGTAGTAACCTAATTAAGTTGTTTATAATAACAATGTAATAAGAGTATTAAATTCATTATTGTAATATGATCTATTTTAGATAAAGTAAATGTCACGGTTAACTCTAAGGTTCAAAGACCATTTCTAGTTTACTATAAATACCTATGTATTATATTCAATAAATGTTCAGTTAATCACCAACATTCGTCGTGTCATTACACGCCCCCACTCCGCGCACTTTACATCGATACGATACATAGTTCGAAACCATTTTAGTACGGAGAAAACTCTTATTATAAAATTAAAACACCCGCAAAAACACTGTTAAGCACCGTCAAAAATCCACGTTATATGCCCACAAAAATTCACATCTTGCACCTACAAAATCCCCTATCATATACTTACATCTTAAACTCTCGAAAAACCCAATCATGAATCCAAAAAAACCTTATAATATACTCACAGAAATCCCTATTGTACACCCTCAAAACCCTCATTTTACAACCACAATATCCATATCGTTCACTTGCAAAAACCCCTTATAACTGCAAAAACCGTATCTTACACGAACTAAAATCCCCATCATATATACAATCATCATACACACAAAACGCCTTAGTTAAAGCGCAGAATGTTCTCTTAATGTTCAAAACAACTCTTTTGCAAAATGTTACACCAAACCGTTAAACCATATAGTGTACATCATAGCGTCGATCGTCTAGTGGCTAGTGCCGCTGCCTCCCGTCCGGGAGACGCACGTTCGATCCCCACCACGTACCAATGTGTTTTCGAATTTCGAATTCATATGTACGTTTATTCGACGCTCTTACGGTGAAGGAAAACATCGTGATGAAACCTGCACACTCCTGCGAAGAAATTCAAAGGTTGTGTGTGAAGTCGACCAACCCGCACTGGGCCAGCGTGGTCGACAAAGGCCTAATAGCCCTTGTTCAAGGTAGGCTCGAGCCGAGGTTGGGACATATATGAGCTGTTGATGATAAAACGAGGATGGTAAGATTTTTATGAACTCGTTACATAACAACGTGTTTACCACCTTCGAATCTTAATGTAATTTTGAACATTTAGTGTCATTTCAAAGTTGGTATTTATGATAAATGATGTCTCTTTACCCAGGACAAGCTGAGCACGGTCCCGATGATGCGGCCGGCCGACCCGGTGGACCGCCCCGTCGAGTGGTACCCCCCCCGGGCGCCCTACGACCCTCGCTTCCTTCTCGCTGGGGACGGCATCAAACACGGCTTCTTTGACACCGGATCCTTCGACGAGATCATGAGGCCCTGGGCGCAAACTGTCGTCACCGGTGAGTGCGTGGATCCTGTCGGTAGACCACCAGCCCTGGGCTTTCTGTTTAATGGGGACAGTATTGTATTAAACACACCATTTTTGACACCAAAGGTGCTCTGGTTTCAGAGCATTTTTTTTTTATTAGCGGCTACGTTCGCGTTGTGTAAGATTTTCCCGTGGGAATAAGACTTTTTCCCGTAAAAAGTATTCTATGTGTTAATCCAGGGTACAAGTAGTTTTTGCGTGAAGCCATTTACGTAGAAGGTCGACAGTTTCTTTGTAATTAATTATTTAGGTAGGTAGACCGACCAAATATCCTATTCTTGCCCACAGACGTGGTTTCTTCAACAACTTACTATCTTCTTCTTCATCGTGTGGAATGTAAGGTCGACAACCGACCTCACAAACCCTGGTGTCAGTGTTATAGAGCCGCCAAAGGCAAAAGAAAGGTGATTCAGCCCGCAATGACCTAACCAAACTGGGGAAAGTCTCAAATATAGATTTTTGCTTGATAGTGTTCCCCGCCGGGAATCGAACCCGAGACCTCCGTAATGGGCGTCGAAATCTCGACCACTCGGCCACGAAAGCTGTTAAGATTGATATTATTGAACCGATTGAAATAATCTGTCTATTCAAAAACTTGATATAGTATGTCTCCAAGTAGAATATATTTTCTAGTTTTATCATCACACCGCCCATGTTTCCCCAGGTCGCGCGCGTCTGGGCGGTATTCCCGTGGGAGTGGTAGCGGTGGAGACGCGCTCCGTGGACGTGACCATCCCCGCCGACCCCGCCAACGCGGACTCGGAGGCGAAGACCGTGACGCAGTGCGGCCAGGTAACATCCCACTTCTGACTTTAGCGTTCCGAGAAAGGTCTAAAACTAATTGGAACAAAGCTGACCAGTTGTGGTTGATTGATGACTGATCCATTAACTTTAGACTTTAAAAGATAAAGATTATAAAAGTGCCTTCATTCGAATCTACAAAATAATAATAATTTAAAAGCAAACCATTTCTGAGCGAGCATTTTAAAAGGAGTAACAGCGATAAATATTCGTCGTTTTTACTGTTTTTATATAAAAGATCAAATAGCTTATAGAATGCTGATGTCCCAGGTTTGGTTCCCCGACTCGGCGTACAAGACGGCCGAGGCCATCAACGACTTCTCCCGCGAGGGTCTGCCCATCATCATCTTCGCCAACTGGAGAGGGTTCAGCGGCGGACAGAAAGGTAACACCAGAATTACATCATGATGATGCTTTACCTAAGGTCTTATAAATCCTAAGGTGTACTTACGTCGTTTTAGAATGACTATAATTTATATGCTTAGACTTGAAATTAATGAAAATAAAAAACACGTGTGGTGTGTTTTTAGGTCTATTTTTCATAAAAAAAAACTAAAGATGAACTGTAAAAAATATGAATTGTTGTCAATTGTAGCGCGGACTAAGTTCATTTGATTTGCTTTGTTGAAATTATCACGTTGCATATTTTGAATCAAAAATCATCCGTAGTCATGGGGTAACTTAGAAACTGAATGAGTACAATAGATAGATAGATAAATTGGTTATTGCCACAATAACTTACAAATGAGTAAATACAAATGAAAACTTATACTTATATTGGGTGTATTCCGAATCAGATTTCACGGCTCAAAGTACTGACAGCGATTACTCGCGTACCGATTCAGCAATCGCGATAATACGGCTCATGAGCGAAATCAAAACGGAACGGCGTTTGAGCGCGCTGAAACTGCTTATAACTCAGTCTTGCCAGATGTTGATTACCGTACCAAAACTGGCAAAATTCTAAATTATTATACGTATTAAAAAAAGTATCGTACAGCTGTGAAAACAACACTTTTTGCATGGCTAGTACCCAAAATAAAAAAAAGTATACGAATTTTTAAAAATGGAGATATAAATAGGCACATGAAATTAAAAAAATACAAAAAAGAATGTTTATATTTATATTTTATCAGATTGTCTTTGATATTATCTTATGTATGTATGTACCTGAGTCAAAACGATCGTAATATATACTTAACCTACTCGATACTTTTACTATCGAACATCTGGCAACCCTAACCTACAAAACTGATTGATTTAAGATATTTCAGTAATTTATCGCCATTTCATAATTGAATAACGTGTTTTTAATTTTGTTCAACCAAATAAATATAAGACACGTTAATTTTACATAAAAACATTTAACTTTTAAAAATAAATCAAAGTTGAATTTGACATTATGCTTACGAGAATTTCGCTCTGGAGCATGGGCGCCGTTAGCGGAAGATGGCGGCGGTCATGACGCAATCCGTGACGTCACAATGGCTGCCGTAATCCCACTGACAGTGATTCGGTACTCGGTTTTGGGCACTCAAAGTGATTTCAGCGCAAATCGGAACACGACCCTTGTCATTAGAATATTTTTTTTGCAGACGAAATGTCTTAAATGAAAATGAAAGACATGTTTAATTGGTCGTTTACAGACATGTACGAGCAAATCCTGAAGTTCGGCGCGGAGATCGTGCGCGCGCTGCGCGGCGTGGCGGCGCCCGTGCTCGTGTACATCCCCCCCGGGGGCGAGCTGCGCGGCGGCGCGTGGGCCGTCGTCGACCCCAGCGTCAACAGCGCGCGCATGGAGATGTACGCCGACCCCACCACCCGGTGAGCTCACACACACACGCGCGCGCACACGCACACACACACACACACGCGCGCGCACACGCACGCACACACACACACACACACACACACACACACACACACACACACACACACACACACACACACACACACACACACACACACACACACACACACACACACACATATAGCCAAGAGATGAACCAAATAAACTAGTGTCTCTGTGAGCTGTAGACCTCGCGAGTGAGTATATATATATTTTTTTAATGGCTGATTTATGATTTTTTTACGTTTTCAACCCTCATAACTCCGTAATTTTTAAGAATTTGCAAAAACTGACTTGACAAAAATAATCGATTAATTTTTCAAACCTACTCACAAAATTTCACGAGAATCGATTGAGAAACGCGACCTGTAGATGAAAATAAATAGGTCGACAGACAGATGGACAGATAGACGTATAAACTCACTTCAACTCAACGAATAAAGATTTATTATTATTATTATTATTATTATTAATAAACAAGGTTAATGTATAAAGTTACTGTAACCCGACTTATACACTGACTATAACTCTGCATATAAAACCACTGTAACCCGACTTATGAAGTCACTAGTCTATTATGATTATGATCTCAAACATCACGAACCCTGGTGTCAGTGTTATAGAGCCGCCAAAGGCCACTGACTTGGCTCGTGTAACGACTAGATAGTAGCCGGGACCAACGGCTTAACGTGCCTTCTGAAGCACGGAATCAACTTTATTTTCTTCGAGCCCCTCGGTGGGGACGTATATGAGCTGTTGATGAAGTCGATGGTACGCATCCCTATACTGACTGGTCTGTGTTCCCCCAGGGGCGGAGTGCTGGAGGCGGAGGGCATCGTGGAGGTGAAGTTCAAGCAGCGCGACATCCTCAAGACCATGCACCGCCTCGACCCCGAGCTGCTGAGGATCAGCGCCAGGATCAACGGTGAGTCGGCGACATGTCCTCTCATCCCGCGGCTGGAGCTGGCGGCCACAGGCCTCTGACACATCTGGGCTCCGTCTCACGAAGCAACAAGTTACAATTTGATATACATTGGCCTCGATTCGGGTAGTCATGCTCTAATTCTAATTTTAAAATCCAGCTATCCTTTACGTTTTTATGTGGTCATATGACATGAAAGAGAGGTCATGAAAGAGAAGTGACAAATTCAGATGAACAAATGATGTTATTTTGAATGAATGATAACCTAAAGTAAGGGCATAGCTGTCAGATTAAGAGATTTTTAAGTCGCATGTTTTAAGTGCTCTCTAAAATTGTGCAATCGACGCGTCTATAAGGTTCAAATTTGCTGTTTGACAGCTCTAATATTAGGATGGCCATCTCCTGTCCCTGTTTAATCTTTAAAAGGTGAAAAGGACTGACGAACCTAAATTAAGGATCGCTACCATTGCGCAGCCAATTCGCCTAAACTGTAAGCCCTTATCGTTTTCTCTAATCGTCTGCGCAATGTACGTCGAATTGTACTTGTTATTTGTAACTTGTAGCTTCGTGAAACGGGCCCCTGGTACTAGCTTTCTGCTCGCGGCTACGCTCGCGTTGTGTAAGGATTTTCCCGTGGGAATAAGACTTTTCCCGGTAAAAAGTATCCTATGTGTTGATCCAGGGTACAAACTATCTCTATTCCAAATTTCATCCAAATCCGTCCCGTAGCTTAGGCGTGAATGCGGAACAAACATCCATATTCATTTATTCCTCAAACAATATTTTACATTGTGTTCCAAACATCTAAACATCCAAATATATTTTTACATTTATAATATAGGCCAGTCAAAATCAACATCAAACATCGCAAACGCGCATGTATCTAAATTGTAAAAAATCTAGTTAGCTTTATTAAATTATACAGCAAACATACTTGAAAAACGCTTCCTTAGGGTAGTTTAAAAAAAAAACTGAAACTGGGGGTAGCACAGGGTTTTCAGGGTTGCAAACTTGGGTGTTAACTACTCTCAAGAACCCTAACAACATATACAAAATCGTAGTTACATGCGCGTTTGCGATGTTTGTCCTTTTTTGTGTTGATATTGACTGGCCTAATATTAGTGTGATAGCATAAAAACATACCTACATAAAGAACGATGTTATTTTTTATTTATGAGAATAGCCTGTGGAGACGACTGAACAAAATCCCGAAAAAACACCACACTTACTAGGTTATAAAGAACACTTGTAACGAGGCATTCGTCCTCTTTCCTGTTTTATGACTGGCAACCTTTCTTGCTGGCAGTTTTATCTTTCATTTTAAATTCATTTTCAAATTTAGATTTCTTACGTTTCGATTTTGTCTTTTTCCTGCTAAATTCTTCACTTCATGTCCTGATCTCCGATAGTACATTCCTAAAGCTTTTCTACTATTCTCTACTATGTTTCCTTGACAGCTATATAAATATATAAATACCTTTTTTCCTTCGGACTGTGCCCTGGTTATTGCCACATAACCCTCTACAACACTCTTCGTGTGGTGCTCAGTGGCTTGTGGCGGCTGCTGGGCCACACACTATTCTAGGTATAAAGAAACGAAAAGAATAGATGTTTGTAGCTAAAAAGAGAGATATATTTACAAAAGTCAGAAAGCTTCATATACATTGTAAAAACCAAACATAACCCCAGTTTCTGGAATGAACAGCGCCATCTGTCGGCTATGGAAGTTACATACTATTATTAATATTTTATATGAGGCGCGCGCGATATTGTTTGTAACATTCCTTTGTCTGCGGCGCTTAGCGTCACCTGCATCGCTGCGTCAATACGTCTTGACAGCCGCATACAAGGGGCAATGACAAAGAACGTATCGGCTTTAATATAAAAGCTGGGGATTATTGTGGGAGTCAAAAGTTTATTTACATTTTTAGAAACCTGGAAGTCAAAAGTTAATTCAGACCTCGATTTTGATACGTCTTTGTACTAACAATATAATAATACACACACATATACACATTTATTGTTATCAAACAATTTGAGAAATGATGGGATAAGGGCAAGCGAATGATGAAACAATTTGAGAAATTCTCCTCAGTGTGCAATTATTTATTAAAATATTGTGTTTCAGAAATCAAAGAACAGATCAAGGAGATATCCAAGAACCTGGACCGGCGCGGCTCCATTGACGAGGTCATCGCCACCGAGGTCGGCAAGCAAGGTAAAACAAATAAAATATATATATGTTTATTCTATGTATGTCCAATGCTACTTATGTACCTGTTTAAGACAGTTAACATTCATCAAAATATTTTTCTATGATATTTCTAGCACCAAATGTCTTACTTGTACAAGTACATTTTATGAGTTGGTCTATTATTCGATAACCTGTAAAGCCTACTTGATGTTGATTTGATAGGTTTCCTTTTAAATTCATCATATACATTACTACCGTGAATTTTTTTACATTTCCAAATACAACGGTTTCGCTGCTGGTGGGGGGGAACTTTAACAAAAATAAGCACTGTAAAAGGAAACCCGTAGTACTAGCTCTGCTTAGTTTGGGATTAGATGGCCCTGTGTGAGATGTCCCCACATTTTTTTTATACTAAAATATGTTTGATAATATTACAGCGGAGAGCAAAGTGCGCGAGTTGGAGGCGTCCCTAGTAGCCGCCGAGAAGAAGGCGCGCGCCAGGGAAAAGGAACTCGCACCCATCTACCACGAGGTAAATACCACAAATATCATTCATCATCAGCAATACTACACTACGCTAGTGGCTCTGTGAGCTGTAGACCTCGCGAGTAACACCGTTATTTTTTTAGTTTTTAAAAACTGACTCGACAAAAAAATCTATTATATTTATCGAAACTGCTAACAAAATTTCACGAGAATCGATTGAGAAACGCGACCGTGACCGCGATCGTGTAGAGTAACAAACAGACAGATGGACAGACATACAAAAGCAATTTAGGCCAAGCTGAAACCGAGACGCTTCGCTCGCTCGGTCTATTAATAGTTTTTTTTTAATATTCTTCTTCTTCCATAGATCGCAGTCACTTTCGCTGAACTCCACGACACAGCTGAGAGAATGTTGGAAAAGGGCTGCATATTTGTAAGTATATTACTGAGTCATCATCATCGTGTGGGTTGTAAGGTCGACAAACGACCTCACAAACCCTGGTGTCAGTGTTATAGAGCCGCCAAAGGCCACTGACTTGGCTCGTGTAACGTATTCTTTTCGGACAATCAGGTGATTCAGCCTGCAATGTCCTAACCAAACTGGGGAAAGTCTCACAAAGAGATTTTTGCTTGACAGTGTCCCCGCCGGGAATCGAACCTGGAACCTCCGTAATGTTTTCGTTCATTATTGCTTTAAAAGTGTGTTTTTTGTTTTATTAAACTATATTTTTTTAATTATATTTAGTGTCGCAATGTTAACGTGTTCTTATGCTCACAATGTTCAATTCCAGGACATAATCCCATGGAAGGACTCCCGCCGCCTCCTCTACTGGCGTCTCCGCCGCCTGCTCCTTCAGAACGAGCAGGAGAGGCGCATCCAGACCGCCGTCAACACTCACAACTCGCTCAGCATGGACCACGGGGCGGCCGCGGCCACTCTGCGCAGGTGGTTCACCGAGGACCGAGGGGAGACGCAGGTAATATAGGACATAACCCCATGGAAGGACTCCCGCCGCCTCCTCTACTGCTCCTTCAGAACGAGCAGGAGAGGCGCATCCAGACCGCCGTCAACACTCACAACTCGCTCAGCATGGACCACGGGGCGGCCGCGGCCACTCTGCGCAGGTGGTTCACCGAGGACCGAGGGGAGACGCAGGTAATATAGGACATAACCCCATGGAAGGACTCCCGCCGCCTCCTCTACTGCTCCTTCAGAACGAGCAGGAGAGGCGCATCCAGACCGCCGTCAACACTCACAACTCGCTCAGCATGGACCACGGGGCGGCCGCGGCCACTCTGCGCAGGTGGTTCACCGAGGACCGAGGGGAGACGCAGGTAATATAGGACATAACCCCATGGAAGGACTCCCGCCGCCTCCTCTACTGCTCCTTCAGAACGAGCAGGAGAGGCGCATCCAGACCGCCGTCAACACTCACAACTCGCTCAGCATGGACCACGGGGCGGCCGCGGCCACTCTGCGCAGGTGGTTCACCGAGGACCGAGGGGAGACGCAGGTAATATAGGACATAACCCCATGGAAGGACTCCCGCCGCCTCCTCTACTGGCGTCTCCGCCGCCTGCTCCTTCAGAACGAGCAGGAGAGGCGCATCCAGACCGCCGTCAACACTCACAACTCGCTCAGCATGGACCACGGGGCGGCCGCGGCCACTCTGCGCAGGTGGTTCACCGAGGACCGAGGGGAGACGCAGGTAATATAGGACATAACCCCATGGAAGGACTCCCGCCGCCTCCTCTACTGCTCCTTCAGAACGAGCAGGAGAGGCGCATCCAGACCGCCGTCAACACTCACAACTCGCTCAGCATGGACCACGGGGCGGCCGCGGCCACTCTGCGCAGGTGGTTCACCGAGGACCGAGGGGAGACGCAGGTAATATAGGACATAACCCCATGGAAGGACTCCCGCCGCCTCCTCTCCTGCTCCTTCAGAACGAGCAGGAGAGGCGCATCCAGACCGCCGTCAACACTCACAACTCGCTCAGCATGGACCACGGGGCGGCCGCGGCCACTCTGCGCAGGTGGTTCACCGAGGACCGAGGGGAGACGCAGGTAATATAGGACATAACCCCATGGAAGGACTCCCGCCGCCTCCTCTACTGCTCCTTCAGAACGAGCAGGAGAGGCGCATCCAGACCGCCGTCAACACTCACAACTCGCTCAGCATGGACCACGGGGCGGCCGCGGCCACTCTGCGCAGGTGGTTCACCGAGGACCGAGGGGAGACGCAGGTAATATAGGACATAACCCCATGGAAGGACTCCCGCCGCCTCCTCTACTGCTCCTTCAGAACGAGCAGGAGAGGCGCATCCAGACCGCCGTCAACACTCACAACTCGCTCAGCATGGACCACGGGGCGGCCGCGGCCACTCTGCGCAGGTGGTTCACCGAGGACCGAGGGGAGACGCAGGTAATATAGGACATAACCCCATGGAAGGACTCCCGCCGCCTCCTCTACTGCTCCTTCAGAACGAGCAGGAGAGGCGCATCCAGACCGCCGTCAACACTCACAACTCGCTCAGCATGGACCACGGGGCGGCCGCGGCCACTCTGCGCAGGTGGTTCACCGAGGACCGAGGGGAGACGCAGGTAATATAGGACATAACCCCATGGAAGGACTCCCGCCGCCTCCTCTACTGCTCCTTCAGAACGAGCAGGAGAGGCGCATCCAGACCGCCGTCAACACTCACAACTCGCTCAGCATGGACCACGGGGCGGCCGCGGCCACTCTGCGCAGGTGGTTCACCGAGGACCGAGGGGAGACGCAGGTAATATAGGACATAACCCCATGGAAGGACTCCCGCCGCCTCCTCTACTGGCGTCTCCGCCGCCTGCTCCTTCAGAACGAGCAGGAGAGGCGCATCCAGACCGCCGTCAACACTCACAACTCGCTCAGCATGGACCACGGGGCGGCCGCGGCCACTCTGCGCAGGTGGTTCACCGAGGACCGAGGGGAGACGCAGGTAATATAGGACATAACCCCATGGAAGGACTCCCGCCGCCTCCTCTACTGCTCCTTCAGAACGAGCAGGAGAGGCGCATCCAGACCGCCGTCAACACTCACAACTCGCTCAGCATGGACCACGGGGCGGCCGCGGCCACTCTGCGCAGGTGGTTCACCGAGGACCGAGGGGAGACGCAGGTAATATAGGACATAACCCCATGGAAGGACTCCCGCCGCCTCCTCTCCTGCTCCTTCAGAACGAGCAGGAGAGGCGCATCCAGACCGCCGTCAACACTCACAACTCGCTCAGCATGGACCACGGGGCGGCCGCGGCCACTCTGCGCAGGTGGTTCACCGAGGACCGAGGGGAGACGCAGGTAATATAGGACATAACCCCATGGAAGGACTCCCGCCGCCTCCTCTACTGCTCCTTCAGAACGAGCAGGAGAGGCGCATCCAGACCGCCGTCAACACTCACAACTCGCTCAGCATGGACCACGGGGCGGCCGCGGCCACTCTGCGCAGGTGGTTCACCGAGGACCGAGGGGAGACGCAGGTAATATAGGACATAACCCCATGGAAGGACTCCCGCCGCCTCCTCTACTGCTCCTTCAGAACGAGCAGGAGAGGCGCATCCAGACCGCCGTCAACACTCACAACTCGCTCAGCATGGACCACGGGGCGGCCGCGGCCACTCTGCGCAGGTGGTTCACCGAGGACCGAGGGGAGACGCAGGTAATATATATGTCACCGTAAGATTGTGAACGCCGTTAGTATGACGACTTGTCATCGATAGACGAACTAACGAGAAATAATACGTTAAATTGTAAATGGTTGGTTGCAGTTCACAATTTTACGTCAGTTTATAATCTTGCGAGTCAGATTATAAACTAACGATGTTCACAATCTTACGGTGACATAAATACACTAGTGGCTCTGTGAGCTGTAAACCTCGCGAGTCTTTCATAGACCTTGTAAGCTGGCAACCCCCATAACTCCGTCATTTTTTAAAATTTCCAAAAACTGGCTCAACAAAAAAAAAGCTATATAGGGAGCATTAGATGATTTGACCTTGCCTAACTCCTTGCGCTGTATGGCTTGCTTTGACACGTGAATGTGTTTCCAGGCGCACTGTTGGGAGCAAGACAACAAAGCCGTATGCGCGTGGCTGGAGGCTGCAGTGCTCGACGACAACAGCGTGCTGCAGCGGAACATGCGCGCCGTGCGGCAGGACGCCGTGCTGAGCGCCGTCAACGCGCTGGTGCTGGTCAGTACTTCAAGGAAATGCATCATTCATCATCATCATCTCAGCCGGAAGACGTCCACTGCTGAACATAGGCCTCCCCATAAGTTTACAACGTGAACGGCCCTGCGCTACTTGCATCTACCGGCACCCAGCAACTTTTAGTTACTTCAACTTTAATAGGGTTTTAGCACGTTTACAATCTTAGCTTCAGATGGTAGGCAAGCGGTGCGCGAGGAGGCTCGCGCCCGTCGTTTTACTAGCTCCCTCAACGTTTTACTTAAACATCTCAGAAAAAAAAGAAAAGAAGAATCTCTATGTTCGCATTTACGTTTTACTAGCTTCGTCCACGTTTTACTGACTCGCTTCTACGTTTTACTTGCTCACTTCTACGACTACTAGTCACCTTTGCGTATTACTAGCTCCCTCAACGTCTTACTTGCTCATTTCTATGTGTTACTTGTTCGCCTCTTCGTTTTACTGACTCGCTTCTACGTTTTACTTGCTCACTTCTACGACTAGCTCACCTTTGCGTTTATTTGCTCCATCCACGTTTTATTTGCTCGCCTCCATGTTTCACTGCGTAAACCCTTCGTTTTACTAGCTCCCTTTAATGTTTTATCTCGACTCTTATTTTGCATGTTTACGTCTAAATTGTACTAAATAATTTGATATGATTACAGGAGCTGACGCCGGCGCAGCGAGCAGAGTTCGTAAGGAAAATATCAGCACTAGAGCTCAACTAATAATAGCTAATATCACCTCACCTTATAGTTACTAATGTAATATCACACGCTATGCCTCGAATAGTAGCCACAGATATGTAAACTGAGAGATGTTGCCATTTCACAGGTAACCTAGAACTTTTAAAACTTGTATTTAGAAGTGTTTGATCTAATCTTGCATTATTTACTTATAATATTCTTTGTTTGTTAAGTTTTATATTTCTCATACATATTTCTTTGTTCCTCATTTTTTATTTATATCACATATCTGTGGCGGTAGAGAACAAATTTAGTGCAGTTGGATTGCTTTTTAAACTATTTGTTTAAAATGTTAATTCGATTTGCGTAATGTAGAACTTATTTATTTGTTTGTATCTGTAGATCGCCCTGTAGCTAGGGTACTTGACTATTGCAAAGCTAGACGAGAGTAAATAATGAAATTCATATTGATGTTTGATTTTGTGTTCTCTCATAGCATCTAAACGGCTTGGTCGCATTTGATAAGGGAGATTTATTTAATGGATATCGATCAATACCGTGAGTCATTTCACATTTAATACCCTTTTTAAATAAAGGTATTTTTATCCATGTTTAAAGATTCTAATACCAGACTGTTTTAAAAAGGGGTAGTTACTATTGTAAGATCAAGTATCCTATTCTACTTATTATAGCAATATATAACGTTTTAGTGGGTGGTCTAAGAATTGGCTATTATTTAAATAAGATTCTCTTTTGACGGCGCAGTTTCACTTCGCTTTGGAGCACAATTTTCACTCGGAAGACATTTGAGACCTTATTTTTAACATTTGTTAAAAACTAGATTACCGATTTAAATAAGTTTACATTCTTATTGATTTATCTCAATTATCAATCAATATAGCTACGAACTCATAGACTGGCAATGTGCGAGCACGAATCTGTGTTTAGAAGCACTTTTACCGTACCTGTTTAAGAGGAAGAGAGAGAATACTGCCTGCTTTGTCTCTTTCTAACACACAAATAATGTTGCCATCACATGAATTACATTGCACACACTATTTAAATATGACAACACCATACAGGTGAAGTGCGAATAACAAAAATATAGCAACTCGGGTGATGCTGTCCTGGAGACTTACTATCTAAGTCTCTTATATTGACATTTGCTTGTGAGTTCTGTGTGAATATTGCACTTTAAAGTGAACAAAACCGCCAAACATAATGTGATAAAATATTTATATTAAGGTTTCCGGGTTTCCAAAGGATTGAGAGAATGAGTGAATGTTTGCAATTCTTTATTGTTATTTTATTATTAATGTACGTATTTTATGATCAAATAAATGAATGTAGGAATTCAGGCTGTAGGAACAACCAAGTCCTTTCAATAAACGTTTTGTCAAGGATTTTGCCTTTGGATGACATCCTGGTCACGGCACTAAAGTGTAGTGAAGCGATTGAAGAATCATAGACATATTTTAATGGGTATTTTTAACAAAATGAGGCTGATAAAGTACTCAAAGTACTAAAATGCACAAATGGGAACACATTGTTCGAGCTGAGAACTGCTCTGAACACCCTGTTTTAAAATATCTCGTATAATTTATGGTTCATTGTTGTATTTTATCTGATGTATGAAATTTATTAGAACATTCCTTTTTTATTTATCTGTGTATGAATGTATGCTTATGTTTTGTACGATGAGCCCGAATGGGCCCGTTTTATAAAGTTACTATTTCGTATTTTACACGTTTGATGAATTGATTAGCTTGGTACTCTTCTAGTAAAATTGTAGCTCTGTAATACGGGCTCTAGGTATTTTAATCTAGAATTATTTGAATGTTTATTATAATTATTTACACATGTACAGTCCAATAAACATGTTGGTCCTCTGAAGTTAGCTTGAAGTTGCGAAACCCGATGATGATAATTTCAGATGTAACAAATCTTTATTGACTAATATGCTTTGTTTATTACAAAGTACAGTCAGCAACAATAAAGCTTCGCGTAGTATCAACATGTTAAAGTTGGAATGTACGTTTGATCTGTGTCATCAATTATTTCCTTACTATTATGATTTATTCCGACTTCTATATACGTGGTGCGTTTTAAAGTGTCTAAAAAGTACTCTGTATAATATAGTGCGGGCCGTGGGCTACATGAATTTGTTTGTATATAAATTGTATTTTATGAAAATGTTTCTTTAATAAAAAGATTTAATAATTTAACAATCGCGGTTTTATTCATTATTAAACACTATATTTCGAGAATGCTTATTCTAATTAAAACAATAAAATAAAGCAAAAATATAACATTTCTAGAAACAACAAGTGCTAAAATTAAATAAATATATAAACTATCATATCTAAACATATAAAAACTAAGCGTAAAAACACAAGTTAAACTTTCAATATAAATAGTAACAGACAAATATTCTACACACACGTCACTACACACATGAAACCAATGGAAAAACATTACCCGGGTTACTATAGGATGAGCGCTGACAGAATACAATTTTAAAAACTTTTTAATATTATTTCGTTTATTTATTTATTAAGTAAAAATACTGTATAATGATAAAATAAGAGGTGAAGTAACTTTTTGTGAAAAAAGTTGTTAACGTCGTATGAAGAATTTTGAAGCTGTCAGAACTTATCCTATAGTAACCCGGATACAGTCATTTCATTTTTCTGCTAAAATTGCATCAAACTCATTACAGACGCGCCTCTGAATATTGTATGAATTTGTCAAAGCAAGATCTCTCATTGAAACTGAATAAGCAGATGGTTGGTCGATATTTGACAGTTATGGCTGGTTTACACTTGGTACTTGTTCTTAGGTTTACATGTGTTATGTTGTCAAGTTGTTAACTAAATTTTGACTTAATTTTAGGCCACTTATGTAAACAACGAATTTAACTAAAAATTAGCGTGCAAGTAAACAAGTAGATTAGAGCTATTTCCATTTTTCGAGTAAGTTGGTGGGTGTGACTTGTCACCACGTGTGAACGGTACGGTTTAGTTAATTTTTAGTTAAGTTGGGATTACTAGGCATTTGACGTGTAAACACTTACTTAAAATTTATTCGCATTAGGGGATCGGACTGATTCTAAAGTTACCATATTTTATTTTATTAAAATATTAAAATATAGATTAGTAGCAGACGGTTCGCGAAGAAAAAAAACAGAATCGGTTGAAAAACGAATTTACAGTGATTTTTTAAAGTTTCAAAATGTCTGTCTCTTTCAAAAGCGATTTTTTGTATGGAGATTATAATGGCGTTACTAACAATTGACGTCACAAGTGGGTATGTTCCTCTCTGTCTAATCTTGAATTTCAAACCTTTATAACTCGGTCAATATTAAAGATAGAGCAAAAATTCTTTTAGTGTTCGTTAGCACTAACTAAGAAGTTTGGATTTATAAAAAAAAAAAAGTACTTGATAACTTAATACGTGTAAACCAGCTATTATATAGCGAGCAGCCATATGCAAGGTCCTTGACTTGATGTAAATCGTTTGTAGTAAATACCTGTATTATTTATTATTTATTTGGATAATTATAAGCACGTCAATGATGCGCAATCGTAACCTAAAGATAACTCTAGACTACTTCTCTCTAGCAAAATAATGATGTATGTAAACAAGGTCTTTTTTGCGGTTCATTCTATGAATCGAAAAAAAAATCTTGTTTACTTCATATTAGTTCTACGCTTTTAGGCAGCAGAAAGTTGGCCAATGAACAGTGTGATACAAAAGAGTAGTAGAAATTAAATAAAAATGAAACTATTTTCGTTACCAATGGCAACACCATACAATCCAGCAATGATTGGTTGCAAGAGGTGGCTGGTATGATTAGCTGTTTTCAACGACTAAATAAAGAGGTTACAAATTTGATCCTACCTTTCATACATACATTGTGATCCATGTATTCTCAGAAACTAACAAGAAATCGAATTGGAATGAGCTGTTGATGGTAAAAATTTAGGATACAGTGCAAGGTTTATCAATATCGGTTCAGTGATTTTCGAGATATGAACTGATCGAAAGAGGTGATGAATTCTTAAAGTTATTGTATAGTCTGTGTAAAGTCTGCCTTGTGACTAGCTGGAGTAAGCGGTCCCGGCGCGGGAGTTGTTCTCGAAGAATATGACGAAGGTGCGGATCTGCGTGGGGCGCAGCGTGATGATGTAGTCGGGCTCCTCGGGCGGCTCCGTGGCCTCCACCGTCGGCGCGTCCGTCGGCTCCTCCGCCGCCGCCGCCGCCCTGGGATGATACGTTCAGGTAAGTACATACAGTACCTCCACCAATAGCCCACAAGTAGAAGCCGAGGATTCATTTTAGATTGCATATTTTTTTATATAAGCTAAAAGGTAAGGGTCCCTGATGAGGGATATGAGAACCTCATTATCATCATCAAAAGGAAAAAAAAATCTTTGTTTCTGAACTTGAAATATTTCGATTAATGATTTAAAAAAAAAATTACATATTCCCCTATTAGCATCAGTCGATATTATGTCAGTTACCTCTTCACCCTCCTGGGGTCACGCTCCTCATCGCCCGAGTCTTCGTTATCCACCGCAGCTCCGTCATCGTGGTCAGGGGTCGCAAACTCGCGTTCACGTCGCGACCTCATCCGGGACATCTCCATCCTCGATATGCCATCTGCATCATCACAAACGTTAATAACCCGTTTTATTTTAAAAGTCAAAATAATCACAAATAAAAAACTTTTCAGATTCAAAAATATTATACCTTGATTTTTAATTCCGTGGAATTCTGACAGAGAGTGTTGCTAGGCAGAAAACAGGTTACCAAAATTACAGGTTACATTTTGATGAATAAAAATAATACAGTGAATTATTTTTAAGTCATACTTTATGCAGCCTTCATTATATTTCATTTTTTCAATTGTTGGATGACTATAATATTTATAAGTTGTAATCTGTTCAAGTTACTACATTCAATGTGGGAGAATATTTATTAAGGCCGGGTATCATTTTCAAATAACCACAGGTTGCAGGTTGTTAATATTTCTATTTCTAATGCAAAAAGGCTTTTAAAATGCATGGAACCAAAAAAATAAAGTTGTTCTTAATCTAACATATTAGCAATACTATTAAAATAACAATTCTTCCATGCAAACTTCACTTTAATTTCGTATTGTATGGCCACAGATAAAAAAGCACAGCGTAAACTATACAAGATTCCAATGGAGTATGCACAAGCCACTGGAATTGCTATTTTAATTGCATTGTATGTAAATTATGATTTGCCTGTCTTGTTATAATAGTGATAACAGAAATGTACATGTGAAAAAAGGTTTGCGACAAGCGCCCTGAGAACCGTCAGAATTCCACGGAATTAAAAATCAAGGTATACGAGCTTAGATCTTTTCAGACTACAATATTGAATTCCTAAAATTTTGATTTCTAACAATGTTGAATTTGCAAAAATTTGAACTACAGCCCAAAATGGGCCGACGGGGAAAGTACAAGAGGGCCACAGATGAGCCGGTTAGTGACAGCTGCTGACTGTAGAGAGTCACGTTTGGCATCAACTTTCCCTTTCGATGCGCATTCGTGAAAATTCTAAAAATAATGGTACGAAAACCCTCCCCTGTGCCACGATAAGCGTTCTTATCGAAGTCCATTGAACAATAAGTGCGTATCCTATCATCATCATCGTCATTTCAGCCTGTTAAAGTCCACTGCTGAACATAAGTCTCTCCAATCGCACTCCAGCGCGACCGGTCCATAGCCACCTGCATCCAACGAGACCCAGCGATCCTCACCAGGTCGTCGGTCCATCTCGTAGGTGGCCTTCCCACACTGCGCTTGCCAGAACGTGGTCTCCATTCAAGGACTTTCTTGCCCCATCGGCCATCCTATACAATATTCTAATACTGTAAGGTTCCTAGTTTGCCAATTTCTACATGAACTAATGTGTCATCTACCTTTGTCGTCGCCCTCTGTGCTGTCTTCGTCGTAAGCCCTCTTCTTGGTGCCGAACGACCGCCGACCGTCCGTGATGAAGAATGGCATGTCCGCTGAGAACTGCTTCGCTTTCTTCACAATCTTTAATTTGAAAACAATATTATGTTCCTTAAATGTTCTAGAAACTTTGCTGTAAATCTAGACAATGCATAAACATTGATTTACCTTCGTTTTCCTTTTGCCGCCCTCTTCACTCTCGTCCCTGATGTCCTTCACGTCTGGAATCACAATTTCTTCGTAGTCAATCCTGTGAGTCTCTTTCTTTGCTTCGTTAGATCGGCCTCCATCGCCGTAGTCGTCACTGCCCTGAAATTATCGATAGTTTCCGTAAGTGTTCCACTTGAATTCTTTTAATCGAGTATATTTCGCCCACTTGTTATCATCGAATCATCAAGAAACATCTTATTGGGTTAGTTTAGTAGGGAAGAAAGCTCACGATCGTTACCGAGTAAATTAATGGCGAGTTCGGTGGAGTGTTTTGCCCAGCATTTAAAAAACGAAAGAAATCAGTAGAAAATATTTTTCAACACACCTTGCTCGAAAATTGAACTTACGAAGGCAGTAAACTGTGCGGTAAATGCGTTTTACCGCACTAGTGCGATTTTATTACATTTTTTTTTAAATTCCAGGACAGTCTTCAAAATTATTATTCAGCCAGGATCATTTTGACACAAAAAAATATTTAGATCGATTCATACAAAGAGAAAAGTATTTTATATTTGTTTAATAATATTTTAATTATAAAAATAAAATTATCTCGATTTAACAAAGAATCAATTCGTAGAGGCTGAATGTCTGCAAGAGCCTTTTCTCCGTAATTATGCTTATAAAAAAGAAAAATAATATCGATTTGTGGTTGGCGCCAATTTTGTGAAATTTTCATTTAATTATTTTACATTGAATGTTGTTTTACGAGTGATTAAGTGTTGATATTTAGTGATAAATTTGAATAGTAATGCTCAAACTGCGCACGATATAATAAAGATTAGTTTTTACAACTTCTACATGATCAATTTTACTTGTAGTATCAGCTTTAGTAGCAGCTTTTGTAGGGGTACCTCTCTTAACCATTTCAATATTGTTTTTCTCACAAGTGTATTGAAAAACGTCGTACAACACACGGATCTTAGGTTTTATAACAAACTCGTGACATTATAAACCCTCGCCTGCGGCTCGGGCTTACAAATGTCACCTCGTTTGTAATATTCAAATTCAAATATTTTTTTTCAGATAACAATCCATATTATGTTAGTAGAATCTTAAGAACTATGTTAGTTATGGGTGATGTAATTAAAACCGCCTAGACGCGGGAGCTGGGGCAGCGTGCAAGCTAAGCCAACGCTCCAGCAGTGGCGAGTCCCAGCGCTCCGCCAGCGTACTCAGGATACTGTTCGGGCTGCCGCAGATACGACGCATCAGAGACGCGCAACGCTTCCTTATCACCGCATGAAAACCGTCAGTTTTCGCCTCAGCAAACATCATCGAAGCGCTGCAGTATCTCGGCAACCCAAGCAGCATCCTGAATGCATTATTATACTGGACGCGCAAAGCATTGCATGTCCGCTGTGTAAAATTAACCCATAGACTGCACGTGTAGAAAGTCTGACAATACGATTTAAACAATGTAACTTTAGCTTCTTTACTACAACGCACAAATCTACGAGCCAACATGTAATATGCCACCTACGATCCTTGTATCGTAATGTACTATTACGTAGTTGCCAATGTATCTGCATTTTTGTGCATGAGGTGGTTCCTGGTTTGTCTGTTCCAGGTTTAGGTGTACCGTGAAAATTCTGTTGTAAGCTTCGTAAAACCTCACCTTGTACCGCCTCATCTTAAGCTTCCTGCGCCCCTTCTTCCTCGGCGCCTCGGTCGTCGCCTGCACCTCCACCGGCGGCGGCTTCGTGGTCCGAGCCTTGCTCGACGGCTTCGATTTGTAGTACATCTCGAACATCGACTTGGTGATGCCGTCGTCCGGACCGGTTCGTGGCAGTTCTAGAAATTAATGTGAAATTCATTTTCTTCTTCTTTGCATGCCGATGACATATTAAATCTTTCTGGCCCAGAACTTAGCCACTTTGACTGCACTATTTGTAGCGTCTATTAAGTCCTGCTGCGAACAGGTGACGTGACAGGACACTAAATGAGCCATGGACTTCCCACACAGTCTATATTTGGGTTTTCCGAGAGTCCCCACCTGAACATATTTTCCTTGCTCCGGCCGACCTGAGTCCGCCGAAGTCGATTTAAAGACTTCTAGATCGGCCATGGTAATCTATGTCCAGCCGGTAGACTCTCAGAAAGTGGGAGGCGGTGTTTGATTGAGCACGCCACATGTTGCATCACGCTTGAGAGGCCTCAGCTGTGAGAGGGTCGACGTATTTTAAATAACTTTTTTGACTTTTCAGTCTTTGCGGCGGTAGCTCGTGCCCATGTAGGGAATGCCGCACGTCTTAATCCAACTTAGCCCTCTCTCGCGAGCTTACAAAGGGTCTCACCTGGACCTTTAGTTCTTCTTTCTTTTTTGGCGTTCTTGTTGAAATTGCTACAGTTGCTATGAGAGTATCTAATCTACGGAGACTTGTTGTTTCCCACTCACCTGGACCTTTAGTTCTTCTTTCTTTTCTGGCGTTCTTGTTGAAATTGCTACAGTTGCTATGAGAGTATCTAATCTACGGAGACTTGTTGTTTCCCACTCACCTGGACCTTTAGTTCTTCTTTCTTTTCTGGCGTTCTTGTTGAAATTGCTACAGTTGCTATGAGAGTATCTAATCTACGGAGACTTGTTGTTTCCCACTCACCTGGACCTTTAGTTCTTCTTTCTTTTCTGGCGTTCTTGTTGAAATTGCTACAGTTGCTATGAGAGTATCTAATCTACGGAGACTTGTTGTTTCCCACTCACCTGGACCTTTAGTTCTTCTTTCTTTTCTGGCGTTCTTGTTGAAATTGCTACAGTTGCTATGAGAGTATCTAATCTACGGAGACTTGTTGTTTCCCACTCACCTGGACCTTTAGTTCTTCTTTCTTTTCTGGCGTTCTTGTTGAAATTGCTACAGTTGCTATGAGAGTATCTACGGAGACTTGTTGTTTCCCACTCACCTGGACCTTTAGTTCTTCTTTCTTTTCTGGCGTTCTTGTTGAAATTGCTACAGTTGCTATGAGAGTATCTACGGAGACTTGTTGTTTCCCACTCACCTGGACCTTTAGTTCTTCTTTCTTTTCTGGCGTTCTTGTTGAAATTGCTACAGTTGCTATGAGAGTATCTAATCTACGGAGACTTGTTGTTTCCCACTCACCTGGACCTTTAGTTCTTCTTTCTTTTCTGGCGTTCTTGTTGAAATTGCTACAGTTGCTATGAGAGTATCTAATCTACGGAGACTTGTTGTTTCCCACTCACCTGGACCTTTAAGTCTTCTTTCTTTTCTGGCGTTCTTGTTGAAATTGCTACAGTTGCTATGAGAGTATCTAATCTACGGAGACTTGTTGTTTCCCACTCACCTGGACCTTTAGTTCTTCTTTCTTTTCTGGCGTTCTTGTTGAAATTGCTACAGTTGCTATGAGAGTATCTAATCTACGGAGACTTGTTGTTTCCCACTCACCTGGACCTTTAGTTCTTCTTTCTTTTCTGGCGTTCTTGTTGAAATTGCTACAGTTGCTATGAGAGTATCTACGGAGACTTGTTGTTTCCCACTCACCTGGACCTTTAGTTCTTCTTTCTTTTCTGGCGTTCTTGTTGAAATTGCTACAGTTGCTATGAGAGTATCTACGGAGACTTGTTGTTTCCCACTCACCTGGACCTTTAGTTCTTCTTTCTTTTCTGGCGTTCTTGTTGAAATTGCTACAGTTGCTATGAGAGTATCTACGGAGACTTGTTGTTTCCCACTTACCTGGACCTTTAGTTCTTCTTTCTTTTCTGGCGTTCTTGTTGAAATTGCTACAGTTGCTATGAGAGTATCTAATCTACGGAGACTTGTTGTTTCCCACTCACCTGGACCTTTAGTTCTTCCTTCTTTTCTGGCGTTCTTGTTGAAATTGCCACAGTTGCTATGAGAGTATCTAATCTACGGAGACTTGTTGTTTCCCACTCACCTGGACCTTTAGTTCTTCTTTCTTTTCTGGCGTTCTTGTTGAAATTGCTACAGTTGCTATGAGAGTATCTACGGAGACTTGTTGTTTCCCACTCACCTGGACCTTTAGTTCTTCTTTCTTTTCTGGCGTTCTTGTTGAAATTGCTACAGTTGCTATGAGAGTATCTAATCTACGGAGACTTGTTGTTTCCCACTCACCTGGACCTTTAGTTCTTCTTTCTTTTCTGGCGTTCTTGTTGAAATTGCTACAGTTGCTATGAGAGTATCTAATCTACGGAGACTTGTTGTTTCCCACTCACCTGGACCTTTAGTTCTTCTTTCTTTTCTGGCGTTCTTGTTGAAATTGCTACAGTTGCTATGAGAGTATCTACGGAGACTTGTTGTTTCCCACTCACCTGGACCTTTAGTTCTTCCTTCTTTTCTGGTGTTCTTGTTGAAATTGCTACAGTTGCTATGAGAGTATCTAATCTACGGAGACTTGTTGTTTCCCACTCACCTGGACCTTTAGTTCTTCTTTCTTTTCTGGCGTTCTTGTTGAAATTGCTACAGTTGCTATGAGAGTATCTACGGAGACTTGTTGTTTCCCACTCACCTGGACCTTTAGTTCTTCCTTCTTTTCTGGCGTTCTTGTTGAAATTGCTACAGTTGCTATGAGAGTATCTAATCTACGGAGACTTGTTGTTTCCCACTCACCTGGACCTTTAGTTCTTCTTTCTTTTCTGGCGTTCTTATTAATTTTCCTTCTTTTAGGCGTTCTCTTTTTCAAAATTGCGAAATCTTCTTCCGAAGATGGATTGTTCTCTACAGATTTTGCTAAATTAGCGAAATTTTTACGTTTCCTCGACTGTTTAGATGATCTGTGACTGTTGAAATTCCTGGGTCTTCTCGTGGCTTGTACGTGTTTCTCTTTGACATTTGTATGATATGTAAAGGGGTATGATGGTATGGAAATGCCTGGTAGTATAGTTACATTAGACGTGATATCCATTCCAGCATCCAAAGCCATTTCAGTTGTTACAAATTCGTTGTCGGTCACAGGTACTTTATTTGTGCTAGTTACAAACTCGTGATCTTCTATAGTATTATTAGGTGCTTCAATACGATTGTGTGTGAACTTCTCGTTATATTTGTCATTGAAAGTGCTGTTTATTACATTTTCAAGAACGTTTTCTGATATATTGACTGATCTCCTTCTCCTGTAGTTGTTGTCGTATTTTTCATCAAAGTTTTGTTTTGATTTGGTCTTTGATTTTTTCTTTTGCTTTCCAGGTGTCGTTCTACGGTTGAATTCTTCTTCTTCTGAATAATTTGCTGTAAACAAATAACGTATTCAATAAAGCGTCTTTTTAAAGAATTCTTGCTTTTTCCTCGTTGTAAAAAAGAATTAGTATTAAAAAGGTATTTTAATTTTGAAACGTAGCAAATACCTGGTTCCTTGTAATCTTTCTCCTCGTCCTGTCGATCCTTGACTGGCTTGGAGTCGTCCTTGTATTCCACATTGTCTTCCGCGAAGATCTCGTCATCAGCTCCCTGATACACGTACCTGTGACCATCCATTGAATTAAGTTTTATTTTTAATGAGACCAAGAGAGCAAGTTCTTGGAGCACTTTTTTTTTTATTAGTTGATGGGTTTACTCTTGACCACAATCAGGTCCGCGAGGGACGAGATGTGGTCGATGATGGAACGAGTTTGCCCAGAAGGTGCCTGTTCACTCTAACTTTGAAAGCACTTAAACCTGATGAATGAGATGTTTGGTGCATGCATTCAATATACTTCCTTTATAGCGTAGTGTAGAGAAACTCTAAATGGAGGTACTCTACACTAGTCTCGCCGGATTGTCGATGAGGAAATGACAGTGATATACTCGTATATATATTTTTATAACACGTCTTACCACCCATCGTTCTTGTATGACAAACAAGCAAATGTGAAGCAAGTATCTCTGACTGATATTTAAGGTTTATTTTCAGAATTCGGGATGAAACCTACACGGTACTGCGAAGAAATTCAAAGGTTGTGTGTGAAGTCGATCAATGCTCACTGGGCCAGCGTGGTTGACTAAGGCCTAATCGCCCTAATTCAGGGTAGGCTCGAGCCCTTTGGTGGGAAGTATATGAGCTGCTGATGATGATTCCTAGAATAGCTACGAGTATAGTCTACCGTACCTGGTACTCCAGTCCATCTGGCGGGCATCATCGAGCCACTGGTTGGCTGCAAGGGTCGTCTCCCGAACCCTCTTGATTTTCAGATGGATGAACAGCTGACGCAGCTGGACTGTGATGTGTGAGGGTTTGTTTACAAAGCCTTCCGGGCCATCTGCTCTCTCGTTCCTCAAGCGACCTGTTTGAGCGATATTAGTTTTAATGTTTGTTTGTCTACGAATGAGAAGCTATTGTTTGTCTACATGTGTGTATGTGTGAATCTACTTAGTGGCAATGGATCTTTATGCCGTGGGTTTATCTAATACCGACTGGGCGAGATAAGTTCCAAATATTTCAGATAATCATAGATACAAATAATCACGCCCATATCCCTTATGAGGTGAGCGAGCACCGATCTGGTGACACTCAGTTCACAGACAAGCCAACAGAGGATTTGAAGATTATGATAATTGAAATATAAAATTCGATGAAAACGTCGAAGTCTTTGATTATTGCACAAACGGAATACTTGGTACTGGAATATAGAACAGTTCAAATTTTATGAACTTCCAGACACTAACACAGTTTTGTAAGTCTACCGACCTCTTGCAGCCTTCTCCAGCGTGTTCTCAAGCCGCAGCAGTACGGAGCCTCCCTTCCACGGCTCCAGCGTCAGCACGTGGATGTGGCGCGGCACCCCGTGCAGCCGCAGGGCGGAGTACTGCATCAGAGGAACTCGTGTCATTTAATTATATTTCAAGTCAGTTCAATTTAACACTGTCACTGGCACCCCCGAAACTAGTTAGCTGAACTGAAGTTTGTTATTAGAACAGCCACAAGTAGCCTGTCCTTTCTACGACACGATTGTAGGATTATTCACTTGCTGTAATCTCTTATCGTTGATCATCGGAGCGGTACAGCAGGTCTTTCCCACTTATCAATATGGTTTGCGGTATGCCGCAGAATAGAAAGCATCACATGTCCACAACACTGTGAGACAGATCTATGATGCGAGATCATCGCATAATATTCTTGATAGAGAAAATATGAGAATTCCACACTCAGAATTGATTCACTTTCCTAATCAGTCCTTAACAAAGCTTAATCAAACGGAATACTAAAGCAACATATTTTTCAAATGGCAAAGTCAAATAAATTCTGGTAAGTGCTCGACTGACCCGCTTATTCCTGACGTTCTGCCACTTCCTCCGGTTGACCTTGTCCGCGGCCGTCATGAAGAGCCAGGGCTCCAGCTGCCAGCGCCGCGCCGCCGCAGCCACGCGCTCAGAGAACGATAAGTCTTCCACTGGAAATAAGGAAACTTTATATTGAAACAGATTGATCACCGACATCTAGCTTTGAAAAAAAAAATGGAAATTTTGCGTAACCTTTTGCTATAAAGTAAAAGAATTGAGTAACATTTCTATTGGGACCACGGCTGTTAATAATAAGTACCGCGGTGGATCCTTATCACCAGATTAGGTGTTTGTATTTATTTGTCAATAAAGATGTAAATAAAAGCGTTCACCTTCTTGTCGTATATTTCCAAACACGATTCTATGTTTACCGCTGACCACCAGGCCGACTCCGTACGCTTCCTCATTCAGAGATTCTTCGAGACCAAATCCGTCATCTGTTAATAGTCTTCTGTGGACCTAAGTGGCAAATTTTAAATTGTTATAATCATCTCATTATTCGTTATTTATCAACTCATAATGTCCCCCACAGGGAGGCTCGAGTCTTCCCTCAATCAGGGCGATACCACTAGAAAATATGTCTTCAACAGTCAAAGTTAAGGGGCTACCTGACTGCGTACTAGCGCCACTTCGAAAAAAAATCATAACTCCGAAAAAACTAAATATATTAAAAAAGTGGACTATCATTTTAAAGTGTAAGTACTTTAGTATTTTTAGAAATACCGAATTTTATAAAATCTTATACGGTGTAGTAAGAGATAGCGAAAGTGCTAAAAACGGCCGGTATTAGCACTTTCGCTATCTGTTACTACAATTAACAACAGAAAACTGAATTTATCAATTCTAAAAATACAACAAGACTAATGAAACAATTTGATCGTTATTTTTTTTGACATTTTGTGTTTTCACTAAGTTATGATTTTTTATCCAAGTGGCGCTAGTGTTCACATAGGGTACCCCCTTAAGGCCAGTTCCTAGGTATTCCTCGGTGAACGAAAACATCGTGATAAAACCTGCATACTCTTGCGAAGAAATTCAAAGGTTGTGTGTGAAATCGACCAACCCGCACTGGGCCAACGTGGCCGACTAAGGCCTAATCGCCCTAATTCAGGGTAGGCTCGAGCCCCTCGGTGGGGACGTATATAAGCTGTTAATGAGGTATTCCTCAAAATTCAAATGAACTGTCAACATACCATCAGCTCAATCTCTCCCTCCCTGTAAGACGTGCCTCCTTGAGCCCTGTCGGTCAGCACGCAGAGTCCAGTCGAGGAGTTATTGGACTGCAGGCAGATCCGCGACACCACGGGGTAGTAGCACGCCGCTACCGGCTTCTTTTGCGGCAGGACTGGAAGTAATGGCCGCCATTTTTATTTTTATATTAACATCGTTACACCAATTTTTAAGCATTATGTTGGTCATGATCAGCTTCTTTAACACAGTACACTGCTGGATATAGCCTCTGCTACTCGTACTACTGAACCTAAAAACTATTTTCAAGCTTTGATCGCTTGTTCTTCGTATTTCGTTGTTATCAGCTATCCTACGAACATGGTCACTCCACCTTCTGGTTTATCGATGCGCAGTTTTTAGTCTAGCCCTGCAGTTATATAGACAAGCGTATTGCTGCTACATAACTAAGATACTTTAAATAAATGAAAATCATGTCATGCGGTTTGCTAAGCGAAAGTTGTGTAGAGATTTCTCTATCTTGAGCTTGACTCACCCGTGGATTCGTTCCAACACGATCGCTTCATCATCTGCCGGGCATTGGAGTCCGTGTAAAACTGCCCTCCTGTCGTTATGTTAGTGCTGAATATAGACACTACCTCTTTGCCCAGATCCGTCCTAGAAAACGTTTACAAATAGCTGTTAATAAAAGCAATCATATAATTGACGACCAAGGATACCCTTTAGACTAAACAGAAACCTGTAAGGAAGAATAAAACACAAATTTGTACGACTCATTGTTTCTGTTGTTGTTGTCATGTCCGTCATTACCATTATCTAACACAAATCATGAACACGATATTCCATCATGATCATGAATCACAACGTTACATAATACAACATCGAGAACTTCGGCGAAGTTTCTGCTTTCGTAATTGCCTGCTTTTCCGATACCCACCATGCTACAGACTTTGTCTAGTTTAGGATGTGTGAGACGCCCCTGTCCCTCAAATAAAAATCAGCTCACCCAATAGGAATGGGTCCAACGATCCACTCGATCTCCACGAACTCCTCTCCCCGGTAGAGCCGGATGACCTGCGTGGCCCAGTCGGTGAACCGCTGTCGGATCTCCTTTACAATCGCGCCGCGGATCACCGTGAACGTCGCCTTTTGGGCCACCTGCGCGAGGACAATCAGGGATTAATACCATTTAGGAACAGCGATTACATCTTTATAGATCTAGTAACTAATCTGAATTACTTTGTTGCGTTTGGGCATTATGTGAGTTTGGGTCGCACTCCGATGGTAGATTAGAATTGCAATAGAATATCTATATACTACCAGTAGAATACCAGTAGATGCCTAATTTGTTGGCTATGGTGCGCAAGCTGAAACATTTATAGAACAAAGCACTTTTCACGGAGATGCGAAATTAATATAATTTGATATATTATTAAAAAAAAAATTTAAGGAGTTGGGATGAGGAAGCCCAAGATAGGGAAGGATGGAAGAAGAAGAGGGAGGCCTTTACCCAGCAGTGGGACAGTCTAGGCTAAATAAAATAAGATAAGATAAGAAGATAAGATATATTATTTACCTGGTAAGAACGTACTTGGGCTGCTGAAATTCACGAAGAAACGACTTAGCTAAATACAATTTATACCATAACAATAGTTTATGAAATCCATGACTCCTCATCATAGGCAGACAATCAAATATAGTACTAAAACTCAAATTATACACAGGGAACCTTTTGCCATCAGTGAGTCTACGGGACAAATAAGATTTGCACAAAAAAACGTTCAAGTTTCACAAATTTCTTTACTAAGCTATAACAGTGTGACGTATTTCTGAAATAATTCCAGGTGGTGTGCATTGTGCGTCTCAGTCGTCATCCTGTGGATTTGAACTTCTGCTTCAGGTGTTAGTAGTGCCTGGAAACGAAAGAGACACCATGAAAACGAGACAAACATCTCTCAACATTTTAAATTGAAGCGTTCACCAGGCGTTTTGACGAAAACTGTTTTTTTATAGGAACACAAAGAGAAATCCTTACCAAAACGCCGTCCTCCGCTGCGCAAGCTACGGCTGCTTGTGTACTGACACTCTTTGCCCAGATGTCGCTATGTGTGAGGTCCCACATCGACAACGTGCTATTTTGTAGCAGCGTGTAGATGCTGCACGGGTTCGAGGGTGACCAGTGCAGGAAAGTTATCGGTAGCTAGGAAATGTAAGGAGAAGAAATCATGGTAAATGTTTAAATACAGTGGTGGTGTGTGTGTGGTAGTTGGTATATAATATTTGTGATCGCTTATTTTAGAGAGTGAAAGCCCACTTCGGGGATAGGAGTTTATGTGAAAAAAAGTATCTCACTTAGAAGATATACTTGTTAAGAAAGTTTTGTGAGACTATCAGTATTCAAACAAGAACATCAACATGGTCCTAGGGCCTCAACGTTATTTTCTGTCAAGAGTATGAGAGCTTTGAAGACTTACCTTGCTATCCAGTTTGGTCTCGAATTTTTGTGATTGTGAGCGCACCTTAGAGGTGCTCACAAATCGTCCCTTGTGGTCTGACTGACATTTCTCTCCAGCATCAGATGGAGGGCCATTTCTAGAAAATAAAAACAAAGTTTAATGCCAACGAAAAGAAATATAGGCTAAAAAATCGGTGTCAGGGAAGGTGATGGCAGGAAAAGTGAAATAAAAATAATTTAATCAATCATTAAAGCTTCAAAGCATAAAATATGAGATGAAGCTTACTTTACAGGACCTTAAAAATTAGCTCCTAAATCAAACAAATATTTTCAGCAGTGGATTGGACTATAATAATATGGCGGCCATACTTTATTTGATGTAAATGGTAAAAAACTCACCGACAGTCCAAAGTGAGCAGCACCCTCGCTTCCAACACGGCGCACAGATTGATAGTACCAGAATCAGTAGCGGCCAGGAAGTACGGCAGACCGTGCGGAGAAACCCCCAGACATGTCACCGTTGACGTGTCAGCTATAATAGAATTTATTAAACTTAAAACAACATTACACGACCATGTTGACCTACAAGACTATTCTTAGAATTCGGAAGTTATTTAAAACTTGTTTGATACTTACTGGTAACGCAAAACCTCTCTACCTTCACAGCACCAGCGATTCTCGTACAGCAAAGAACTTCTCCACAATTTTTGGCAACCAAATAGCTGTCTCTTTTATTAATACTCATAATTTTTAAATCGCTGCAGAGAAGCCCACTTTCCCAACCTTGGTGAACTTTTTTCTCCAACGACATGACTCGTTTCAGGCTGACGGCGCTGGCTGGACGTGAAATATCAAATTCAGAACTGCTTGTTGATTTCGGACGAGCGATATCCTTTTTGAGCACATCTTTTTCCACTTTCTTGTTAGACAACCTTCTTTTTGCTGCATTCAAGTTGAAATTCATGAAAATGTCTTCATCATCAGCCATTTTTGTGGATAAATCGAGGTGATCTATTAAAGATATGGTTTGTGTCTTCTCAAGTTTCATCTTTGACCAATACGCCTTGCCCTTATCAAGAGTTTTTGCTTTTTCTTGTACTATTGACCAAATTGTAAGTATTCCTATTCGTTGAAGTGTGCAAATCTGCAAACATAGATAGTTATTATTAAGCTAAGTATGTGTCAACCTTATAATCTGAAGTGTTTTCAGTATGGGTCTTCTTCTTTACCTGCCCGACGATCTTTCGTCCTCCATCATTTCCCATCAAGTTCCCGTCACCAACAAACTCCAGGCCAACCACGTGGTCTATGACGTCACCGTTGGTCATGTTACCAGCACTATTCGTGAAAGCGCACGCTTGGAGCGCTTGGGGAAGACAAGTCTGAAAATTATTAGTGTTGCTAATATAAGTTCGGACAGAATGTTCACTAGGATTTCATTAAGTAAGGAACCATTACATAATTCTACTGTTTCAGATACTATAGTTGCTTAAGGTAGAAAAAATAAATATAAAATCTGTGTATCTTCAACGATAGCAATTTTTTTAAATAGCCCTTTTTAGCTGTCCCACTGCTGGGCAAAGGCCTCCCCTTCTTTCTTACACTGATCTCGACCTTGGGCCACTTTCATCCATTGCCGTTCAAATGCATCTAGTTCGTCGCGCCATCGCTTCTTAGGCCTCCCTCTTCCCCGACGGCGTATAGTTAATTTAATAAATTATTATTATTACTTACCAGATTAAAAACATTAACGTTTTTCAAATTCCACTCTCTTTCTAGCTCTGTCTTCGTCATGTGTTCTGAATTTACATCTATTACGTTGGTAAGTTCTTCTTCAATGGCAGTGTCGTTTCGCCAGGTTGGTTCCTCTGATAGATCCCAAAGATGAAGAGAACTAAGGAATAAGATGAATAGATGATTATTACAGCTTTACTGTCTTAGTCGAAAAACATAATACACTTACATTAAATACATCGCCAAAAATAATATTCTTACCCATCTTCTAAAGCAGCGACAAATATTCCATCAGTGCTTCCTTTGAATTTACCAATAGACAAGTTGTCTATGGCAACTAGTATTTTTACAGGATCCTTCATAACAATACTAATGTCCCATAAGCAAATGACACATCTCTCTGTAGTATTATTTAGAGATTTTCTGTGTACTAACATAATTAAATTGCTTTTAGTTTCAGAAAATATCACATTGCTTACTTTAGAGTTTTTAACAAATGATAGATGTTCATTTGTAATACTTTTAGGTGTGATGGTGAGGTAGCCTTTACTTAAGGGTATTTTTTGATTGAGTGAGTTTTTGAATTGTATTAAGTTTTTATCAGTATTTAAATTTAATACGCTGCTTACTCTACCCTCTACTTTCTTCAAGAATTTTCTTAACTTAGCTGCATTGAAATCGTTATTTTCGATTTTATTTTTGTAGGTTTCATACGGTAATATTTCGCAGGTACCGACGCCATCCTTTTGTTCAAAATAGATTCTCAACGGATTCTCTTTGTAGTCTTTATCCATGTTAATTTTATTATGTTTCTCAACATCAGTATTTTTATTTATCAAAAAAGTAAACTTTGACAAATAATCTTCATTATTCTTGCCATATTTACTGTCTCTAACTTCCGGATATAAATAAACATCATGTTTTGAAAACTCAATAGGATGCTGTGTCCATTTGTGTTCAACTAAAATGTCTTCAGTTTGAATTTCTTCAGTGATACCATCGTCAAATGTTTGCACAGCGATTTGCGTATAATTAGCCCGCCCGAACGTTGCCATGTATAAATCGTAAGGTATTGGTTTCATTTCGAATAAGTTGTAGGACATCTCGTGCAATGTTATCATACTCAGTAAGTCCGTTGCACGTAGCTTCAGTTTTTCATTTAGCTTTCTTTTGCGTTTGGTTTCTTTAGATTTTGTGAAATCTATAAATAGCGGTCTGAAAAAGGTAAAATAAACACTACTACTTGTATTAGCATGTTTAGTAAATAACGAAGCCTACGATAAACTAACTTATTTTAGTTATTTCATTAATTGTTACCCCGTGAAACAACAAAACTGCCTTAAAATACACAAAAAAATGATTTCTAAATGTTTAATTAGGTCTTCTTCAATTCCACTTACTTATCCAGTACGTCAACGTGAGTCTTCATCGTGGAGACAGCACTGGAGCTAGACATGTCTTGAAACCCCTCATCAGTAAGTGAGGTTCGCTTATCATCCTCACCATCTTCCAGAATGAACTCCATGACGGGAGGGCGAGTTTTGGCTGAACGGTCACGGAGGTCAAAGTTTCCTAAAAAATACATTAGTGATATCAATCAATCAATCAATCAATCAGCCTATTGCAGTCCACTGCTGGACGTAGGCCTCCCCCAAGGGCACGCCAAAGTGCACGATCACTCGCTCTCCTCATCCAGCCACCACCAGCCACCACCAGCCACCATTAGTGATATAATTTATCATTATTCATAAGTCACACACACACAATCATGAAATTAATTTAAAAATCACACACAATATTATCTTTAATTCTACCTGAATCCAACATCTTTTCTTCATCCTTTCCTTCTTTAACATTGCTATCATCAGTGAAACTTCCACCATCTTTTTCATCCAAAGTTTGAGTAATATGATCATTTTGATCACTTTCAATTTCGTTTTGCTCATCATCCCTGCTATTATCATTTTTAGTTGAGCTATTTTCAGATCGTTCACTGTGATAAGAGTTAAAATCGGATTCATAGCTTTCGAAATCATCTTCGTAGCTCACGTCATTATCGCTTATTTGTTCGGTTATCTGTAATACACCAACCGAAAATGTTACAATAGTTTAAAGTATCAATATTCAATTACGCAAGAAAATATGTGATGATTCCTTATAAAAAAATAAAAGCAATCAAGTTGTATTCCTATTAGTTTTTTACCTTTGTATTCCCCTCCTCTATTTCAACATAAAAAGCCTTTGGCTTCGCATTCAAACGTTTAGAAAGATTGAGCATTTCTGCATTATTATCAACTGAATCAGGCGTCAATACTTTAACTTCATTTTCATCAAGAGTCCTAGTTTTAGATCTCTGTCTGTCACTTATGTCTTTAGAATCACCTCTTTCAAATAATTTTGACTGTGAAATCTTAGCATCCGATTTTTTTGCTTCCACTGTTACAGTATCTACTTTGTCTACTTTCTTAATTGCCCCAACATCCTTTTTTGTCACAGAAATATTATTTAATTTCCGCTTAGCTACGGGTGAGCTTACAGTAACATTTGAAAATGGTAAGTCTCTAGCTGTGCGTGGCGTTTTTCTCGTAGAACTCAAAGAAGTTTTTGAATCAGCCTTTAAGTCTAACTTTTTTTGCGCGTTCACTCTGGGTGTGTTCTCGTAAGAACTGTTTACACTTATTTGACTGACTGATGAAGGCGACGATTTTAAGTAATCTTTTGTTGGGGTTACATTGCTGCTTGTATGAGTAGCTCCAGTGACTTTTTTAGGAGCTCGCGTGGGTTGGACTGCAGTCTTTTTCTTTTGCCCATAGATGTCTACTGTAGAAGATTTTGGTAAATAGTTCCTTGGCGTAGAGACGTTTTTTTTGACGATTTCTTCTTCGGAGACCGATTTTCTGGGCGTGGATATGTCTTGTTTGAACTTTTCTTTGGCTTTAGCTTTTTCGCTGGATCTTTTCACTGTGGTTTGCATTTTATGTTTTTAAAAATCTGAAAAGGATTTTAATAAAAATCAAGGTGTAAACCAAAAGGCTTTAAAGATGCATAGAAAAGATAGTGCAAATATCTAATTAACTCGTTCGAATAGACACTAACTAATGGATAAAAGCAATCCTTTTTCTGAATCATAAGAATGTTTCTAAGTAAGAAAGAATTAAGTGAATTAAAAGAACTATATAAGTGAATGTTTCGAAGTGAAAAGTTGATGACTTTGGAACAATAAATTTTCAATGTCATTTGTGTGTGAATAATTTATCGGGTGATGTTTATAGCAAGTCATTAGGAGACCTTTACTTGTCTTTTACTTGTCTATAAAGACATAAGAGGACCTTAATTTAGGGTAGGCTCGAACCCCTTATCTTAGAATATGATGATATAAACACAGTAAAATAATAAATAAGTAATTAAAAACTTACCTTGACACGTGTAAAATTAGGTCAAACGTATTAAATCACTTTTGCACTTAATAAAGTATTATTTATCATCGTTTCGATCAATATTTATGGATATTTAATAATTAAATCCACTTAAAGTTACACTTTTATTGAATAAACCGATTATTTCATAATATTCCACGTTTTCCGCCCATCCATCACGGTGACAAGACATGATGTACACAAATTAGGTTGCCATGGTTACGCATTTCACAAACATTAAGCAAATACGTAGCTATTGTTACTATTACAAATAGGACCTTACGATGGGGTGATAAGGGTTGGAATGTATTTGGATATCGTTTTCGTTAATTTATACAGTCTGTTGCCAGTTGGAGTCCGAAGAGGTTTGGTCACGTGAGACATGCGTATAATGCAAGTTATTAACAGCTGTTGGTAAAGCAATATTGAGAGATTGGAAAAATATACAATAAAAAGTTGCTAGCTCCAAAGGCCTACTCTCTTTATATCATCATCATCAACATCATCATCAACAGCTACGTACACGTCCTCACGCCCCATCGAGAGGCTAAACTAAAGCTAGATAGCTTATAGTTATAGCTATGTGACTAGTCTCCAGACTCGAGTCTACCCTGAATGAAAGCGATTAGACCATAATCCACCACGCTGGCCCAGTGTGCATTGGGCGACTCCATTCATACTCGATACTCGTACACAAGCTTTGAATTTTTTCGCAGAGGTGCGCAGTGGTCTAGTGGCTAAAGCCACTGCCTCCCGTCCGGGAGACGCGGGTTCGATCCCCACCACGTACCAATTTATTCGACGCTCTTACGGTGAAGGAAAACAACGTGATGAAACTTTTACACTCCTGCGAAAAAATTCAAAGAAGTCGACCAACCTGCGCTGGGCCAGCGTGGTGGACTAATCGCCCTAATTCAGGGTAGACTCGAGCCCCTCGGTGGGGACGTATATATGAGCTGTTGATGAAGTTTTCCTTCACCGTGGGACCGAGAAAACACATTAAATCTGCAAAGGCTTGAGCCGCTCAGTGGGGCCGTACGTGAGTTGGAGATATTATTTTTTTTTGTTTGTGGTTATACTTTGACCAAAGTGATTACCGTAAACACCAACGCTGTAAAACTCCAATTCCTATTGCACCAACAACATAGACTATGCAAAGCGTTTAGAGTATTACCGGTGTAGGTCTGGTGTTTTCTGGTCTGAAGCAGTATGCCCCGGATTGCTGCGCCTGCTGAGCCTGGCTGTAGTAGTAGAAGTTCTGCGAGATGTCCACCTTCACCCCGTCTACATGCTGGATGGACTCCAGCATGCCGGTGTTCTTGTTGGCTGTCACTTTGAGGTACTATCGAGGGAAATAACAAAATTACGTGTAAAATCCTGATAGCGTACAAAATAATGAACTGAAAAAAGACGTAGGCGGAAGCAAAAAATTACTAGTAACATTTATGAGACATTTTGCGGGCTTACCGCGATATTATTTTTGTTAAGGAGACCCGATATTTCGGCGCTGCTGCAAGCACCATGGTCGCGGGTAGACACAAATAACATCGCGGTAAGCCTGTAAAATGTCTCATAAATGTTATGATAATGACCGCGAAAGTTGAAAATTATATATTAGTAACAAGTTACAAATTGTAACTTGTTAGCCCGTAGCCCATTCGCGTAAACTATAAGCCCTTATAGTTTTATCTCATTGTCTACGCAATGTACATCGAATTATACTTGTGCTTGTAACTTGTAGCTTCGTGAAACGGCCCCCTGGGCTTTATTTTCGGTTTTGGTAGCCGAGCGGTAGAGGCTCGGCTCTTATTACACAGGTTCCGGGTTCGAAACTCAGTGGGGACATTGTAGAAAAAAAAACACCTTGTGAGAATATTGTGTTTAGTTAGATTTAGGATGTTACAATCACTTGATTGCCTAAACAACAAGATAATCACGTATTTCGGAAGACGCAGTCTTTGGTCCCTGGTACTCTCTGGTCCCTACATATGGAAGTAGTCGATATATGAGCCGTGTCGGCGTGTCCGGGTTTCGGCGCCTCCGGGTTTGAGAGGTGAGGTAACGACGACATCTTAGAACAACTAATGGGGGATTTCCTGACAGCTCTTTAAAAAATAAAAATAATAGTTCTAATTAAGACGATAGATGGCGCTAGGTGTACTTCGTGGATTCTTTTTTTAATCCTTTTATAGCCCTGGGTGACTCGCTGGATATCTTCGGATTCACGAATCGTCAATGCCATCTATCGAAGATTTATGAATTACTTTCCCAATTGGCATAGCCATTTCTATGTAAAGTTTTACCTCGTTAGCAATGTTGGTGATGACGTCTGACTTCTCATCAGTGCCCTTATCTTTCTTGATGTGTTTCTTCGCAAACTCGTTCTCTTCCTGTAATCATTTTTGTATGTATAGTTGTGTAGTGAAAAATAGTTGTTGCGCTTGTACCTTTACGAATTGAAGATGAAGAAGATGTCCCCACATATATATATATATATTTAATTAGGAACACCACTAATACGGAACAAATTATCGACAATAGGGGATCGGACTGTGCACCATATTTTATGAATTATTTTTAAAATATACTCGTAGATTAGTAGCAGATGATTCGCGAAGAAAAGAACAGAATCGGTTGGGAAACGAATTTACAGTGATTTTTTGAAGTTTCAATATGTCTGTCTCTTTCAAAAACTATTTTTTGTATGGAGATTATATGGCGTTACTAACAAATGACGCCACAAGTGAGTATGTGCCTCTCTGTCTAATCTTGAATTGCAAACCTTTATAACTCGGTCAATTTTAAAGATAGAGCAAAAATTCTTTTAGTGTTCGATAGCAGAAACTAAGAAGTTTGGAGTTATAGAATAAAAATAAAGTAGTCCGATCCCCTGTTATATTGACGGTGTGCAATACTAGATAGTATCGATGCTACAACATACAAATTGTGTTCGAATATTTATGTAAGTCCCGTTGGTCTTTACAATATTCTTATTATCGATAGTCAGCTATCGATCGGCACCACTAAGGGTTTTCCCGTTCTGTCTGAAAGTACCCAAATGCACTGAAAGTCGGTTACCAGTTGATCCCTGACAGGCGCGATGTAGTACGAGGAGTACCCCAGCGGTGGAATGTTCTCCGCCTCGAAGTACAACTCCTGGATGACGGTGGAAGACCTGCCCGGCAGGTTGATCACCGCTGCTGGTAGTGGAACGAGTTGGTACTCCACTTCTTCATCTGGAATGTCATGTATTTTCAGCACTATGTTCTTCTGGATCAAATGAAGTGTAGACCTGAGTCATAGATTTAGTTTGGAGGATTACTTTTAGAGTCTACTCGTTAAGATGATAGCACAGAAGTTTTTTATCAGAAGAAGAGTTGAGGAAGTGATACCCGCTTCCCGATTACCATCACTTTCTTTTAAGAACATATACATAGTCATCTCAATCTCTTTGTTCTTCTTCAAGGTGGTAAACTGACCGTTCCAATCCCTGATGGTGTAGTGCAGAGCTATGGCTGGCAGTCTGACGTGGTGGTAAGTCTTGATGCTGAGAGGGTTGTAGACTATCAGCAGCATGGACTCCTGAGTCTCCGTGAACTGAAGGAAAATCAAGTTATGGATGTGTATTGCAAGGTTTTAGGGTGATTTTCAAAGCCGTAGACGAATCAAAGCAACCGTTATATGCGGAACTCAGGTGGCAGTGGGCGGAGCAAATACTCGGAGAACTAACAGCCGTTGGGGCATAAAAGTTCTGGAGTGGTGTTCATGTACTGTAAGATGCAGCATAAGTGGATGACGACTCAAGGTGGACCGAGTACAGGCTGCGGTTTACCGCTAGATGCAAGTCAATCAGGAATCATTAGTTGTGGACATCCTTATAGAGTGCTTTATGCAGCAGTGAACCATTAAAATCCAAGATGACGACGATTGCACCGATTGTTCTCTCTGATGCGGTGTTATTGAGCTATGAAAGCAGGATAGAAGCTATATGGAGTGTGCTGCTCACCCTGCACTGACTGATGTTCAGCTCGTGGCAGACTACGAACTGTTGCGAGTTCTTGGAGCGTCTGGTCCCACCCCATGTCGGAGTCAAGTAGCTGGAATTATATTTGCTGAGTTTTTGAATTAAATTAACACAGTAGTTTCATTAAAACTGTCTTTCGATAACTAATTTTCAGAGCGGATTCAGGATGATAACACAAAGGCGCGGGTGATGATAAAGCTTCGTGGGTACAGCACCAAACAGAAACAGAAATGGCATATCGGCACAGATATCGGGCCGCGTCACAGATGGGTGACTATTTTGTGGTTTTGGTTTAGAGCGTCTTGTGTTTCAAAAGGCAAGGTAAGTTTGATTGTTTCATTTGATTTCAACTAACATCCCTAAAAATAATCGTTAAGCTTAGTCAGTTGCCAGATATCCTGGCCTGGGTGTATTCATAGTTTAAATCGGAGACGCAGTCCTTACCTGAGTAGATTTGACAGTTTCTTGGTGCAGGCGTCCACCGCATCGGTCAGCATTCTGACGAAGTCGTTGGTGACATGCTGCTGGCTCGTACCTGACAAGTAAATATCACATGGTTCACTTCGGTTGAGGACCTAAAGTAACTAGATGTAAGTAATTATGGGTCAATTTGAAAAATCAAGATATTGGATTCGAAATTTAGAGTAGAAGGAACATGCATGTTTGATGAACGTTGACGAAAGCGATTAAATTGAAGCAATATATGATATGAATTCTTACTATTCTTCCTTCAGGAGCTTATTGTGGCAGTCTCAAAGACAAGAGACCTCTTCCAGTCAAAATGCGATGCTTTTCAACCTTTTTTCAACTTACCGGTAATGGCGTCGTGATGGAGTACCAGGTTGGCAGCGTGTCTCAGGAGGTGTAGTTCGAACGAGTCTCCCATTCGAGCGATCACCGTCAGTTGCTTCACCACCTATAAAACAAATTAGTAGAGACTGTGGTAGAGATAAGTATAGTAGGTACTTACAATAATTAAATAACGATAAGCAAAAACTGAAGAACTTTTCAATACTTTTCCCGAAAAGATTCTGAAATTATTACGGAACTTTAAACAATGAAAGCGCAGAGTCGTACTGTTGCGCTTTTCATGCCTTTCTAAAAGTGATAAATGGATACAATTTAATTGATCAATCAATCAATCAATCAGCCTATTGCAGTCCACTGCTGGACGTAAGCCCCCCAAGGGCACGCCACAGCGCACGATCACCCGCTTTCCTCATCCAGCCACCACCAGCGACCTTCCTCAGGTCATCAGTCCACCTGGCAGGGGGGCGTCCCACACTACGTTTCCCGAGACGCGGTCTCCATTCGAGAACCCGTCTGCTTCAACGCTCATCGGTTCTGCGACAGACGTGGCCAGCCCACTGCCACTTCAGCTTGCTACACTACTGGACGATATCAACCACCTTGGTCCTCTGCCGGATGATTTCGTGTATCAATTTAATTGATACACGAAACAATTATTTTACAAACAAGACCTTAACCTTCTCAATAGTTCTGATAATAAGGCCAAATCTTTTTACATTACCTGAAGAAATACGTGGGCTTTCCTCACGAAGTACTTGAGACTGGGTCTAGAGGAGTAGTATCCGGTCCAGTAGGTGGACGAGTCACTTCCGTACGGCATGTGGTCGCCCTTGACAAAACATTTATTAGTAAGTATTATCTCCATAGAAAGGATAGCATAAATGATACTGAAATCAATAAAACGGAACAGAAGACAAAATGGAAAAAACAGTCTCTGTCTCACAGTTTTCATTCAGCCCGCATCAAGGAACCGACCTTGAATCTCGACCCTCCCCCCCCTGGACCTTGGTCTTTGTACTAAATACCACATCGAAATAATGTAGTAAATAAACTATAGTCGGGTTATTATAGGACGCATTCTGACAGCTGCAAAATTTTTCATACGATTTTTTTTTTTAATAATATTCAGTTTAAAAACCATAATAGCTAAAATTTTAAAACAAAGTAACTTCACCCCTTATTTTATCATGAAACAGTATGTAATTTTACTTAATAAATCAATAAATAAACGAAATAAAATTAAAAAGTTTTTAAATTTTTAATCTGTCTGAGCTTGTCCTATAGTAACCCAAGTATAATAGTATAATTGAAATCAACGTACTTTTTCAGTGTAAATAGCTTTATCCCTTCGTCCGTACAAGTAAATAGCTTTCAAATAACAAGATGGCGTCGAATAGAAAATGTTGACATCAGAAATGTTACCAGGATGTGTATTAACATGGCTGCAAAGAAAATATTCGAAGATAAATTTTACTGACCACCTAAAATTCTAAACGGGTGACAGAATAAATTAAACTAAATTGTAAATTAGTGGTCCCAATAATGTACAGCTCATAGAGCTGTTTGACGTTTGTTACAGCTCCTGTATGTAATAAAATTTTCTTAATCGAAACCGGTTACGAAACTGCGGTTTCATAGACGGCCAAAGCGGTAGGGCATTACTACGACTGTGACACTTTCTATGCCGTCGAATGCATTCAATGAATAAATGAACTCAAATCGTGATCTAATGCATTTTAAATGGTAAAGTTAAGAATGAGAATGAGAGATCCCAAATACTACAAAAAGTGATACAATGAGTGTATGTTGTCGAGGTGACATTAAAGTGAGTTCCAGTGGTGACCCGCAGAAACGAAGAAGAATGAGGGTAGACAGATATGTCTGTCCCTAGTTCTACCCTCAACCTCTTGGTGCTTGCAACAGCGCCGAAATATCGGGTCTCCTCAACAAAAATAATATCGCGGTAAGCCCGTAAAATGTCTCATAAATGTTATAAGAATGAGAAGTTTTAAAATAAAAGTTTTTTTTTCATCTTTTTTTTCATTTTTAATGTTAAATAAATGAATAAAATACTCACTTTATCAGCTTGTCCATGTTCATGAACCAGTTGGCGGCGCTCTGGTAGGTGAAGTCTCCCCCCATCGTCACCACGATGTTGTCGTGGTCGTAGTACTTCGCTTGCCGCTCGATCTGGACTATGAATTCGTTCACCTGAGGAAGACTGGGTCTGTCAGAGCTGTTTGCTGATCTGATCTCTAAACAAAACTGAAGGTGCTGAATATCCTTGACTCTTCATTTAAATAAATGAATTAAACACGCACAAATGTGCGAGTTTCCAATTTTTTATTCTTCAAGATGGGTAAAGACGAAAAGTTAATTCTTAACATTTAGTCCACTTGATCTGGCAAGCAATGTACAAAAAGTATGATAACTACGCTGAAAATTGGTTTCTACTGAATCAGGATCTTACTCTTTTCCCAGCGTTGTATTCCGGGTTTTCCGGGTCGTCTACAATGGGTTCATCACTGCACAGGAAGTCGAAGCAGAACCCTTCCGGTGCATTGTACAGGTTGAACAACGTGTGCGTCATTATATCTGACATTTTACCTACAAACAAAGAATCAGTAAACATCTATACATAGAGTTTCGTCGAGCAAATCGAACAAATACGAACCTAATACGTCGCTCCCTCTCCACATGTATTCCATCCTGTCTTCATCTATCATGCTCTCTCTTTCTTTGTGGTCCACTCGTCCTGAAAAAAACTTCACGTATTAATTTATCTACAAACCTGACTAACCTAATCTACCGAAACATTGACGTAGCTTCACACGAACCTTATGTTGCTTCATTATCATCATTTTAGCCGAAAGACGCCCACTGCTAGACAAAGGCCTCCCCCCAAAGATTTTCACAGCTAGGCGGCTGCTTGCATCCACTATCACAAAACGCAATGTTCCATTCGGGAATCCTGCCACGCTGTGTCTTTGTGACTTCACTTGTGTTGGAAACTAAATATTAAGAGCCTTCTTCAATACGTCTGTATTTAAACTCACCAATAAAGAGTCCGTCGAACCCCATCTGCGCCAGCAGAGAAGTCATCTCCCTTGAATGTCCGTACGTGTCGATCTGCCATGACGCTTTGGGCTTCCCGCACGGACCAAGAGTGTCGTTCAGCTTCCTGAAGGAAACAAGTTGGGATAACTGAATATGTGTTTACGTCTCTATCCCTTGATGGAAAAGCAGAGCCAACTGAGAGAGCGACGATAAGATACAAAAGCGTAGAAGAGAAGTTGCGTAGATACCTCCTGTTTCCCAACCCACCTGAGTCCCCAAGTGAAGTGGTCGATAATCTGCAGGTAGTCAACAGTGGCCTCGTCATTTTGCGTCCAGCCGCCGCCAGCGAACTCGATCCTGCCTTCCTGCACGAGGGTTCTGAAGGTCGTTCTGGTGGCTGGCCGCTGCTCCTTCCACCAGCGCCAGAAGTAGCCCGTTTCGGAGAAGGTGAACCTTGGAGATGGAGACAGAAGGACAACTTGTTAAACTTCAGTTCATTGTTTTCTTCTTCTTCGTATCAGCAATCCTAACTTAGATTGTTTCTACCCAGTACTCTGCTGCAGCTTTAGCATTGGGTAACGCTACATTTAATTCCATTAGGATGGAAATACACAATTGGATAAGAGGGCAAGTAAGCCATGGTATGGGGCGGAGTTTCGCAATCACAGTGTGTATGTGTCATGAAGTCTGTCCCTTGCAGTGGTCAACTTGATTTTGCAGGCTGTTTAGCGGCATCCAAGTTAGTTACTGCAATTCGATTTTGCACGCACAATTTATTGTAAATACAGTGCACAAGTTTATTGTTAATTCATTTCCTCAAAACTTAACCATGAGGATTGCCACAGACATGGTAACGGTTCTATTAAGTTTTAGGTTGACAATGTACCTTCTTAGGTCACTTACTTTCTCCGTTTATCGTGAAGGAGTTCTGACAGCACTGAGTGGAATATCAAGTGCACATTTGCCGTGCTGATCGAAGTTCTCGCTGAAATCACAAACCACCATTATTATTTCTGAAACTTCCAGCAGATGCGACAGCTGATTTCTTTATTCACCATTCAAATATGAACTGGAACTGGAAGCGCAAAGAGGAAGTCGTAGTAATGTTGCACACAAACGCCTGAGACTCATTGTGTGGGTTGTCAAGGCAAGGATCTACCTCACAAATCTTAGCTGAAACAATGATGGCTTCCGACATGGTTCATGTAACGACTATATAAGCCGATGATGATAGCCGGAACCAACGGCTTACATATCTTCGAAACACGGAATCATCTTACTTTTTGGAAATCAGGATACAGACTGCAATTGAGGACAGATGTCCATGGGAATAGAAAGTTTGAGTAGCAGGCTTTTTCGATATATAATAAGCATTAATTATGTAATTGACAATATTTTATTTAAAAAAGGAAACGCAAAAGATGCGACGACTGTGGAGTTTCTTCGGTGAGCTCTTCTCCACAGATTCCGCCATTGTGTTAGTGAACTCACCCAAAAAAATGTAATGACGGATCTAAGTGATGTAATAACATCCTATGGAAATTAATAATTTTGACTTTGACTTTGACAATAGTCTCAAAAAGTGTTTGACAACTGTGTCCCCACCAAGATTCGAAACCAAAACCTTAGAGCCTAAAGCTCTTCCGCTGCAAGCACACTGCAAGCTAAAAATGTTACCAAGTAGACTTACTTCCATAGTAGTACTCATCGAAGGTCTTAACCCAACCAGCGTCCATGTGCGAGTGGGGTATGAGGTGCACGTTCAACGCTCCGTCTCTTGTTTGAGGACATTGCTGGAGACATTCATCATCATTATCTTTTGTAGTGTATCATGTTATTTCAAGCACGTAAACTGAATAGGAGTTGCCCTGCTCGAAATCGTCATCAGTCAAATATTGATTATGATATTTGTTTTTTTTTTCATGTAAACTCGTAGTTTGATAAACTATGGAATGTATAATTTATTTTTTAAAGTGGATTCTGATGAATAGATAATGTTTATGGGTCGCCCCTGGGCGAGTGAGCTAGAAGATCCTGGTGGACTCTGTAATATGCTGCTATTTTCACTAAAAATGGTTTGATTGCTAGCCCATTCAGAGTTTTCAACCAAATATAATATTAGCGAATCAGAGGACGGAAAATAATTTCTGTAAATACAAATACTCGTTCAAAACTTGACATATTTGGAGATCTTTTAAAATGTAGCCGAATGTTAAATTATTATAAAATTACCTTATATCCGCACTCAATCTTCGGGTAAACACACCAAACTCTTTTTGATGAGTAAATAATAATTACGCTTATGACTATTTTGAACATCTTTTTCTTAAAATAATCTAATCCTAACAAAATAGATGATACTTATTTATGGTTAACGTTTTAACTTGATAAACGAGAATTTTTCGAAAAATTGCATTTTTGCATTTATATTGTATACTTTCCCTATATTAACAGTTGCATGTAATGTATGTAATGTATTCGAATAATGCACAAATCAAATTGCTAAATTAATAATCTATTAGAAAAATGTTGCACATATAAAAATAGATAAAACTGTTACACGGTACTTGTTCGAAAACCACTTAAAAACTGCAACGACGTGAGTGGAACCGCAACGAGGTGCATGTTGATGTAAAGGCTAGTGCATAGTGCATAGTGCATATTGTACGTGCTGAGAGAAAACTGTTAACTGTAATTTAGATTTAAATAATAGTGTGTGTCTGACAGCTGGCAAATTATTAAAAAAAGAAACTGGTTCCAATTTCACATTTCTATTGAACTATGTTCCATCTTTCTATACAGCAACTCAATTACAGCGCAATGTTAAATTGAAATAACATAAAGTTAAGTATTAATTAAAGAATATAATATACTTTTAAAATACTTTATTATAATTAATTTCAACTATTTCTTTAAAATAAAATAGATTTGGGCAAAATATTTAACATTTTTCAATGATGGAAATTAAAAATAATGGCTCAAAAGCTGGCCGGCACGGCGACGGAAAAAAATAATAACCACTATTATTAAAAAAACAAAAAACCCGACTGCATGAAAAATTTAAAACTTTTGGCGCCAAAAATAGGCCATCTTGATTTTTTTATAAATTTGATGTACCCAGTGTCACTCTCACCAGTAAGACGAATCTAACGATACCTCTTTAGCTAAAATCCATCAAGCCGTTTAGGCTGTAGAGCGTGCCAAAGAAATATACATACATACATACATACACTCGAAAAACATAACCCTCCTTCTAAAGCAGTCGGGTAAAAATAGGCGGGAAAGCAACAATCTGATTATCATTTTGTTTCTCGAGTTGTAGGGTTTTGTTTACAATGAGTTCATCTGGTTCAGATATGAAAGTCACTCATTTTTTCTTTAGCTAATTCGTGTTTTTATTTTTACTTTCCTTGTATTCGTAATGAAAAGCACAGTGTTTACCACGGGTTAAAGAATTATTTAGTGCCTCGAACTATTAGGACCACGTCTCGGCGCTAAATAAGTTACTTTCACCCCTTGTATAACAATGTACTATTTCACGCCTAAAGTACTGAACACATTTGGATTAAATTTTGATTGAAGATAGTTTGTTTCCTGGATTAACACATAGGATACATTTTACGGGAAAAAATCATATTTCCACGGGAATAGCTTACATAATACGAGCGGACAGCTAGAATAATGTGAAAAAAGAAATAAAAAATCTCTATGGACGCACCCTTACTTTCTTAGCCTGTAACTTTTTCTTGAAACACGTTTGTTTTGGTGTTAAACGCAAACATATCGAGTAACGTAACAAGCCTGGGATTGGGTCAAATTCGTAACACTATAGTACTAAACAAACACATTTGTATGGAGCAGTTGTAAAACAAAAAGAAATATTTCAATATACGTAGTAATAGTACATTGTTATACGAGGGGTGAAAGTAACTTATTTAGCGCCGAGACGGGGCCTCGCTACGCTCAGGCCCTAATAGTTCGAGGCACCAAATAAGTCGAAAAATGGTTTTAGCAAACCCCCATTTTTTTTAAACCCTATCCAACGATACCTCACACTATAAGGTAATCGTGAAAAAAAAATAACCCCCTCTTGACGTGTACCAGAGGAACGCTAAAAAAATTGTTTTTTTAAGATTTTATTCTTCAGCTTTGTCGGCATGATTCATATGTATATTCATGCCAAATTACAGCCTTCTGGTACTAAGAGTCTCTGAGCTAAGCCGCGGACAGACAGACAGACGGACAGACCGAAACTATAAGGGTTTCTTTTTTACTACGGAACCCTAAAAACCCGAATCAGCTAAAGAAAAATTAGCGACTTCCATATCTGAATCAGATGAACTCATTGTAAACAAAACCTTACAACTCGAGAAACAAATGATAATATCACTGCTTTGCTTTCCCTCCGATTTTAATTTTTTTTTCTGTCACAACCAACTTTTGAGCCACTGTTTTTCATTTCCATCATTGAAAAATGGCAAATATTTTGCCCAAATATATTTTATTTTAAAGAAATAGTTGAAAGTCAATTATAAGAAAGTAATATATTCTTTAATCAATACTTAACTTTATGTTATTTCAATTTAACATTGCGCTGTAATTGAGTGGCTGTATAGAAAGATGGAACATAGTTCAATAGAAATGTGAAATTAGAACCAGTTTTTATTTTTATAATTTGCCAGAATGAATGAAAATGAACGAATGAATGAAAGCTGTCAGTTGAAAGTGATTCTCGCTCCAGGCTGAAAAGTATTACCTTCAATCCGCTCCTCAGGCAACTTCCGAACTACTTTCAGAGTATGAGTAATGAAAAGTTACTTTTCCTTCATACATCTTGCATAACGCTGTGCGGCCCGGCAATAGAATTAAATCAGTTCCATGTTTAATGCCAGATAGGAGAGTTAGGTGCACTGAAAACGAAGATAGGTGTATGGTCCCTTCTTTTAGGTGCGTAATAATATGCCGAATCTAATCTGTCTTAACCCAAAAATATTGCCGAACATCGTTTTAGTGTGTGCTTCTCGGAAATCCACTAAAACTCTGCTCACGCCACGGGGGATACGAGCGAGATCTTTGTATGTGTACGTCATCATCAACAGCTCATATACTTCCGCACCGAGGGGCTCGAGCCTACCCTTAATTAGGGCGATTAGACCTTAGTCGACCACGCTGGCCCAGTGCGGGTTGGTCGACTTCACACGCAACCTTTGAATTTCTTCGCGGGATTGTGCAGGATTCATCACGATATTTTCCTTCACCGTAAGAGCGTCGAATAAACGTACATTTGAATTCGAAACTCGAAAACACATTGGTACGTGGTGGGGATCGAACACGCTTCTCCCGGATGGGAGGCAGCGGCCCTAACTACCAGACCACCGACGCTCTTGCTTAAACAAAGCAACCCAACACTATTGGCAAAGCTTTCAAGTTGTTAATGGCTAGAGTCCCCACTCCCCGCACTTCTGGACGCGGAATCGGCTTGAGCTCCAAAAAAAAGTTTGTTAATTTTGGTAATGGAATAGAGTGTAAAAGACGAGATTTGAGCGGAAGTGAAGAGAATTACGTCTTTTACTTATAATAAAAAAAAAAAAAAAATTCTTTATTGTTCATAAAACATACTTATATGCTAACAATTGGAACCTCCTTTTAAGCAAAAGTTGCCTGTGTCAGGAGGTACCGCTTTACTTGATTTTGTACATGGATAGTTGTTTTCTGATCGGCTCAAGCCGATACCGCGTCGGTAAGTGTGGAACCACCGGCTTTGCGTCGCCAGGTGTTACCTTGTCACTCGGTACTTTGAAAGTTTTATTACTCGGATTACATTCTAATAGTGTTACTCTGTAGCTAAATACTTGTATGAAGGTATACTTTACGGCGTGAGCAAAGCTTCTGGCAGTAGGATTCTCTGAATACAATACCAACCTTGTGATTACTGACTTGTGGCATTGAGCGGTTTCGAGTCTGTTCCTTTCCTTGCGACATCTGGAGCGCCTCAGGGCTCAAATCTTGGTCCGCTGTTGTTTTTAGTCTTCATTAACGACTTACTGGGCACATTTAGGAGCAATTGTCTTGCATACGCAGATGACATAAAAATTTTCCGTCAAATATGCGACCCCAGTGACTGCCTATTACTTCAGAATGACATTGAGATCCTGAGCAAGTGGTGTGTTGATAATCATATGGCGCTCAACACAAAGAAGTGCCAAGTCATTACTTTCACTCGAAGCAAGGGTCCTTTACTGTTTGATTATAAAATAGATGGAAATACCCTAGGCCGTGTAAGTACTGTAAGAGATTTAGGTGTCATATTTGATACTGCCTTATCTTTCAGGTCACACTATGATCATATTTGTACTCAAGCCAATAGAATGTTAAATTTTGTCATACGAACTGCAAGACCATTTAAAAAGGAAACTTCTTGGATTGTTCTCTATTGTGCACTGGTCCGTAGCATTCTGGAATACTGCTCTACAGTTTGGTCACCAATCTACAACGTGCATAAGGACAGAGTTGAGTCTATCCAGCGTCGGTTTGTCAGGACTTTGTGTGCAAGGTTGGGCATTAGACGCAAAATTCCTGAGTATACCCAACGTTTAAGTAGATTTAAAATGAGTACTCTTGAAGACCGAAGGTGGGTTTCTGACTTGTGCAACTTGCACAAAATTGCCAATGGATATTCCGACGGTCAGCTGCTCGAAAGGTTGCAGATTAAGGTTCCAAACAGATCTGTGCGAAATCCACAACTTTTTGTTGTTCCTCCTACTAATAATAATGTGTCCCGAAACAGTCCATTACTGAGATTGTGCACAAGTTACAACGAAGTTTGTGTTCATTTGGACATTTTTGATTGTGGCATCAACATTTTGAGAAATGTATTATACAAAATTTTATCTGGTAAATAGAACATAATTATTGGTTTCCTTTTCTTTTTCCTATATACCGATTCTACTCTGGTTCTGTTTAGTTTGTGTATTTTGGTTTATGTATTATTTGCATTGTTAACATAATTTGGTGAATGCTGTGTACAATTATAATAGGATAGCAGTTTTATATTGTTACTGTGAAATGTTATGTGCTATACTTCCTTATTCTGTTATCTGTTTTTGTACCATTAAAATAAATAAATAAATAAATAAATAAATTAGTATCGGTCAGGAGTCCATTCCTCCTGACTTGAACCACACTTGAACAGCAAGTGGATCTAAGGGACAGTTCACGTATATTTAGTGCTAGATGTCCACCCGGTGCCGCGGCTATGCTCGCGTTATGATTTCCCGTGGAAATAGAACTTTTTCCCGTAAAAAGTATCACTATACTGTGTTAATCCAGGTTACAAACTATCACCTTTCCTAATTTCATCCAAATCCGTTGAGTATTATAAAATACTTACTCAAAAAGCGCTTGCTTAAATTAAGCGTGAAGGCGGAACAAACATCTAAACATCCAAATATATTTTCACGTTTATAATATTAGTAGGATTTATAATATCAGTGTGATGTGAAGTGTGACGAATTAACATTATATTTATATTCTGTTTCCCATGTACGAGTATTATAATTTTCAACTTAATGAATAATTTTACACATTTTAATTTCATTTTAATTTTTTTTAGTTTTATTTTTATTTTCGTCTGAAAAACTATTTTATTAAAACAAAAATAACTGGGCAAGCACGTGTCGGACCACGCAAAGTGTAGGGTTCCGTAGTTGCCTAATATGCAAGTTGGTATTTTATTCGTTAACCTGTCAAGCCTGCTTATTTCACATTTTTTTTACTTTTCTCGTACAAAACTAATTTAGATGTATATAGTAGTTGTTAGTAGAATCGAATCTTTGTAAAAATGTGTTTATTTGCTAAGTAATAGCGTTTTAATGTAACGTCAACTTAATTGTTAAAATGGCGGAAGTGGAGGCGCAAGGTCCATGTTATATTAATTTGGTTATTATAACGGTCCAGACCCACGTAATTACTTTATGTCCTACGCAAATTGATAATAATTGATATGACGTATGAAATTAAGAAAGTTTCTGCGTAAACATAGGGTTTCCTGTAGTTAATTTAACTTTAGCAATAGACGAGAATGGTCAAACTTCAACTGCTCATATACGTTCTCACCGAGGGGCTCGAGCCTACCCCGAATAGGGGATCGGACTACTTTTTTTTATTTTATAAATCCTCTTTGTTTCTGCTATCGAACACTAAAAGAATTTTTGCTCTATATTATTGACCGAGTTATAAAGGTTTGAAATTCAAGATTAGACAGAGAGGCACATACCCACTTGTGACGTCATTTGTTAGTAGCCATATAATCTCCATACAAAAAATCGTTTTTGAAAGAGACAGACAAATAAAAAATCACTGTAAATTCGTTTTTCAACCGATTCTGTTTTTTTCTTCGCTAATCGTCTGCTACTAATTTATATTTTTAAAATAATTCATAAAATATGGTAAATTTAGGAACAGTCCGATCCCCTATTCCAATAGTAATTTTTAGTAGCAGATTAGTAGATTATATTTTAAAAATAATTCATAAAATATGGTAAATTCATAAAATATGGTGAACAGTCCGATCCCCTATTAGAGCGTGCATGTCTCAAGGCGATCCAGATGCTGGCCCAGTGCGGGTTAGTCGACTTCACGGTCACACACGACCTTTGAATTTCTTCGCAGAAGTGTTCAAGTTTCCTCAAGACGTTTTCCTTCGAAATTCAAAAACACATTGGTACGTGGTGGGGATCGAAAAAGCCCAGTGTAAATTGGTTCAACTTCCACAGTCCAATGTTGATTCAGTCAACTTTGGGGACGCAAAACCACTCGGTTGACTGTTCAACTGTTTATTCCACATCTACAAAATACATCACACTAATATTGTAAACTAGCTTTCCGCCCTGAGTTTTCCCGTGGGAATGAAGTGTTTTACCGCGGTCCTATTCCAGGACCTAACCTATATGTGTGCCTAATTTCATCCCGATCTGTCCAGTGGTTGAAGCGTGATTGAGTAACAAATATCCAAACTTTCGCATTTAAAATATTAGTAGGAAGTAGGATGTGAAAATATATATATTTGGATGTTTGAATTTCCGCCTTCACGCTTAGAGTACTCAACGGATTTGAATGAAATTTGGAATGGATATAGTTCGTAACCTGGATTAACACATAGGATACTTTTTACAGGAAAAAGTCTTATTCCCACAGGAAAATCTTACATAACACGAGCGTAGTCGCGGGTCGGCCAAGATTATTTTTTATTAAAGAATTTATTTACACAAAAGTTATGAGTTTCATGGGTTGAACAATAACCCGTGAGGTTTTGCGTCATTTCTTAACTTGTTGTATAATGTTGGTAAAATATAACCTTGTAGCCGTAGCACTATGTAGTCAAGAGACTGATTGCCGCTGGTCTGACATTGGCAATGGAGACCGGCCGGTTGACCTCACAACTCAATTTTGGCGATTCCTGCAGACATCGCGCCCAATTCTGGCGAACATACCAAATATTTTTGATGTGTACTCCGATAGAAGTTTTTCAGAGTATTTAAAATATTTGTTAAAGACATGTTTTTAAACGCGTATTCTAAACTTCAATTAACAAGGTGCGGTCAGGGGTTGTTATCTACAACAGTATTTGATTGTCAGATTACTGCATAAATGATTCGACACAAATATAAATATGTGGGGACGTCTTCACACTCGGCCATCTGGTCCCAAACTAAGCAGACTATGGGTACCAGACAGCTGATATACATTACATAAATAGATAAATAACAACCAGACACAAGGCAAACACAAGTGCTCATCACACGAATGTTTGCCCTGGGCGGGATTCGAACCCGCGACCCTGTGCGTCGGAGACAGATACACTACCACCCGGGCTAAGGAGCCGTCATCATCAAATACGTCTCCACCGAGGGGATCGAGTCTACCCTGAATTAGGACACAAACCAATCGAATCAAATCAAATAAAAATATTTTTATTCAATCAGTCAATCAGCCTATTGCAGTCCACTTAACCAAACATACTTGTATTACATTAAAGTAAATAATTAAAAGCTTGCGAAAAGAATATTAAAGTCTTTATACCACGATAACGTAAGGTCACCTGTTCAAAATTACATCATCTCTCTGTATGTATTTTAAAATATAATATATTACTGTCAGCCGGAATCGGAGGTCTTTTTTACATTACTAGTGTTTTAAGAGTAGCACTGTTGTTACAGTTGCTATAGAAATAAAACGGCAATGTATGCTAGGTGATTATTATCAGTGTCATTGAACATGAATGCCTGTATGTATGGCCGGAGGGTGCGAGCCAGCGGCCGGAACTAATAATGTACAAGATTTTGTGTCAATCAATCAATCTATAATTTATTCAATAACAGTATTACTACGTGCGAAATTTTACAATTCAAAACTGAATCCTATAATACTAATAATAATCTTAACAATAAACAACCATAATCCCAAATCACAACATAAATATACAAACACAAAAAAAAAGTCAATTACAAAAGCAAAAATATTAAGGTAATTAAAATGTAGAAATGTCATCACAATCAGCGTTCCATGAATTAACCATTACTCAGTTTATAAATCATTAACACTGCACAACACTTTGTCCAGCAAGTAATCCTTCAAATATCGATGTTTTTAGTTCGGTAGGTAACTTATTAAATATTTCTACAGTGTCAAATTACTGCAGGCAAATATGCATCGTGGTTCTGTACTTTCTTAACAATTGATACACTTGATGCAACTTGGTACACATTATGTATTTAATAAAAGTCACTTTTACTAGTTCCACTTATATTACATTCACCCAACCGGGATCGATCAACAGATCATCTTCACAGGGTTATTAATTACTTAATACTAGCGGCTCTGTGAGCTGTAGACCTCGCGAGTCTGTATATCTTTTCATATTTATTTTTATTTTTTCTCCACAAACATCCCCGACCCCTTGATTATTAATTTTAAATTTAAACTTAACTTTATTTTATATTTATTTTATTAATTATTATTAATTTTATCATATTTTATTTTATTGGTTAAGAAATATAACCTGTAGAGGAAAACAGCCTCAGCGGTAGATCTTGTAAGCTGGCAACCCCCATAACTCCGTCATTTTTTAAAATTTCCAATATCTGGCTCGACAAAAAAATTCGATTAATTTATCGAACCTGCTCACAAAATTTCACGAGAATCGGTTGAAAAACGCGCCCTGTAGAGTGAAACAAACAAACAAACAAACAGATGGACATACAAAAGCAAATTTGGCCAAGCTGAAACAGAGACGCTTCGCTCGCTCGGTCAATTAATTATAATCAAATCAATACTAGCTACTTGACAAGCTATTATTCATTTATTCTGTATCAATACTAGGCTACATGTCACTAAAATTACTATTGGAATAGGGGATCGGACTGTTCCTAAATTTACCATATTTTATGAATTATTTTAAAAATATAAATTAGTAGCAGAGGATTCGCGAAGAAAAAAACAGAATCGGTTGAAAAACGAATTTACAGTGATTTTTTAAAGTTTCAATATGTCTGTCACTTTCAAAAACAATTTTTTGTAGGAAGATTATATGGCGTTACTAACAAATGACGTCACAAGTGGGTATGTGCCTCTCTGTCTAATCTTGAATTTCAAACCTTTATAACTCGGTCAATGTTAAAGATAGAGCAAACATTATTTTAGTGTTCGATAGCAGAAACTAAGAAGTTTGGAATTATAAAATAAAAATAATAGTAGTCCGATCCCCTATTTCCGTTGGTTTACTTTAAACTTGAAAGTGATAGCTAGCTAGCGGATGTTTTATTGAAACATTATTCCTTTTAGCAAAGTATGTCTTAATAGTCGTGAACTGCCTACATGTAATTTTGAACTTAGTCTAGAACTGTTATATTAACTTCTAACTATTTTGATGTTTTGCTATTGCACTATGTTACTAGATTTAAATATCTAAGTATTATGCGGACACCTATTATTGGCTATGTCAGATTGTTAAATAAGAATGGTTTTAATAAATGTAAGCTGGGGGCCGTTTCACGAAGCTACAAATTACTAGTAACAAGTTACGCATTTATAATATAGGTACTAGCTGTTACCCGCGACTTCGTCTGCGTGGACTGATAAAAAGTGTCCTTTAACTTTATTTCGTTTCCCTTTTTAAAATGAAAACGATTTTGCAAAACGGTTTTGCCCGCGCTACTGTACTGATTTTCTCGTGGGAATTAGATATTTTCCTGCGGTAAAAAGTAAAAGTAGCGTATTATAATCCTCAGTCTCAGTGCTTATTTGTTCTATCTACCATTGGTTACTTTTGCAGGTAGACGAGTTTTTTTCTCTATTTTAAACAAGAAGCTATAGTTTTAAGATTTGATAGTCCTTTATAATACATTGGTTACCTTTAAATTGATTTTTATAATTATCATCTATGGACGGTATTTTCACCCCGTCAAACGACTAGCGCTAACGAAAAATTGAACTCCGAAAATCTGAATGTCTTGACCTACAATGTCCAAACCTTAATGAGCGAAGAGCGGCTAGTGGAATTAGAGAACGCTCTTAAAGAAATTAATTGGGACATTGTAGGTCTCTCAGAAGTAAGAAGAGAAGGCGAAATTACCGAAGAAACTGAAAACAGTATATTTTTCCACTTTGGAGTGACCAATGGCCAACATGGTGTGGGTTTCTTGGTGTCTAAAAAGTGGAAACACAACATTATTGAATTCAAAGGATATTCAGAGAGAATTGCTGTATTAAGGTTTAGACTTACTCAACACTTGTGATTGTCCAGACTTATGCACCAACATCTGCATATTCTGAAGACGATGTAGAAAGCTATTACGACCTCCTAAGCAAGGCACATGCCGAAAATAAGGGCACATGGAATATGATAATTGGCGATTTCAATGCCAAGATCGGTACACGCCAAGATCGGGATAATAGAGATGTCATTGGTTCTTTTGGTGGTGGCACTCGTAATGAGCGTGGTTCTCGGCTTATCCAGTTTGCCATAGGTCATGGCCTAAACATTGGAAATAGTTACTTCTACAAAAAACCACAGCGTCGTTGGACATGGCAGTCGCCCGATGGTTTTACTAAAAACGAAATAGATTTTGCTCTTACAAGTAATAAAACCATCCTAAAAGATATAAGTGTAATTAATAGAATCAAATTCAGTAGCGATCACCGACCACTCAGAGCCAAAATTAAATTAAATTTTAAATTGTTTCGACAACGTATATTTAGAAACCAAATCAAGAAACTTTACAAGGAAAGCATTGTTAATAGCGCTGACCAATTTATTCTGGAATTGAGAAATAGCTTTGATATGTTAGACTTAAATGCAGAAGACTCACAAACACAATTCGACAATATTAGAACCAGCATAAAAACAGCTTCGGGAAAAATTCAACAAGCAAAAGCCAAAAATAATAGATTGACAGGCGAAACTCTAACACTTTTAGACAAACGAACCAATACAAAGAGATTCTCTGTAGAATATAGAAATTTAGATAAGGAAGCTAAAAGAAACATTCGAAAGGACATCAGAAAGTATAATACTAACTTAATTAAAATAGCGCTTCAATATGGCAAGTCTCTAAGAGCAGCTAAACAAGGAACATCAAAGGGTAAAACGTGGATCAACGGTTTGCGCGATGAGAGAGGCACCAAGCAAAGTAGCCGCGAAAAAATCGCAGATATCAGCACAAACTTTTATAAAAATCTATACTCAGATCCCTCGAAATCTCAAGGACCCGTAGAATACTTCTGTACAGATGCTGTACCACCCATCACCGAACTAGAAGTTCGTCGAGCCCTTAATGGTATGAAATTCAGTAAAAGCCCTGGTGTCCTCACCAGTAGTTTTTTTGGCATCAGTACAGAAGCCTTAAAAATAGGTGCACCTTCGCTTCTTCCACACCTCGTTCAACTCTTTAACACCATACTTGAATCTGGACAAGTCCCTCAAGAATTTATTCACTCCATTATAGTTTTATTACACAAGAAGGGCGACAAATCTGATATAAATAATTACAGACCCATAAGCTTGATCTCGCACATACATAAAGTCTTTATTAAAGTCATACAGAATAGAATAAAAGGTCAATTGGACAAACTTCAACCACCAGAACAGGCTGGATTCCGACCCTCTTTTTCCACGATAGATCACCTACAAACAATAAACCAAGTAATTGAAAAACATAATGAATTTCACAAACCTCTGTATCTGGCCTTTGTGGATTACTCCAAGGCTTTCGACAGTCTAGCGCATTCTGCAATATTTTCATCCTTACGCAGTCAAGGTATAGAAGAGACGTATGTAAAGCTCTTGGAGGTCATCTACAAGACCAGTACAGCTTCCATTAGACTTCTCTCTCCGGGTGCCAGTTTCAAAATAGAAAAGGGCGTGAAACAGGGTGATCCCCTATCCCCTAACCTGTTTACGTGCACCTTGGAGGAAGTGTTTAAAAACATAACTACATTATGGGAGTCAAAAGGTGTTGTTGTGGGTGATACAAAGTTAACTAACCTCCGTTTCGCAGATGACATAGTCTTGTTTGCGGCCACGTCCGCTGAGCTCGAACAAATGCTCCAAGCACAGCAAGCCTTGAGGTTGGACTTAAAATGGACATGACGAAAACGCAAGTTATGACCAATAGCGTAAAACGTAGGGTCAAAGTCGATGGGCAAGATGTACAATATGTCGATGAATACATCTACTTGGGCCAGCTAGTCTCTTTCGAAAACAGGCAGGAGAAGGAAATCGATCGTCGTGTCGATAACGCCTGGAAGAGCTACTGGTCCTTGAAGCAATACATGAAAGGGGACTTGCCCCTTTCATTGAAGCGCAAACTTTTCGACATGTGCGACCAAAATGACTGATCCATTTTTGCATGCTTATTTGTTCGATATGCCAAATATATATACATGATATTTAATTTTTTTCGCTATTCCCAAAAAAATATACGCTTACTAAAGCTTAAGTTTAAATGTGTTTTATGAACTGTCTTTCACGATAACTCACTAGAAATCAAATCACTATAAGAGGTTATGTTGTGTATTTGAGGAGTATCTATGGCCACCTTCCGGCTCCATCATCAGACCCTTCATGATACCATAATGTTACATTGTATCCAAACTCAACGTGTATACAAAATTTCAGCTCAATCGGTTGAAGATATCTGCTTCAAAATTGAGTTGCAAGATTACACCCGAACATACATAACCTATAGTTACATACATTGCAAGTTAAATAAAAGCTTGTAAAAATACTCAAGCACGAAGCCAACAGATATGGTTTATGCACACAAGAGTTGGCCTCGACAGCTAACTGAACCCGGGACCTTTGGATCATACTCCACAAAAATTTTGACAATAATAAAATTCTTTCCAAATTCCGAGATATGGCCGTTTCAATTGTGACAGCTGTCATCCGAAATGAAGATCTCGTCGAGCCCCACAATTTGTCCCTACACACCAGTAGTCTAGGGTAAGTAGTTTCCGAGATATGGCCGTTTTAATTTTGACAGCTGTTTTCCGAAATGAAGATCTCGTCGAGCCCTACAGTTTATACCTACAATTGCATTTGCATGCAGTTTCTTGCGAATATTTTACCTTGACGAAAATTGCGCTGTTGCTCACCATCTTTATACGAAGAGCCCTTGAAGAGCCTTTCGCTGCATCCATTTTCCACAATAATAGTACATTACTGCCGCGGCCGCAAAATTTGTTATTGTTGGACGAGGGCACGTTTAAAGTCCGAGCCGCAGGTGAGGACTTTTATTGTGTACGAGTCCAGCAAGAGTTATTGCGGCCGAGGCCTGTATAGTGCTTTTCTCTGAAATATGCGAGGAAATTATAAAATACTAAAAAAATTAACGAACCTTGGATTTGGATGTCTACTCGTATCGTACTAAACTTATAAGTTCTAAGCACACTCGTTAAACCGCCATATTGCGCGCTTCTCTTTTTTTTGTTCTGTGCCAGTGTCATACAGAGCATACAGCCAACTCCAATCACTACGATTCGTGCACGATTCATATAACATAAGAGTATGCTGTAAAAAGACTCGAAAACATTGAAATTTCTAGACGAAAGTTACTTTGTCGGCCTATGCCGTTTGAGGGCACATTCCTGGCCGCTGTTTTGTATGGGGCAATGTTTCGTTCAAAAATGAGTCACTTCGGGTATTGTTTGTTGGCAGTAATGATCACATTTTCGAGCGTGTCGGAGAAAAATTATTTATATTCCGTAACCGTGGTAACCGTTGACAGGGCCGCGGCCGTCAATAACAAACAATATAATCCCGCTATCCTAGCAACGCGTTTGAAGTAAAAATGGCTCCGCGCACTCTAAAACGGATTTTCCCATGGGAATGAGATATTTTACTGCAATAAAAAGTTGCCTATGTCCTTCCTAGGGTTTCAAAGTATGTCCATGCCAAATTTCATTAAAATCGGTTCAGCCGTTTTGACGTGAAAACGGAACATACAGATAGACAGACAGACATACACATTTTCGCATTTATAATATTAGTAGGGTAGGGATAGTAGGATTTCATCGTACTGAACCCAACACTGAACCCTATTTGAGCATTCAAACGTTGTCTCATTACTTAATCTAAATAAACTACACATTAAAATAATTAGTCAGTCAGCCGACCGGACGGTCTTGATCTGTCAGCGCAGGCGCAAATGACGTCACGGCACGTGTAGCCTTGTGGAATATGATACATTTCATTTTAAAGAACTTCCTAAGCCCTTTCCCTAGATAGTGTACGGGGACAAGTAAAAGTACTTAACTATAGGTTGATTTTAAGTTCTTAAACAATAACTTTGTCTTATAAATCTAGTTCATTTAGTTCGCATGGTGTCAGTTTCAATTATTATTATTATTTTTACGTTTTTTTATTGGTTGGTTTTGGTTTTTTGTTTTGCTTTGTTTTTTTGTTTATTGTTTTGTTTATTGGTTTTTAAATTTCCAAAAACTGTCTCGACAAAAAAATTTGGTTAAATTATCGAACATGCTCACAAAATTTCACGAGAATCGGTTGAGAAACGCGACCAGTAGAGTGAAACAAACAAACAGATGGACAGACAGATAAACATACAAAAGCAATTTTGGCCAAGCTGAAACAGAAACGCTTCGCTCGCTCGGTCAATAAAATAAATGAAAAAAAATATATATATTTGAATAAAATAAATTACCAGGGGTCGGGGATCTTTGTGGAGAGAAAATAAATATAAAGAGATATACTACGCGAGGTCTTCAGCTCACAGAGCCACTAGTACTTAGTAGCAGTAGTTAGTAAAAGTTAAGTTTTTAATTTAAACTTAAAAAGTATCAATATTTACATAAAATAATTATATGCGCAAAACTGTATAAACAGTTACGCGGTTACAGTTAGTTCTCGGGTGCTAGTTCAGCTCACGAAACTTAATAACTTCTTCTCCAAAATTCTAAGATAAATAATAATACTTTCATACAAATTTGACTGAAATGAAAAACTGACCGAGTACAGTTGATTGAATTGTATAAAAAGTAAAAAAAAAAAATTTTGGTTTTATTTATGGACTAAACAACTACCCTAGATGTGTTCTATAGTGGAATTGAACAGCGAACTTAAGTGAGCTGCGCACGATTCATTCGCGCTCGGTGATCCGTCAAAGTAACCACAAGGATTTAGCTGTCACAACGTTTGATATTAACATGTCAAATATACATTCATGATACCTAAATAAAAACAATAATTATGTGCTTAGTTTTTTATAACTTTGCAAATAGAATTCAGCAAAAAATAAAAATAGTAAGACGGATGTTTAGGGCGGGGGCCAAGGGCGGGGGGGATCGCGGTAGCTTATTATATATTTTTTTATCGACAGGACGTTTCATAACTACGTTTTGTTAAAACTCTAGAAGTTGTTTACTTGTGTGTTTAGATCTGCTAAGATGGATGACCTGCGATTCAGCCTTGGTCTACTTATCTGCTAATGGTGTCGATTCGGCATACGCCCAACTTAACTAAACTTAAAATTAGTCCTGTCACTTTCTATAATTTTTAATTGAAAAGGGACCGAAGATCATCGGTTTTGTTTTTGTCTATGACTTCACGACTAACTGTCAAATTTAGTCTTGTTTTAGTGCCTACCTAACACCATGACGAATAAAAAGCCACTAAAATTGACAGTTAGTCGAGAAGTCAAAGACAAAAACAAAACCGATGATCTTCGGTTCCTTTTCAATTAAAAATGATAGAAAGTGACAGGACTAATTTTAAGTTTAGTTAAGTTGGGCGTATGCGGAATCGACACCAATGTAGTTGTTAGCCATTATTATTGGCTGAGGTTCCCTGATTCACTACCGTGTGAACTGTAGTTTTTAATCCGTCACAAACACCGCTATAAGTAAAGAGCAACCAGACCTCTCGTTTCTCTCCTATTTGTATGCAGATAGCGGCCTAGCATTCTGGCAAAGAACGTCATGAAAACCACGAAAATGTACAAGAAAGCCAGTAGTGTAAAGCATCCTTCACATATTCATAAAGAATAGTCTAAGAAGGTTGCCTGAAAGAAATTGCTACCTTAGCAATAAGGCCGCCTATCTGTACATTATTAATTGAACTGCTTTATTTTCTGTGTATTTCTTGTGTGGATTAAAGTATATTCTATTCTATTCTATTCTATTCTAAGAATCAAAAGCTAAATTGCTAACTACCTGCAGTTCTAATTTATTTACCGGCCAAATTGCGACTCAACAAAAAATTCTCTTTATCAGACTCCCCCAGTTTGGTTGAGACAGGCTGAATCACCTAATTGTCCGAAAAGAAAAAGGATTTTGTGTTTCGGAAGGCACGTTAAGTCGTGGAGGTCGGTTACTTACTATCTACGGATGTAGTCGTTACACGAGCCATGTCAGTGGCCTTTGGTGGCTCTATGACACTGACACAAAGAGATCGGTTGTCGAAAACCCCACATGATGAAGAAGAAAAGAAGAAAAGTGCAGCCTAAACTAAACACAGCAAATTAACTCGAATCAGTCACTAGACTAGAGTTTCTGTGCTAGAGTGTAATAATATAATAATAAATACGTGGGGACATCTTCACACGCGGCCATCTGATCCCAAACTAAGCAGAGCTTGTACTATGGGTACCAGACAGCTGATATACAATACACAAATAGATAAATACATACTTATATGTATAGATAAACAACAACCAGACACAAGGCAAACACAAGTGCTCATCACACAAATGTTTGCCCTGGGCGGGATTCGAACCCGCGACCCGGTGCGTCGAAGGCAGATACACTACCACCTGGGCTACGGAGCCGTCAGCAGTGTGATGACTGCTTTAGTAGTCTTGTGCCGTAAATGCCTGAATATCCCCGTAGGTGTTTAATCCTCTTTGGAATTATATATAGTTGTCAAAGTAGTCATAGTTAACAGTTAAAATTCTTAGAACCAACAGCCTCTTTACGTGCTGCTAAACGATTGTAGTTAGAACTTATCCATATTGTTACCGAGGTAAATTGTAACTGTCATCTTGTGGGTGAAGGTGAACCTGTTGAGGTAGCTGATTTCTGCCGCAACATTAAACCTAATATAAGAATTATAAACTTCCTACAATAATCAGTGCATATCTTGAAAACTATTGAACTGATTCTGATAAAACTTATACCAAACCGACGAGCTTGCATGAAGAATTGATGATATCGGTGACGCCAAGGAAGTATATCTGGCAAGTGAAGAGACGCGACTTCATGTTCTCGTATATGTAAAATTAATCCACCATTTTATAAAACGTCTAGATTTCCCTTTTAAGGAATGTAAAACCAGCAGCCCCACATAGACAGGGGCTCCTGTCTGGAAATTCTCAGATAGTTTTCAGTAGGTAAAAAAAACTTGAGTTTTTACGGTATATTTCACTGGTTCTTTATATTCAAACACTAGAAAGAAATATTTTAGATTAATAGAAAACAACCAAAAACGTAACCTTCCGGCGGGACTTGAACCCACGACCTTCGGCCTATACGCAGCCAATGCGGAAGTTTTTAAAAATCATAGGTAGGCGGCATCGTTTGATCTTGGAAGGATTGAGTGCAAATAGTTTGAAAGGATGCTTAGCGACATCTATGGTACGGTATGGTGGTCGCTAAGCACGTTGTGACGTGCCATGCCAAGTGGTTGCCTATTATGGTGACGTCATAATTTCATAGAAAACAAGCAAGAACGAATTTCGGCGCTCTGCCGCTATGCCCTCCGTGTGCCTCCGTGGTGTAGTTGGTACGCACGTTTCGGTCATGGGATCAAGTCCCGCCTGAAGGTTTACGTTTTCGGTAGGTTAATTCTTACTGCCTAGCGATCATCACCTTTTGCTCTGAACATTATGTGGGGGGGGACATCTTTACACACGGCCATCTGATCCCAAACTTAGCAGTGCTTGTACTATGGGTATCAGACAGCTGATATACATTGCATAAATAGATAAATACATACTTATATAGATAAACAACAACCAGACACAAGGCAAACACAAGCGCTCATCACACGAATGTTTCCCCTGGGCGGGATTCGAACCCGCGACCCTGTGCGTTGGAGGCAGATACACTACCACCTGGGCTACGGAGCCGTCAACATTCTAAGCTCCCGTACCAAAAGATTATGTTTTAAAGAATTATACTTAATGAAAACTTACGTAACTAACTAAAGGTTATCATGACAAGAAATGTTAATTACATAAATTACTTCGTATGACTTATTTATCCCACTTAAACTGTAATTTGAAATTATTCTATCTACTAGTATGAATTATTGATCAATCTTGGAAAAATTAAACCAGTAGATTAAATAAAAAATCGTTACATATTGATAACTTGATGAGGATTAAAACGGGCTATGATGTTGAGGAGAATAAAATAAAATAATTAATAATATCTTAATCAGGGGTAATTAATTATATTGAAAAAATGCAATTCGATTTTGTTTGAGCGTGCTCTCGACTTTTCAACAGTAAGACCGCTCATAGCCTATCTTCCGTAAGGTCAATGACCAACCTTACAAACCCTGGTCACAGAATTAGTACTACCCTGTTGTCAGAGTAAAAGGCCTCCAAAATGGCAGAAAAATAAAAACTTTGTCATGGCTCATGTAACATGTAGCCGTGTGGTGACGGCAGAGTATTCTACATTTGTCACCAACCCCTACTCTTCCCGTGGGCGTCGTAAGAGGCGACTTAGGGACTACACATTGAACAGGGAACGGGCAGCAGCGCTCTCTGATACAGTAACCTTTTAATCTGCGATCTCCAACCCGCCTGCCAAGCGTGGAGATTATGGCAAAACCAAACACTTAAGGGGTCCTCCCTCAAGGGGGCTCATAGTCCAGCAGTGGACTGTAACGGGCCGTTGATGTTGATGTTGGTGAACTCACCCAAAAAATGTAATGACGGATCTAAGTGATGTAATAACATCCTATGGAAATAAATAATTTTCGATTTTGATTTTGATTCAACCTGCAATGCTAAAAGTGATTTTGTTGCATCAAATCGCCGGATCGAAAACTGACCGACCATGCAGGCTGAGAGCACGGTCTTTGTTAGACCGATAAATTGCATAAGTATGTACATAAGCTGCCTACAAAGCCTCGCTGCACGAGTTGTGATTATTTACGGTGGTACGTGACGACACGTTCCACGCGCCCTCCTTCTCCGCGGTCGGTCAAACACTCACAAAGGCGTGCTAATCGTGAATGGACGTACCTTTGTTGCTACAGTGTAAAAGGTCCTTTATACTGTGAAACTACATCAAAGGGCATTTACCTGTTATGTTAAAGTGGGTCAAATTACATAAAGGGTTGGTAAGGAATTTTGGTATTTGACCTTGCGATACGAATTTTTATTTTGGCACTTATTATAAAAAAAATGTTTAGGATTCACAAAGGCTTATTTTTACGGCGGCGGGAATTTTTTATATTAACAGAGGTCGGAGAAATGTCACGCGCACGGAATAGGTCATCAACAGCTCATATACGTCCCCACCGAGGGGCTCGAGCCTACCCTGAATTAGGGTGATGAGGTCTTAGTCGACCACGCTGGCCCAGTGCGGGTTGGTTGACTTCACTCACAACGGAATATTATATTTCAGACAAGCACGGAATAAGTACTTGTCTGAAATTCATAAACAATGGTCCGACAAGATAACAACTTTTCTTAATGATTTTATTTATAGCCTCCGTAGCCGAAGAAGTAAAGCGGCTCGCCCAAAGAGCTTATAAAACGAATATCTTTGGGCTCGCCGCTCATTAGGTTCCAGGTTCGAATCTCGGTAGGGTCATCTGTTGAACAAAAATATCTTTGTTAGACATTTCCCAGATTAGGGCATTATTGCAGAGGTTGTGAAGCCATTTGTAACCCATACGATGAAGAGAAGAATATCTCTAATTTCTTCGTCTTCATCGTGTTGGTTGTAAGGTCGACAACCGACCTCACAAACCCTGGTGTCAGTGTTATAGAGCCGCCAAAGGCCACTGACTTGGCTCGTGTAACGACTAGATAGTAGCCGGGACCAACGGCTCATGCCTTCCGAAGCACGGAATCATCTTTCTTTTCGGACAATCAGGTGATTCAGCCTGCAATGTCCTAAGCAAACTGGGGATAGTCTCACAAAGAGATTTTTGCTTGACAGTGTCCCCACCGGGAGTCGAACCCGGAACCTCCGAAATGAGCGGCGAAACCTCGATCACTCGACCACGGAGATACTTCTGTGCTTAGCATTCTTCAAGCACTCTAGATGCTAAATGAACGGTTGGTTAATCAAATGAGAAAATTCTTCCTAATTTATCGAATAGGAAATAATTATCTATAATTAATTTGATTAGATTTATGTTTTTATTACATCTTGTCACCCAAACCGTGAAGGTTGCGTCTAGCATCCTATATAGGTATGACGAATTTGATAAAACACTAATTAGTCTAAATAATTATTGAAAAATTTATTTAAAATGGTTTTGTAAAGAAGAATTAGTAACGGTTGAAGGTGAACGGGAGATCGAAGTTTTGAACTGAGGAAACCTCTTTTATATGTTCTGTGGACGAAACCTTAGAGAGTCGTCGGTGGTCTAGTGGCTAGGGCCGCTGCCTTCCGTCCGGGGGACGCGGGTTCGATCCCCACCAAGTACCAATGCGTTTTCAAATTTCGAATTCATATGTAACGTTTATTCGACGCTCTTACGGTGAAGGAAAACATCGTGATGAAACCTGCACACTCCTGCGAAGAAATTCAAAGGTTGGTGAAGTCGAGCAACCCGCACTGGGCCAGCGTGGTCGACTGAGGCCTAATCACCCTAAATCAGGGTAGGCTCGAGCCCCTCGGTGGGGACGTATATGAGCTGTTGATGAAATCTTGGAACTAGACACGTCTGAAATTTTATTAATTTCTCAACCGCAGTTGATCGAGGTTTACTTCAATAAGGTCTCTTCTTCTTTGTCATGTTTGTTGAATTTAAATATTTAAATTTTACTGTAAGATATTGACAGGATTTTAACCAAAATGAATTAAAAAAGCATCTACTGTCCAACCAAATTGAAAATTCTCCCACATTTATCCAACACTATAGCTTGCTCGATGCCTTGGTGTTTTTGTTCTTTGTTTTTTTTTTTGATGTGTGCGATCCGCGACTTACTGGTTAATTTGTTTTTAGTCTTTGTAAAGTTTGCCAAAATATTGATCCTTTAATGTTTAAGTTTTAAGTTTTAAGTTTAAATTGTTTTGTTCTCTGTTTGGCCTAGCCAGCGCGACATTATGCTGAGTCGGGACCCTTTTAACGTAGTAGGAGATATTATTGTTACACATGTTTGTTATGTACGTTAAATAAATGTTTTTCTATTGTATTCTATTCAAAAAGAAATGAATGATTATTATATTCACGAGACTGAAATAGGTATATTATGTCAAAAATAACACGCAAAACGTTTTCTTTGTAGTCTGGCAACAACTGCATGATTTAATTTTGAAGATGAAAAAGCATCGTCTAATTTTAAGCGTGTTTTTCTGCGGTTTTTGTTGCGAATAAAAAAATAAGCACAGCACAGTCTGCACATTTATTTTGATCTATTTTTGCCAGGAAATTCTTTGAGCTGCAAGTTATTAGAAGTTTTTAAGTTTAGATACTTTTTCCTTTCGGTCAAGAAGAATCGTAGCGTCACAGGGTTACAGACGTCCGGGTAAAGCCGGACACAGTCAGGCTTTTTGGTTACGTGTCCGGCCAAATTAGACGATATCCGGCTTTTTAAATTTACCATTTTGTTACTGTTTCATTAAAATTGAAGATTTTATGGTAAACGATAAAAAAGCCTTGATTTACTTTAAAAAATTGTCGTGTGAAGACTAAAATAAGGTGTTACTGTCCGGCTAAGCTGGCTGGTTAGTCCGGCTTTTCAGTTTTAAGACCTGGCAACCCTAGCCACAGGCACAGGCTCATTGCCAATTTACACCATTCATTGTACAATAAACTTTTTTTTATTGCGTCTTTGTTTGTTATCAATTTTTAACGAAAATGAAGCACTAATTTTTTCAGTTCGGGACGCATCTTCTACAACTTCAATTTTTTAAAATTTTATTTTTGTTACGGTTATGCGAGTTTGCGATAAAAAACTACTTAGGTACAGCTTTGTTCGTGTTCATAAAATAAAAATAAATAATTTAGTTTAATTAATAATTATTTAATTCTTAAATTGGATTACTTTCCTAACATTAAAGAAGGGAAAGAATTAAATAAAATTTAATAAAAAATCCAAAAATTATATTTCATCTTCGACCCACATATCCGAAAAATGTGTAATAAATATGTGGTCAAACCATTTATATCCCCATCGAGGAGTTTAACCTACACGAACTTAGTCAAAGTACTGAACGAACCTACCCTAAATTAGGGCAATAAATAATATTGTTATTTAAGTACAATTTCAGTATTTTCTTTTTTAAACAACCGATTAAATTAAACCTGATTTAATCTCGATCAAACGAACGGGCCGTTTGCTACTACACTTCAATGATTCTTTTAAGTATTTAAAAAGCAAGGCTACCCCGACGTCCGCAGTAGTACGCGGTTCGCGCGACGCAGCGACCGCCTTTGCCGACAATTAAAAAAAAAAACAAGTAAATTTTCTTTTAAATAAAAGATTTAGTTACTTGTGATTTCTCAAAATCGATTTTTGCTAGTTAGTCGATTTTAGTCGATTAGTGCTGTGATTTTTCTTAATTTGGAGTGTTGGGTTTACTGCAGATATTGAGGGTAGAAGAAGGTAAGTTTATAAGTATTTGTTAAGTTTAGTTACTTGTATTAATAAACAACTGCGTTTAAGCAAATAACATTTTAATTCATTCACTAGTTTGATTCAAAGCGCAAAACTGCAAGTAGCAAATTGTGTCTTAGTGATTTAATCAATCAATCAGCCTATTGCAGTCCACTGCTGGACGTAGGCCTCCCCTCGGGCACGCCAAAGCGCACGATCACCCGCTCTCCTCATCCAGCCACCACCAGCGACCTTCCTCGGGTCATCAGTTCACCCGGTCTTAGTGATTAGTTTTCGAAATATAGCAAAAAAACAAAATAACAATAAAACAAAACGATATTAATCAAATAAGCAAGTTTATAATTGAAACTTAGTTAAAACTTCAAACAATGATCGCAATTAAGTTATTAAAACTAACAAAGAACATTATCATCTAAATAAAATACTAAACTATTTGAATTGCAATCTATTTACACATTATGTTCACGACAGTATACCCTCTTCTTAGATATACTCGGTTTTATAATCACATTAATATTATAAATGTGAAAATATATTTGGGGCGCATTCCGAATCAGACTTTCAGCGCTGTCAGCAATCAGAAAAGCAAAAAAAAAACGTATGAGTTTTGACAGCTGACAGTAATTCGGTACGCGATTACGGGTGTTTTAATCGATTTCAGCGCGTCTCGGAACGCAGGGTTGATGTTTAGATGTTTGAATGTTTGTTCCGCTTTCACGCCTAAACTACTGGACGGATTTGGATGAAATTTGGTATGGGGATAGTTTCTACCCAGCAATAACACATAGGATACTTTTTACCGGGAAAAATTGTATTCCCACGGGTAAATCTTACATAACGCTAGTGTTACATAACATGATGATGGTGCAGGATGATTTCTGGTGCTTAGGAAGGCACGTTTAGCCGTCGGTCCTGGCTATTATCTATCGTTACACGAGCCATTGGCGGGTGTATGTGGTCAGTCAATGAACTTACAACCCAAATAAATACGATGATGGCAGAGCAGTACAAAATCTTAAATTATATTTTATTTGGTACTAGCTGACCCGGCAGACGTTGTCCTGCCATTTTTCTTACCTCTACTCTACCCTACACCTACCCTACACCTACCCTTGACCATTTTGTATTGGAAAACTAAATTGTGTTTTTTTTTCTGTTACTTATTACTTATTTTAATTGTGAGATTGTTAATTAAGACCAATTCTTTTCGCCTGAAGCACAGGAATCTTCCTAGTTCAGGTATATTTTTTATTGTATCCCTATTGGAATGTTTAGTCGATAGTATTATATTGTAAAATAAGTTTCTCAATAAATTAATTAATATTATATTATAATATATTATATATTATATACTTATTACTTATGTTTCTCACCATTTAAACCTTCCCTGAACTTCCACAAATATTTCAAGATCAAAATTATACATACATACCAATATATACATATTATATAGATACAAGTAGGTACCTATAATATACGTAATATAGGTACTTCCTTTCCGATCATCAAAATGTAATAGTCTCATCTTTGGAGTGGCCGAGACGTCAGAGTCTCGGAGCACTACGACCCTATGGGACCTTTTGTAGTATTCGTTGCGTTTTTCCTGTACCCGAAGGTTGCCTGGAAGAAATTGCTAGCTTAGCAATAAGGCCGCCTATCTGTACACTGCTATTTGAACTTCTTTTTTCTGTATATCTCTTGTGTGCAATAAAGTATATTCTATTCTATTTTGTTCCAACTGTCCTTTCTCTGGTACCTATCTACTTTAGTTGTTCAATTCGGAATTTTATATAAATGAAAATATTAGATTACTATGGTTTATTGTATAGTTGGATGAAACAAAAACTGTTAAACTATAATTGGTATTGTCTAAACTAACTGCATCTAAATTGCATATCTAAACCTGAGTAGATATTAATAACAGACTTCCTACTTGGTTTTTTACGAGCTCATTATTATAAACTTGCTGTTCTGTACACACCGCTGCGTTTTTCCCGTGGGAAAACGATATTTTGCTCAAGTAATAGGTCCAAAAAGGACCTGTTCTTAGTTGTTAAACTATCTTGATACCAATTCTCATTGGTTCAGTAAAATTGATTATCCGTAAACGATGAACAGACAGACGGAATAGCACAGACAATAAAAAAAAATAAAAAAAATAATAATAAAGTTACAAACACGTGTAAACAGCCAAACCGATAAATGAAACGAAGAAAAAAAGAAGAAATAAAGTAGGCTACATTTTACTGCGGGAAAGCATTTATTCCCATGGGAAAAATCGAAAACCTCAGTGACAGTGAAGATAGAATGAAGAAAGTAATAGAAGAAAATGCTAGTATCATAAATTACTTCAAGTTTTGTTCAAAACACGTACAGAATGGACGTCTCGTATCGTCATTGATAACTCTTTTTATTTAAATAATTCATACGAAAAAGTCCCTATAGGTGGTAGTGTAGGCTCTGCCCACCCTCTTAGAAATGCGTGATAATTATGCGTGCATGTAAAATATCGATAACAGTAAATGAAATGTTAATAAAAATCAAGGAAATGAATATGATTACTTAATTATACATGTTATAATTTCCGTGCGTTTACCTACTCTACAATGTATTTACATGCGTGATATTGCGTAAACTAGGCGAGCTTAAGCTAAGAGAGCTTACTAGCTATACGGTTTGGTGTGTATGTCATGGCCATATCGTAGAATTGACTACATCATGAAATTTTCGATCATTTCATGATGTGGGCAACTAAATTTGACCAGATCATTAAATCGTGAACTTTTTAATGATTTTGTCGTCCACGATTGGCCATATCGTGAAAATAGGGCGTCCATGAAATATTTAATAAGATTCTAAATTATGTTTGATACTTATTGTTCTCTAAGTCCGACAGACATTTTCAGAGTACTTTTTCATCATAAACTCTTTTTTCTTCCTCATTTTAATAACGCATTTTTCACTTTTTCACTGCGAGAAACGAGGCGAGAAATAACGCAGCCGCCATGTTGGTACATAAACCAGGCGTTTCCAGCGCCTCTATCGGCAATTAATGTAATAATTTTACGATATGATCAAATTAATCTTGATTTTATGAAGTAGCTGCGTTTTAGTTGTACGAGTATGTCGACAAACGATTTCTTATCATTGATCTGGCCAAGGCACAAGATGATGTGGCAAATGGACAGTGAAAAAAAAGGGAAAAAAAAAAACTAAAATTTCATGATGTGGTCAATTCTACGATATGGCCACGACATGTACACCAACGCCTGACTGCCTGGAGTCGAAGTGATCGCCATGGCGCTGCGCTAGCGCAAAACGGTCGAAATGAAATGAATTAGTTTATTAACAGTCAACCCTAACGTGCCAACCATGTTAGCTTTGACGTCGAAAAATGATTTGTAAAAATCTTAATTCGAATAAAAAAAAATTTACTTTTGACCTCTGAACAACAAATTAATTTATTTTGAATTGTATTACTGAAGTGATTGCGATTTTTTTAATTGACATTACTGTCTACATTTTGTAACCGGTTTGAAATTAGTATTTTACATTACAACCTAGGTCTGTATTTTTGTGAGGGTAATTGAAGTATATTTAGGTATATTGAAGTACGATTATTATTCTAAAATGCATTATAGATTGTTATCATAATTGTTTTATTTTACTTTTATTTTCAAGACAAGATTATTGGTTCTGTGTGCCTGAGATAAATTGCCAAATAAATGAAAAAAAAAAAAGATGTAACAGTCAGTCACATAATAAATAACTTCTTAAATATAGTAAGTTAGCTTTCAAATAAAAATCAATTTATATGAAATATCAATTCCATAAATTCTAAAAAACTCAAAGTATATGAATAAATAAACCATAGACTCAGATCAGAACCGAGAGAAACTAAACCATTGTTTATTAATTTATTAAGATTAAATTTATGTCAACAAAGCCGTTGGTCCCGGCTACTCTCTAGTCGTTACACGAGCCAAGTCAGTGGCCTTTGGCGGCTCTATAACACTGACACCAGGGTTTGTGAGGTCGGTTGTCGACCTTACATCCCACACGATGAAGAAGAAGATAACAAAGATTTAATCTGCAATAAAAATCTTTATTATTATAATATTTGAAGCCAGGAACGGAACCCTGAGCCCGCGGGCCGATGGCATTGACACTCGCCGCCGCGCCATTGACCGCCTGCCTTACGTCGTCAGTTACGTTACTCTACGTTAGTAACGTTCAGTGGTTACGTTACGATGTTTCCACGCTCCGGTGAACACCACGTACTATGGTTTGTTTAGAACAGCTGTTTATAGTACAGAACCCAAAGATAGAAATAGAAATAGTATTCGAAATGTAAAAAGTAAAAAATAATTACTTTCATATCAAAGGATTTGCAGACCGAGTCGATTCTTATATTAGGTATATTTTTTTACATTCAGCCTTGATTATTTATATAAAGTTAGAAAATTGAAAATTTGGATGTAAGCTAAGATTAGTAAATGATTTGACACGTCTTTTAGGATTTTATCGAAATCCCTATTTGAAAATGGAAGTAGGGGTTAAATTTTGTATTGAATGTCAGCCATTTTTAAAGTTAGGAACTTAAAAAATTATATAATAAGACTGAATTATTTGGTTCGAGTTCCAAAATGTTTTTGAAATCGCGACTTAAAGGGTCCCTCTCCTTAAAGAAGATATTTAAAAAAATTATAAAAAACGAGCCTCCTCCATTTTGAAGTTGGTTAAAAATGTGTTAAAGTATGAATTAATCTACCCGTGCGAAGCCGGGGCGGGCCGCTAGCTATTTATAGTTTTACATAAGATTCTATATACTTGTACAGTTATTAATAGCACAATTATACGTCATGACAAATTACCCTAAAAAATGGTTTAGAGCTACTATTTCGTTGGATTCGCGCGGTTTTTAAAGTTGTGAAACATTGGTTCAGTTTTATGGGAACTACCAAGATATTTTGCCTTCTCAATAGTTTATAAGCGATCGGCGAGATAGTTTTCCGCTTGCGGTTTCACCCGCGTTTAATGAGTTTTCCCGAAAGAATGAAGTGATTTCCCGCGCTAAAAAGTAGCCTATGTCCTATTCCAGGACCTAACCTGTGCCAAGTTTTATCCCGATCCGTCCAGTGGTTCAAGCGTGATTCGGCAACAAACATCCAAACATCCAAACTTTCGCATTTACAATATTAGTAGGATTATTTTTATTAGTGGCAATTGTGGCAAATTTCATGTTTTATAGTTCTTATGTGTGATAGACCGTGAAAACTTAAATTGAATACCGCAGTTCACTTCGCGGTCATTCACAGTCCAATGTCAAGTTTAGTGACATAAGATATAGTCGTTACTACTTGATGGAAATCATTAAAAAAACATTATTGTTAGAATATGTAAATAATATGTTGTGACAATATAGGTGGCATTTACAAACCTTGTGATGATAGGTAATTATCACTATGACCTGAAAATAAAATATACTTAAATAAAATGGTAATATATTTTTAATGTTAAATAACCGGACATTATGTCCAAGCAAGTTTGGGTCCTCAAATACCTAAATTTATTTTGATGAGGGTTTCGTTTGGTTCTTTTAGTAGTGGTTTTCTCAGTCAGCCATGAATTGGACGATATTGTAAAAAAGCGTAATTCAAAGTTGGTGTGTAATACACGTTCTATTGTTCGGTTTTTGGTTTTAAATTATCTTTTCATTTTTCCCCACAAAATATTAAAAAATAAATATTGTTTCAATAATTAAAAAAATAGCCATGTGGTGACGGCAGAGTAGAATACATTAGTCACCAACCCCTACTCTTCCCGTGGGTGTCGTAAGAGGCGACTTAGGGACTACACATTGAACAGGGAACGGGCAGCAGCGCTCTCTGGATCTCCAACCCGCCTGCCAAGCGCGGAGATTATGGCAAAACCAAACACTTAAGTGGAGGAGGCTCATAGTCCAGCAGTGGACTGGGGCCGTTGATGAATTAAAAAAATAAATTCGGTAATCATTTTTAAATCAAATTGAAATTAGGGTGCTAATGTGAAAACGGCCTATTTTGAACTATTCAAATTATTTGAATAGGTATCGAGTGCGATACGGGGTCCTATCTAATGTAATTTAGATGAATAAATGAATGAATATACTTAGATCATCATCATCATCATCATCATCTTGGATTGTAAGGTGGATGACAACACTCGATATTAACAAATGAGTGTCAATTAGACAAATACATCCCTAAGCAGTACACAACCTCTCGCGGTCAATCGTGGTCAATCTACGTGCCAATGTCAAACCAAATATTACATAAATATTACAACATGAAATAGCCAACTTGATGCTAGTAATTGACCAACTCGGAGTGAATATAATTAAAGACCTTCACCTAGAAACTGCCGGAATTGTCGATAAAAACGTCCGCATTGTGCAGTGTGAAGGCGTCTTTATGTCATCAACGGCTCATATACGTCCCCACCGAGGGGCCCGAGCCTACCGTGAATTAGGACGATTAGGCCTTAGTCGAGCACGCTGGCCCAGTGCGGGTTGGTCGACTTCACTCACAACCTCTGAATATCTTCGCAGGAGTGTGCAGTTTTCGTCACAGCCTCCGTGGCCGAGTGGTCGAGATTTCGGCACCCATTACGGAGGTTCCGGGTTTGATTCCCGGTGGGGACACTGTCAAGCAAAACTCTCTTTGTGAGACTTTCCCCAGTTTGGTTAGGACATTGCAAGCTGAATCACCTGATTGTCCGAAAAGAAAGATGATTCTAATGTTGATGATGATGAAATATAATTCCGTGCTTCGAAAGGCACGTTAAGCCGTTGGTCCCGGCTACTATCTAGTCGTTACACGAGCCAAGTCAGCGGCCTTTGGCGACTCTATAACACTGACACCAGGGTTTGTGAGGTCGGTTGTTGACCTTACAACCCACACGATGATGATGATCACGATGTACTCCTTCACCGTAAGAGCGTCGAATAAACGTACATAAATGAATTCGAAAACACATTGATACGTGTTGGGGATTGAACCCGCGTCTCCCGGACGAGAGACAGCGGCCCTAGCCGCTACACCATTGACGTTCTACATTTTTTACGTCTTTGGGTAACTAACGTCAGGCATTTGCGATAACTAGCCCTAGTTGTCAAGTCATGAAATTGTAGTAAAGTTTGTCGAACTAAAATTATGTCGTTCTAGCGTTCATCTTTAACTAGCGATATATATTTACCTAAGTAACCTTGTCTTGTCCTATTAGTTTCAGCTTATCCAAAATTTTCAAATTTTTCGGGGAACTTTACAAGTCTTTATTTAAAAAATAATAAGTTTGGTTTATAACTTTTATTGATTAATTAAAAACGAGCGATAACGAATGTCAGATAATTAAACTATTTCAGATAGCATTGCCATTGTGTTGTGCTTCGTAAGGCACGGTAAGTTTATCATTCAGCTGCCATCCATTGCACGCACATAATGGGTTTGAAAGTTTATAGTCGGGTTATTATAGGATGGGTTCTGACAGCTGCAAAATTTTTCATACGACGTTAACAACTTTTTTTTTATAATATTCAATTTAAAAACCATTATAGCTAAAATTTTAAAACAAAGTAACTTCACCTCTTATTTTATCATTAAACAGTATGTAATTTTACTTAATAAATAAATAAATAAACGAAATAAAATTAAAAAGTTTTTAAAATTTTAATCTGTCAGAGCTTGTCCTATAGTAACCCAAGTATAACAATGAGCTATTCGGGTTTTAACTGGAAATACATCCAAAATTATAATAATTGTGATACCGTCGATCTTGACATAATATTCAAATGTAACAGGCTGATCGATTGTCATTGATCGATTATAGATCACTATTGTTCACATTTCTACTTATTCTAGATCCATCTTATCGATTTTTCAATAAATCCGCGAGAAAAAAACAGTAACTCCCGTTCGTGATCGCTTCACATTGAGGTCATTGTCACTACTGCATTCAATACCAACTTAAAAACGAGCTGAATAAAACATGATCCCTTTGAGATAAACCGCAGAAATTATTTCTGCGACTGCATGATTAAGTTTGTAAATGCGTTAGAATACAAAAATAACTTTGCAGACAATAAAAATGAGTTTTGGAGGAGTTTTGATTGGGTATTTTTTTGAGAACTGCAAAACTAAAGTTGTTTTAGGTTAAGTAATTAAAAAAATCGTATTTAACTTTGAATCTTCATACAATGGAGGGAGACGCTTATGGCTCAATTTAGGTTCTAACTAAGCACTAAACAACTAAGCAATTTAAACATAATTTTATGACTTAATCTTGAGAAGATGATTTTAAAGGAGACGGTACATTATTACACCGACATACGGTCGCTGTGACAAGATTTCTATACAATCGAATATAATACTAGCGGCTCTGTGAGCTGTAGACCTCGCGAGTCTGTATATCTTTTCATATTTATTTTTATTTTTTCTCCACAAACATTCCCGACCGATTTTAAAATTTCAAAAAACTGACTCGACAAAAAAATCGGTTAATTTATCGAACCTGCTCACAAAATTTCACGAGAATCGGTTGAGAAACACGACCTGTATAGTGAAACAAACAAACAAACAGATGGACAGATGGACATACAAAAGCAAATTTGGCCAAGCTGAAACAGAGACGCTTCGCTCGCTCGGTCAAAAAGGTCAGCGATTAGTGCATAATTTAATATTATTTGTGTTTTAGGTATCAAAACATATTATGAAGGAGGCCTTATGATACATACATACTACTAGCGCTCTGCCTCGATGATAAGACAATCACTTCATATAGTGTGGTCAACGACCGACCTTCCAACAAAAACACCCAACAAATTGTAATTTCGACTTAGGTCGGGCAGTTGTTGGATCGAATTAAACGCCTAAAACCAGGCTTAGAACTATAGTAACTATACTTTAGTTATCTTTTGCAGTGATTCTTAAAGTGGGCTCCGCGAAACCAAAGTATTTTTGCCTGTGTAGCCTAGTTAAATTCTACAGTTAGGACCAAATATGATTTTGAAATAAGGCAAAATATGTGTTGAGAAGTACCCATTACTGCTATATAAAATAATTTCATTATTTACATTAAAGAAAAGAATATAGAAAGAAAATAAAAAAAGTAAAGAAAAGAAAAGAAATCACATCTAATCACACTAATATTATAAATGTGAAAATATATTTGGATGTTTGTTCCGCTTTCACGCCTTAACTCCTAGATGGATTGGGATGAAATTTGGAATATAGATAGTTTGTATCCTGGATTAACAAACATGATACTTTTTACCGGGAAAATTCTTATTCCCACGGGAAAATCTTACATAACGCGAGAGTAGCCGCGGGCAGACCGCTATTATTTCTAATAAAAGTTTTTTACTTACCTACTAAAATTGCAGTATCTTTAGGGTTTTTAAAATAAAAGGAATTTGCTGTGTGTTTCGTTGCCTTATGTTAAAGTTTAAGAACCCCTGGTATATAGGTATATACCTGATATATACAGTGGTTTAACTGCAGGCAACATTACTTCCAAGTCCAGGTGCACGTTTGCGTAATCGTCCTTGAGTTGTTCGCACTTAGTAGAGGGGCTTGGCTGAGGCTAGGAAGCACACGATTCTGATTAACACCGACATTAAAACTAAATCAGGTCTTGTTTGTCATGTGTAATGTAATTAAGGCGAGGCCCTATTTGAAAATTCGTTCTTGGGCCCCTTTTTGAAGTCGCAGATCGTACCAAATCAACAAAATTACAACCAACAGAAGAGTTTATCATTTAGCGGCGTAACTAAGTAGATTTTACATGTAATCAAGGAATGAAGCAAGAATAAATAATTAAAATCACCGAAAATCACCCCACATTCAAAATTTGCAAATCTGTTTACTCAATATTTTTAGCGACTATAACATATTTTTTTGTATTTTTTGGGTGGCTATATTAATACCTAAACGGCGAAACCAGCTAGTTTTTTAATTCGTTCTATATCTTCCACAAAAAAGAGAAAAGAGTTCAAGAAAAACGAGTTTTTTGTACGATTCCTGCGCAGTGTCGAACGTAACTACGTGAAGCATCGCACGCTAATATGAACGTTATTTCAGTAGTGCGTCGGTTGAGCTTTCAACTAAAGCGCGTTGAGTTGCTAATTTAGGATTAGAATTAATGTTTTGAGTTAAATATTTTTCATCATTATCATCATCTAAGCTGAATAGTCACTTCTTAAATATGTATAATACAGCCTCCATGGCCGAGTGGTCGAGATTTCGACGCCCATTACTGAGGTTCCGGGTTCGATTCCCGGTGGAGATATTGTCAAGCTAAAGTTTCTTTGTGAGAATTTCCCCAGTTTGGTTAGGACATTGCAGGCTGAATCATCTGATTGTCCGAAAAGAAAGATGATTCCGTGCTTCGGAAGGCACGTTAAGCCATTGGTCCCTGCTACTATCTAGTCGTTACACGAGCCAAGTCAGTGGCCTTTGGTGGCTCTTACAACCCACACGATGATGATGATGATGAATATGTGTGTTCTGCCAGAAAAACGTCAACTGCTTGATAAAGGCGTCCCTGAGGAGCTTTGAATGAATGAATGAATACTCGCAACAGATTTTTACTCGTAATATTCGGTCCTGCGCATTGTAAAATTTTCACTTACCTTCGTGGTTACTTTGATAAAAAAATCACACTAATATTATAATCCTATTAATATCATAAATGCGAAAGTTTGGATGTTTGGATGTTTGTTGCCGGATCACGCTTGAACCACTGGACGGATCGGGATAAAACTTGGCACACATATAGGTTAGGTCCTGGTATAGGACATAGGCTACTTCTTACTGCGAGAAAACTCATTTAACGCGGGTAAAACCGCGGGCGAAAAGCTAGTGTGAAAATATAGGACGGATGTTTAGATGTTTGGATGTTTGGTCCGCTTTCACGCCTAAGCTACTGGATGGATTCACCCTGGAATAACACATAGGATACTTTTACCGGGAAAAGTCGTATTCCCACAGGAAAATCTTACATAACTCTAATAACCTATATTTGCTTCACGTGCCTTGAAACTAATCAAAATGATTTCTCACTAAATTACAATTAATTTTAGAAGAGTAAAGTCAGTCTCGTAAGACTGCACTGAACTTAGCAGCGACAGATTAATTCCGTGTCACGCTCGGAGCGAAATGTCTGCCAGAATCGATGTATTTTAGATTTGTGCACTTTAGGCACTATACATTTTAGGACCACTTACTAGGTTATAAATAAATTGGGTACAGTCGGAAACTTTGTTAGATGTGATAGTTTTAAGTACCTTTTATCTAACTAGCAGGTAACACTAAAATAAAGTTAAAATTTTTAACAAGGACAGGTTATACTACATAGCATTTTCTTTGTAGGTATTTCGTTTTGATAAGTAAACACATCATCATCAACATCAACATCAACAGCTCATCTACTGAACACAGTTCAGGCACAATTGTTTTTCTCGTAAATAAGGTTAAGGTTTAGGTTTTAAGGTTTCTTTGCGTAAATTATTGCATTTATTGATAGATTCCCGTGCATCGCTTGCATTATTTGTCATTTGACTAGTTTCATCACCCGGCCTTGCCTGCTGGCGGGCGTGGCTTCAGAATAACAAGGATCTAAACGTTTGAGATTGTTGCAACAGAAGGTCCAAGCTCTTGAGATAGATCGTGCGTGACTTAGATCTTTATTATGTGATAAAACAATACAAAATGAGATAAGTATGGTGTTTCCTTTTGATTTAGAACGTTTTGGATAATCATAATTTAAGCATGTTGTTTATATAAAACGTCAGTTACATCAACCAATTTTCAGACTTTTACGAATATAAATAAACCTAAAAACCTGCCTTGTTCAAAAGCGCTAGATTTTATTTTAGCTTTCCGCGGTAAAAAGTAACCTATCTCCTATTCCAGGACCTCACCTATATGTGTGCCAAGTTTCATCTCGATCCGTCCAGTGGTTCAAGCGTGATTCGGCAACAAACATCTAAACTTTCGCATTTATAATTAAATTCAATTTATTTATTGCATTCCACAATGGTGAGTAGATGTTGGACAGCAATTTGAAATAGGAGAGAGGAGGACGCTTCTTATAATAAGTGCAAAAGTGTAGTAGGACTGTACTTATTATTTAAGTCTGTCAGTTGAGAAATTATTTCCGCAAGCTGCAACTACTCGAGGAAATTTTTTAAGTGTTAGACAACTTAATATATGTCAACGAGTAGACCTAAAACCATTAACCCAGTATGTTCGTTGGCCATACATCAACAGCCTTGGTATTCGTAGCTTGGAACCTAACTTTAGTTCGTGCTTAGGCGAGGCAGGTCTCACTTGTTTTCTTTAATTATTTTATGAGTTTTAAAATCTTTGCCGGTTAATTTAAAACCATTTTTTTTTTGTAATTTATTGTACACAGAACTTACGATAAGTGAGGGCCAAATTATTGCATAATTTCTTAAGGAAAACTTTAGTAGGTAAATTGTAATTGACCGAGCGAGCGAAGCGTCTTTGTTTCAGCTTTGCCAAATTTGCTTTTGTATGTTCATCTGTTTGTTTGTGGATTTGTTTGTTTGTTTCACTCTACAGGTCGCGTTTCTCAACCGATTCTCGTGAAATTTTGTGAACAGGTTCGATAAATTAATCGATTTTTTTTGTCGAGTCAGTTTTTGGAAATTTAAAAAAATGATGGAGTTATGGGGGTTGCCAGCTTACAAGGTCTACACCGCTGAGGTTGTTTTCCTCTACAGGTCACATTTTCTGGTAGTGGTGGGGTTGTGTACAAAAGAAAAGGTATAATTTATGGGGAAAACAATGATTTATTTAAAAAGAATGTTAATGTATTAGATTAAATTGTCGAAGGGCTGCTCAAATTAGACTGAGTCAAAAAGCCTATCGAAACTGATATGCTTCGAAAACGTTTGAAAATACAATTCTAGAACAAGATAAAGCTGCCAGTGTGCATTTATCACGTGCCAGCGTTTTCAAATAACAGAGTAAGGAGTGTAGGTATTGCTATACCTAACATCGCTCCTCTTCTTTAAATAAAATAAAATGAAATAAAACTAGTGGCTCTGTGAGCTGTAGACCTCGCGAGTCTGTATATATCTTTTCAATTTATTTTTTCTCGACAAACATCCCCAACCCCCTTGATTTTTTTTATTTTTGAAGTTTTTTTTTTTTATTTTATTTTATTTAATTTTATTTTGTTTTAAGAAATGTGACCTGTAGAGGAAAACGGCCTCAGCGGTAAGCTGGCAACCCCCATAACTCCGTATTTTTTTAAAATTTCCAAAAACTGACTCGACAAAAGAATTCGATTAATTTATCGAACCTGCTCACAAAATTTCACGAGAATCGGTTGAGAAACGCGACCTGTAGAGTGGAAGAAACAAACAAACAAATCCACAAACAAACAGATGGACATACAAAAGCAAATTTGGCCAAGCTGAAACAGAAACGTACCATAAAATAAAATAAAACAAAATAAAATAAAATAAAATAAACTTTAAAAATAATAAAAATCAAGGGGGTGGGGGGTGGGGATGATTGTCGAGAAAAAAAATATTGAAAAGATATATACAGACTCGCTAGGTCTACAGCTCACAGAGCCACTAGTTTTTAGGGTTCCGTAGTCTGACAAGGAACCCTTATAAGATCGTTCAGTCCGTCTGTCTGTCCCATTCTGTCACAGCACAATATCTTCTATGTTTATGAACCGATTTACATGTAACTTGGTTCGACGATATTTTGGATATAGATCTCAATTTTAAAAATACAAAAAAATAAAATTACCCCTTTTTAAGGGTACCTCTCCATACATGTAAAGTGGGGGTAAATTATTCTTTTTGAGCACACCCCCTTGTGTGGGGTATCGTTAAAATTGTCTTTAAAAATGAAGTTGGGTTTCCGTACAACATTTTTTTATCAGCTTTACCATATGTGAGATATAGCACGCCAAAGTCGTTAACACGGTGTCCCCCCCCCTGTAATTTCTAAAGTCTTGGACCTATAAACTTCAAATCACTCACGTAAATAAACTGGCGCGGAAACTCTTAATTTAAATTGTTTTGGGTATCTTGTGATGAATACTTTTGAAATTATAAATAAAATAATAATATATACTTTTTTTCCAAAAGAACAGTAACTAATGCAAGAAATGCGAAACAGCGCGGTGTCAAAAATGACTACGGAACCCTACTTTATGCGTGGTCCGACACCCACTTGGCCGGTTTTTTCTTCTATCGTTTTGTTATCTTGTCGTCTAAATAGGCGACTCACACTTCTTTCACTTAGAGTTCCTACAATTAATATGTTTTGTACAAAACCAAATTTTCTTTTGTTACAGATCCGAAGACTCCATGAAGAATAGCATGCGCTTATAAAGAACTATCAACTTTTTATACCCTAAAGAAAACAAGATGGCGCCCCAAGAGCGAACTCCTTGTTGTGAGCAGGAAGAGCCTTCCCGCCAAAACTCCACCATAGACAACTTATCAAACATAGACTTGAGAGAAGGTTTCGTCAACAAAGGCTACGAGCAGACGACAGATACAGCCAGTGTTGCCAGTCCAAACTTCCAAAGAGAAGACAATAATGGGAGAAAAGAGAAAAAGATGACTGATTTCGATGATTTGTTGCCATATGTAGGAGAATTCGGATTATATCAAAAGATTTTGTTCCTCCTGATGATACCGTTTGCATTTTTTGTGGCGTTTGTGTATTTTTCGCAAATTTTCATGACGATAGTGCCGGAGCAGCATTGGTGTTGGGTGCCGGAGTTGGCGAATTTGACTGTGGAAGAGAGGTGAGTTTATTAAATTAATATTTACATTCTTGATTTTCATAGCTGAGCTGAATAACTCGAATAGCTAAAGCGAAGTAGTACTAATCAATTAACTAACTTAAGCATGAAAAATATTCAGCTCTGGAGCAGAAGTATTTACTTGTTCCGTTTGCGGTGGAGTCGTCAGGTTGTTGGGGCAACGAAGCTTAAAGCCTCGTAAGCCAAATAGGCAGATGTTTAAAGGAGAAGGGTTGTGACCCCCGCGCAAAGCCGCGAGTGTGTTGGGAGTTGGGTTCCTTTGCGCCCGCGCCGGGCAAGGGGCGGGCTTTTTAATTGATGAGGTACTTTGTTACCAATTTTATTTAAATTTTGTATATTGACATGTTTATATGTATATATGATAGATGCATTAACTAGTTTTAATATCTTTACTATTATTATTATTATGTTGAAACCTATTATTGGCTATGTCAGATTATCAAGTAAGAATGTAATAAATGTAAGCAGTTGGTTTATCTAATAAAGATAAAATCAAAACTATTTACAGACAAACAAAAACCGTTCCTCTATACATTTTATTTTGATCAACTTCATACATACGAGGATCAAAAAGTAGTGAGAACGACATACTCCTTGGTAAGAAAAAAAAATACTGGAGGCATAGCTCAGAAAATAAATTATAATTAAAGTTGCTAAAATGAACTGAGGATACGCGAATCGTAACGTAAAAAAATACTCACCTGATTATCTTTTGGGTTTCGTAATATATAATTATTTACGCAACGCACTCGTTTTGTTTAAGAGAAGCCTCTTAAGAATCAAATAAACTCAAAATCCAACGACACACTGAAGCCTAAATGCAAAAAGGTTTTTTATACGAATAATTTTGTAATAATAGCAATTTATTACTGAATTTCCGCTTATTTGAATAACAATTACTAACATAACGGAGGCACAATAAATTATGTAAAAAAAAACACAAAATATTCGATACGTCAAAATTAAATTGAAAAAGAAGTGACTGTTTAAGGCCTTGGCACATAGATAAATCAATCTATCTCGGTTAAAAATGTCTAGTCAGTAAATTAAGTAATTAGGTAAGCAAGTAACTAATTACCTTTGACCTACACGTTTCATTTTATCGTTTATAAAACCGTATGTACCTAACGTATATTACGTATATTACGTTAGGTACTAATACGGAACTGTTTTGTTTTATCTACATAATAATTACCAGTATTAAAATCGATAAAAAATGTATGTCTCTAACATAATATTGGTAAGATAATTCAACATACATTATTTACATAAAAAACTCTTATTATTACGTGTAGGGCGTTTTTCAAGTTCCGGTAACTTCAATTTGTTAATTAGTCAAAAACAAGTTAATTTAAATTATCATCATGGCCCAATATTATTTTTTTGCTTCTCTGAATAATTTATCCCACCTACCTAGCATTGACATGGCTTACTCGTTCTCATTGACCTAAATAAAATATATAAAAATATAATGATTAAATTATTTCTAATGCGTCTCTGTACAAACAAGTAGTACTTAACTAAACATAAAAGTTTTCTGTAAATTAAAGTTGTATTATTTTCTTTATTTATTTAATTGGTTTTAAATTGGACATTAATATCGTGTTATACATCGCTAACACAAAAACATTGATACTTCAAATTAAACAATACGGAGGAGTTATAACAAACAACTACAAAGACCTACAAATAGGTTATCCTTGCTAATAATGATCTAATTGTTCGTTACAAATTGGTCTAGGTTTTAAATAATAATAATAATAATAAAAAAAATTATTTGTAACTTTACAATGTCTCAGAATATTAAACCCTGAAGCTTGTGTTAGTTAAAAACTGTGTTACAAGCTCCAGTGTCTTCCAATAGCGACAACGTTTTAAGATTATTGTTGATTTGAACAAAATACACCGTGATATTTTCATCGTTTTATAGATTGTACTCGTCAAACTGGACAACCTTTCGCAAAAAAAAAAAAATTCTGCGACAGAAAAATTTTTGGTATCTCCATACAAAGTGAGACTCCCGTCCCGACCAACTCATTTTGTATGGAGAGCACAAAAAAATTCTTTTCGTGTAAAGTTGTTCAGTTTGACGGGCACTATCACTACACGGCGGGAACAAAACGATGTAAATTTCATGCTGTATAGACTTTGTAACCATTAGGATGAGCTCTGACAGATTAAAATTTTAAAAACTTATTAATATTATTTCGTTTATTTATATATTTATTAAGTAAAATAACATCCTGTTTAATGATAAAATAAGAGGTTAAGTTACTTTTGTTTTATATAATTTAGCTTTTATGGTTTTTAAACTGAATATTATAAAAAAAACGTTGTTAACGTCGTATGAAAAATTTTGAAGCTGTCAGAACTCATCCTATAATAACCCGACTATACCAGCATTTTTTGTCTATTTTTTTCTGAATTAAGAATAGATTTTTCGACATATCCCCTAAAATTGTGGAACGAAGGTGGAGGCGGTATTTTAAACAAATCGATTATTGCAACAAGAGCTATATTTGTATTTTCTTTTGCCAGATTTTTACACACGCGCTGACAAACCTAGAATCAGCTCTTTTTTATCAAGTCAAACTTATCTTCCAAATTCAAATAAATCCAAAGATACCAAAAATGTTTACGGCCAGCAACAGCCAAAGAGGCAAAGGGGTATAGGTATGCACTCGCATACTCGTAGTGGCCGTACCTATTAACTTGCCTTAAGAACGATATTTTTCACGTTGAACATAAAGCTACTTAATAATTTATCATTATTGCAATAATTAGGGACTACACATTGAACAGGGAACGGGCAGCAGCGCTCTCTGATACAGTAACCTTTTAATCTGCGATCTCCAACCCGCCTGCCAAGCGGAGATTATGGCAAAACTAAAAGCAAACAGCTATGGAGTTAATTTTTATCTGTCACGTTTTCAATAACGCGAATGTCCTGTGGTGATGGTACACTGCACTACACTATTTACGATCTTAGGGAAAAATAGCAAGTTAATTGAAATACCTGAGCATAATCATTGCTAGGTATTATTAAAAACTAGTAGGTACATAGTAAATAGATTCTTTGATTGATCTAACTAGTAGGTATATTGTCAAGTTCACGTTCAACTAGTTAGTGACTCTGTGAGCTGTAGACCTCGCGAGCCTATATTTAAATCTCTTTATATTTATTTTTTCTCCACAAACATCCCCGACCCCTTGAAATTTACTCAAATAATTTTTGGGGAAACTTCTTTCACCAGGGGAATTTTGACGAAGAATATATTTATTATTATTATTATTATATTTTTTTATTGGTTGAGAAATGTGACCTGTAGAGAAAAACAGCCTCAGCAGTAGACCTTGTAAGCTGGCAGCCCCCATAACTCCGCCATTTAAAAAAATCCAGAAACAACTGTTCTACCGTTCGGCAACCTATTTATTTATTAATAATAGGAAGACCAACAGCTAAACTTAACTTAATAGTAAATACAGTAATACCAAAAAGCCATTTACAGGTGGAGACACATGTAGGTAACCTAGCCTGTTAGAGCTTGGAGTTACCTAAAAGTGTGTGAATTCAATAAAACCTTAGGCCTACAAAGTATGTCTAGCCCTAAACCATAAAAAAACAAATCCGCGAATAAAACTGACGATGATAAACGGCTCTTTCCGTCAGCCTTGCGCGGGCGCACAACCGGATCTGGATGTTATCCGGACTGAGGAGATTCAAAAACAGAACCAACGTTTAAAAAATCAAATTAAACGAAGGAAATAACGTGTTATTGTTAGTGAGTGCTGATTTTAGATTTACAAATTAAGTCATATTTGCAAGTAAGCAGTTTTTAATTACAAGTTATAGGAGTGAGAGCGTCGGTGGTCCAGTGGTTAGGGAGCGATAAATCGGTCTATCCAGGTTTAATTTTTATTAGAAAGGGATTTCCCCGTGATTTCAGGCTTAAAAGAATTTGTACGCCATTATTATCATTAAATAAAAGAGACAGGTAATTTCGCCACCACCGTCAGTCTGCAATGACTATTTTGGTTTTGAAGTCTTGAGTTCGAATCTCGACATGTTTCTTTTTTTATTTGTTATTTACTTTTTTATTCTTTCATTTAGTTATTTAAATACAAAAATGACAGAAATAAAAAAGATCTTATATATTTTTTCCGTCCGAAAGTTTTCCAACAGACGGCGAGCAAAGCTCGGGCGCCCAGGTACTTTGTACTAAAGAAGGGTTAATACAGCAGGAATTTCAGCGACTTTCAGCATAGTCTTTGGACAAAAAGTTTTGAGCCAAGTGCGGGTTGAGCCAATTTCTTTGCAGGAGTGTGTGGGTTTCCGCACGATTATTTCCACCCTTCGAATACGAAGATCAATTCCATCACGAGTAACCTACTTATAAATCTTGAAAACATTGATGGTATTGGCGGGGATCGAAGCGGTGTCTATCGGACGGGAAACAGCGACCCACCGCCACTACACCATCGACGCTCTTGTTTCTCTGTGCGATGTTGGGTGGGTACATATAAAAAAAAAACCTAATACAAATGATTCCGGTTACATCGAGTTCCGGCAACGTCAAGTCTGGTAACATTGAATTCGATGCAGCATCTTTTCGAGCGGTTCAGTGGAATGCATAAGTGTTAACGCCAATACTTCAGTTGTCTTCTAACTTTGATCGATTACGCAAACTCGCGAATCAGAGCATTGCCCTTGGCGGAGGTCGGCGGCTGGCTGCGCCGGCGCAGAGTTCGGCCTAATCAAGCGTGCGAGCGCGCCGGCAGCTCGGATGTAGGATGTCCGCGTTTAGTTCCGACTTCGGCTAATTAGATTTGGAATAAAAGGTAGTAAATTTGTCGCTGTAGCTGTTAGGACTGGTCAAGTGTGAGTTGCACTCCTGTAGAGTGGGTTCCGTCCTATTCAAATTATGAAAACATAAATAACGCTTTCGCAAAAAAATGCGACTCTGAAATTCGCTGCAACAAATAACATAAAAAACAATAGATAGCAAACATATAGAATGAGTGTGCAAAGGCGGCCTTATAGCTTGTTGCGATCTCTTCCAGACAACCTTTGCGAAGAGGACTTTAGAAAGAAGACTGTGGTAGTGCATGAGCAAAAAAACAGGAGAGAGCGTTGTTATTTTTATATAGTTATAAGAATAGTTTTAGTTTTGTATTTGTTGGCAGATTCTCGTAAATATTGTTATTAGAAAATGTTTGTTTACCACGGTAAATTCTTAAATAGACAATATTCTTAAAAATAGCAGATTTCAATAACGTTATGTACAAATGGGTCTAATGCGGATTGTTCTTATAGTGTAATGTAATCAAAATTTACAATTATCGCCTTATTAATACAACGAATGAACGGTAAATAAGTAGGCAACTCCTAAATAAGGAGGTATAATCATTTATTTCCTACAAATCAATAAACTATAGAAAACCAGTCACGACGCCGAACGAGCGTTTTGTAGATAATAGGAAGAACCTTCGAAAATGAATGGACTAAATTCAGTAATAAAATAAATTGTACGTCATGAGAAGAACCTTGAGGTGCTCACGCGGAGAAAGGAACGTTCTGAGACGGATGTGTGACAGGACAAGATTTTATTAAATAATTCTTGTTATTTTTCGTGTTTTTATTGTACTTATTTGGCATTGCGAATTCCTAATTTAGCACAAATTTTTAAGCGCCTACCCAAAATTAAAAGCAAATGTTTAAACAAACGGATATTGTCGTCCTATCCACAGAATTGATACATAAGGAACCGCTGGAAGGATCAGTTGATTAGCATTGCTGTCCTAAACGTTGCTGGGGCGCAAACATGTTGTATTAGTGGTTACTGCAGATTGAGAAACCAATAATAATCATTTTTTATCTAGCGTTTATATTCAGGCAATATACCAAGAAGATTAGAATTCAAAGTTTGGATTTATTTACTATGCAACGCAATGTTAGTACCTAGGTATTTATATCAGTATGTACATTGTACGTACATTCAAGATCCAGTATCCAACAGTGTTAATTTTGATCTCTATGTTGACGACAACTTTTCGTTTGGGAGTAAGAAATGTATCCTGTACCGTGTACGTTCACTGTCTCGAGGAGGACCCACGGTAGAGAAAGAAGCATTTTTTAGGCATGTAGCGCTGAGTGAGCTGATAAAATTTAACCATTATTGTGCAAGAATCACTATCTTTGCGGAGATACCCTTGCATTCTGTAACTTTACCAAGAACTTATTTTTTCCAGACGCGCGCTGGCCATCCCTCCAGAACTGGGCGGTCCTTACGAGCACTCCCGCTGCTCGATGTACCAGGCGGACTGGGCCCAGGTCCTCGGCGAGGGGAGACGAGGGCCTGATGACGAGTGGAGCGTCGTGCCCTGCCAGTACGGCTGGGAGTACAACAGGAGTGACGTGCCTTACGAAACCATCGCTTCTCAGGTACACTAGTTTGATTTAATGATTCTATCAAATCACTTCTATTTCTGTTTTTCTATATCTGATAATTTGTCTGTAAATTTCCTAATATAAATAAATAAATAACATTGTAAAAGTTTTGATCCAGTGTTTTACGTTGGGTCTTTTGTCAGCATCTGACAATGGCGGACGTGTCATCGTTTTAATTTTTTTATTTTAGTTTGTTGAAGTGTTTAGTGTATAATTTCGATAGTGTATTATCCAGTGAATGTTTCGGGTCTATAAACTTTAATAGAACAATTGAATCGCTTACACTTTGCTGACATTTTTAGATGACGCCAAGAGGCCTCGTGGTGGCTTCAGTAATTGTACTATCAGATTACTGAGCCCAATTCACCGAACAATCATCCAAGGATATATACCTACAAATATCACTCGACACTGGCGAAATACGTCTATATAAGATGTGTCGCCATTAGTTAAGAAGAAGAAAAAAAAAGTGTTTTACATTAACCTGGATTATGTATCCAAAAAAAGCTCGGTAACCTAGTCAGTCAGTCAGCAAATGGTACTCTTACCTGCTTTGAAATTATCATCATTATTTATTTTTTCTTGGAAAAAGTCTTTTGCAAGGAAACTCCAATCGTCTTCAGTTGACCCATTGTTTAAAGAAAATAAATAATTTTGAATTTGAATCATAAATTTGTAGGATCTTAACACTAGGTCTAAATTATTAATTCTGTGACTAATGAACTTCCCAGGTAACTTCCTAACAATTTTGTGATAAGTAGCAATTGACGGGTGCACTGCTTGTAAATCTAACAGAATAATACACTTTCCTTGAATTAACTTTAACGTCACTGTTTTTCAGCTGGACTGGGTGTGTGAGAAAGACAACCTTGCTGCGATGGCACAAGCCATCTTTTTCTGTGGAGCGATCGTGGGCGGTCTAGTCTTCGGTTGGATTGCCGACAAATACGGAAGAATCCCTGCTCTAGTTGGTAAGAAAATTCCCGTCATTGTTTTTGGTGATCCCTTTCCTTTGAATTTTATTGGGCAACCTTAGTTCAACTCTCTTATATTACCCTAAGGTTGCCTGGAAGAAATTGCTATTCAAGCAATAAGACATTTTTATATACTTTTGTCCGCCGTGTGGTGACGGCAGAGTAGAATACATTTTGTCACCAACCTCTACTCTTCCCGTGGGTGTCGTAAGAGGCGACTTAGGGACTACACATTGAACAGGGAACGGGCAGCAGCGCTCTCTGATACAGTAACCTTTTAATCTGCGATCTCCAACCCACCTGCCAAGCGTGGAGGTTATGGCAAAACCAAACACGCGGAGTGGAGGAGGCTCATAGTCCAGCAGTGGACTGTAACGGGCCGTTGATGATTTATGATTGATTTTAACTATCGATAAATATTATACCTATAGTTAGATCTTTATTTCCACCAAATGAATGTTTCACAAAACCAGTTACATTTAAGTATTAGGAAGATAAAGCGCTCAAAGTAATTTATTAGACAAATTGATAAAATAAACCCTCCACTTAAGTGGAGGAGGCTCATAGACCAGCAGTGGACTGTAACGGCCCGTTGATGTTTGATGATATTTTTGTGGAATAAAGTGGTAATGTCTTAGATGGTAGGTGGTCTTAAATGGTAGTGTCTTTTGTTAGATACGAAACAAAATAAATAAATAAATAATAAGGTAGGTATATCAATAAATATTATTTGTTTTTGTGTTTGCAGGCACCAACCTGATAGGTTTCAGCGCGGGCCTGGGCACTGCGTTTTGCGACAGTTTCTGGAGCTTCGCGCTGTGCAGGTTCCTGGTCGGGCTGGCCTTCGACAACTGCTTCACTATGATGTACATCCTCGGTAATGGCTTTGTTGTTATTATCAACATTATTTTATTTAGGCTCTGTTGTACTTTCAGAATTCTTGTTCATTATTATTCAAGCAATTAATTTAGAGCTGCTATATCTAGTGGTGTTTTATACCATGCTTTTGCTTCTCCATTAATGCTACTTTTATGTTTTTTGATGCCAAGACAGATTTGTTCATAAACCTTTAAACACATTGATTCTGAAGTTATTAATTACTGCTCCATGCAAATTAAACAGTAACGTTGAACCACTTTGCCATTACCATATCACGCTCACTTTTACTAAATGCCGCCGGCTAAAATTCTCTGAGTAGTTTTAGACCTACACCAACAATCTAAATTATCAAAATTGCTTTTCCAGTGTTGGAGTACGTGGGTCCAAAGTGGCGCACGTTTGTGGCCAACATGTCGATCGCTCTGTTCTTCACGTTGGCGGCGTCCCTGCTGCCGTGGATTGCTCTGCTGGCGGACGACTGGCGAACATTCGCGCTGGTCACGAGCGCGCCCTTCATTCTCGCCGCGGCCACGCCTTATTTGGTTCCTGAGAGCGCCAGGTGGGTTGGGACTTGGGATTTAGTGTTAAGAAATTACTTTGAACAAAGACGCAATGGAAATTGAAACTGGAAAAGCGATTGGACAGTAAAACATCAATACATTAATCTGTCATTTGTTCCGATTTTTATCCCAAGATTTTACCCCAACAGGTGTTGTATTATTTTGTGAGTGATCTTTTGCGTTGACCTTCGTTCAAAGTCAAAGTCATTTTTTTTTTTATTCGAATTAAGATTTTTACAAATCATTTTTCGACGTCAAAGTTATCATGGATGGCACGTTCACTACCAGTGTACGCTCTTATTGTTGCCTATCAGCTACTCACTGTTTCCTCTTTACGGAATACTTATATGTCATGCCTAGCGAAACGTTGTAAATTATTAGACTTTTTTTTTACCGGTCCTAATTGCCACCAAAATTACCAAAGTGGTAATAAAATGAGCGCGGACCATTTAGTACTGATATGAGTCATCTTTAGGCCATTTGATTTATATTGGTATCGTTAACTTCTGAACACCAAGAAATAAACTAGGTATGCTAGAACATCACTTCTGATTTGTGGTAAGTCGTATTGAACTCTACTTAGAAAGCACTCTTTTCATTGTGTTCCAGATGGTTGGTCTCACAAGGAAAGATCGACAAAGCTTTGACCATCATGAAGAAGTTTGAGAGAATCAACAAGACTAAAATACCCGATAAAGTACTCAGCGATTTTACAGTAAGTATCTCGTAATTTTTTTCTTCCCCGCACATCAAGATCCCTTTAGAGGGTTAGATCCTACGTTAGATCCCTTTAATTTCTTATTTCTGAAGTCTTCTCCCTCATTTATCAACTTGGAACAACGGGGGGTATGAACTATTTAGCACCTGACTTCCTATGTTTACCAAAGAAGCAAATTCCAAGAGAAAGAAATACACAGGAACCAACACTTCTCTCAAATCTTGACTGATTGGAAAAATCTCAGCAAATCATCCATATAGTTAAACTTTCTTTACAGGAATCATCCCTAAAAACCATCAAAGAAACTGAAGCATCAGCAAAGACTTACTCCGTATTGGATCTGTTCCGGAGCCCTCGTCTCCGGAGGAATGCCATCCTGCTGATCGTGATCTGGATGGCCATATCGTTGGTGTTCGACGGCCACGTGAGGAACGTGGGGTCTCTGGGGCTGGACATCTTCTTGACCTTCACCATCGCTTCCGCCACTGAACTGCCTGCTGATACATTCTTGACGGCAGTTTTGGATAGGTAAGTAATTACCTGTATTAATCTAGATGCTCTAAGAATTGGCAGAATGGGTAAAAAAGGGTAAGATCGGTATTTGACTCAATTTGATGGTTTCTGGAAGAACTTCAGTGTAGTAGTTATAGTACTCAATATCAAATTTTCTCGACGAAAAACTAATTCTTCGCCACGATCAAAGATAGGCGAAGATTGGCTGATCAAGAAACCCAATTCGAATACAAATCGTTATCAATGGGAAATCCCATCAGGCACTTGGCGAGTTACTAACTAAAATTGTCCGTTAATCCAGATGGGGTCGGCGCTGGCTCGCTTGCGGTTCCATGGTGATCAGCGGCATCTTCAGCTTACTAGCAACGGCAGTACCAGTGGGCGGCCCGTCAGCATCTCTAGCTATCCTCGGCCGGTTTGCTGTCAATATCTCATACAACATTGGCCTGCAGTACGCGGCTGAGCTACTGCCCACTGTAGTGAGAGCTCAGGGAGTCGCGCTTATACATATCATGGGTTACGTGGCGAGCATCGTGGCGCCGTTTGTGGTCTATCTGGTGAGTGCTTGTTTATTTCAGACAAGATTGAAATTGCGTTCTAGATGCATTCTGTCTATATTTGATCTGCCATTTACAGAATAAGTTTCGTAATGATAGGGCAATGATTTTCCGTATTTATTTATTTAACAATTTATTGTACAAAATAAACATGACAAAAACAAAACATACAGTAAAACGACCCAATAGGCTTATACTTGTTTCCAAGGAAATATCTGTAATGTAGTAGTAATGAAAAGTTCTCCTTATTTGGATACTAAGGATTTCCTCCCTTCACTCGATCTCTTAGGTTCTACAGATTTCCTATCCTTACAAAGAAAGTTCACTTTTTATCTCCTTTTTGCTTTCTAAAGATATCGGAAAACCTCTCTTATTTCTGATTTCCTCCCCTTACAGGAGAAGTTCTCTCCTGAACTTCCTCTACTGATCCTGGGTTGTCTGGGCATCGTGGGCGGCTTGCTGTGCCTGTTCCTCCCGGAGACCATGGACATGGAGATGCCGCAGACGCTGCAGGACGGAGAGAACTTCGGGAAGAACCAGCGGTTCTGGGATATGCCCTGCTTCCCCAGGTAAGATTATTATCAAAATTCCATTTAGTAGCAGTTGGATAAATTCTCAACTGGATAGTCTAAAGCTGTAAACAAGAGCTTCGGAGGCGTAGTGTTTAAGAGTTCTCGTCCTTAAGGTGCCAAGTTGACAGAAGCCATAAATATAAATATTGAATTGAATTGAATTTCAAAATCATGTGGGTACGTCGTATGTAAGGCACCTTACGGTGAATAAAACGTCGTGAGGGAATATGACTGCGAAGAACCTCAAAGTTCAGCCAGTTTAAGTTTGGCCTGTTCAGTGTTCACCCTGTCTGTCTAAATAAAGTTTCGGACCTGAAACAATCAATCTGTAGTTTCAAAATTTTAATTTATTGATATCATAACAGGAAACCTACAGAAGAAGACGACGACAGCCCTGGCAGGTACACCAAACGCGCTTCAATCCAGGAGCCTCAAGAGTTCATCAGGGCGGCACCTGGAGCCATGTCCCGGGCCTCCGTGAGGGCTTCCATCAGGGCTTCCAGCAGATCACACAGGAATAACAACAGTGAGAGGAACAATGCCGTCTGAACCAGTGCTGCAGATTGATAGATAGCTATTGATACGTGTATCGATAGTCTATCGATAATCGAACAATTGGAAGTTGATAATTATATCAAAAGTGTTGATACAATCGATTGGAATAGGGCGATACTATCGATAAATTCTGAAAGCCGGTATATAAACCAATGCTTCTCTTGATTTTGTATTACCTAATTTAAATCTCCCGATAGTATCAATACATACATCACACAGCAGAGAGACTCTGCTCACTCTGTTAGGAGTATAAGCGTGATGTGAAATACAAAAATGCACAACTAATGATGTGCTAGTATGTGACGTAGATTTGTTAACTTAAAGTACAAAATTGCATCAAACCTAATATTATGTGATATGTAAAATTGTGATGACGTATGCTTTTATGAATCTTGCCTGTACATCGTAAATGCTTAAGTGTGAAGACATACAGTTAAGTGTGTATATTTCTTTCGATAATTTTTGTCTGTAAGCATTGAACTTTCTTTGGTTTTCCTCCTTTATCGCTTTTCTTAAAAAATAAGTGAATCACAAGTGCCTAGATCAATACTAAAAGTAGGTACTAGATTCTCATTGCAAAAGACTCAAGCTAAAATTAATTAGTCGATTTCAGTGAGAATTCACCACGAATAGGACCATTGACCACGTTTTTCCGTTCTTCCTTACAATTTGGTTTATCGATAAAATATTGATTTACTAAATTAGAAATCTGAAGTCTACCTGCAACATTAGGTTAACTATTAACTGTGCTATTACCATGGCTATTACTACGAATATCTTTTTATTTTTAATTCTCAAATTCTCATTGGCAAAAAACACACAAGCGCCATCTATGGATAATTTCGGGAAGGCTCTCATTAGCTCAAAATGTGTGTCTAATTTAGTTTAATTTAAGTAGGTAGTAAGTGTTAAATTATTTAAATGCCTTACTTAAATTTTAAATTAAATCTTAGTTTTAATGATAATAATGTTTCTTTATGTAAATAACTTATTTTTCTTCCTTAATTTATTTTAATACAATCGTTTCGTGCAAATCGTATTTTCTGAGCTTATCTTATAATTTTCTTTATTTAAACTGACTCTAATAAGACTTTTAAATACAATAAATTATGTAAATAATACTTGATACGTAGTTTTAAGATAATGAAAGATGAATGAGGTACCTATTTTCAAAGATGCCATTCCGTTTACGATTGGTGCAAAAATTGTGATTTTAAAATGTAATTCTGTGATATAAGAAACAATAAAATTTAAAGAAATGAATAAACAAATAAAAACAATTGTATGCGTTTCTTTCTTTAGTACCTTTACATAATATAATTTTAATGATGATTTTTTTTGTTAAAAAAAAACTTTTAAACTAACGTGTAGATTTTCAAAATATTTTTTTTTACGTGACTCTCGTATTACTTTCAGCCCTGTAAATATTTGACACTAATTACGGGGCACCTTATTATAAATAATCTGAATTTTGTTCAAGGCATCAGTTAGGCAGAGTTTTGTAAAAATGCTACTTTTTCAAAGGCAGAATATATTTCATTCCAAAAACAATGCGACCGAAACCAAGGTTTTTGAGCTAGCTTGCCTAACCACATACCATTCCGAATTGAGAAAAAAATAAGCAACTAATAGTTAGCAGTTGTGTCATCCCATTGTATGACAACCAAAGATGTCAGACACGCGTCACCTCGCGCTTTAGGGAGCGAAGCGATCGTCTTTTATTCCCTCTGAGATGGCAACCATCACTAAACCACATTTTACAAGTTTGAAGTACGATTTACATTGCATGCAAAGTCAAAGTTTTCCTAAACCTCAAGGTTGTCTGGAAGAAATTTCTACCTTAGCAATAAGGTTGCCTTTCTGTTTCGAACTGTATTTTTCTGTGTTTTTCGTGTGTAATAAAGTGTATTCTCTCCGATAAAACTTTATATTAATCTTTGCTAATCTTAGTCGAGCATTTGACTTTCATTATTTCTGGGTTTGAGTCCATGTGGAGACACTGTGAAGAAAACCACCTCATTGTCCGAATAGAAAGATAATTCCGTGCTTCGGAAGGCACGTTAAAGCGATCCCGGCTACTATCTACGGAAGTAGTAATGAACATTGGCCTTTGGCGGCTCTTGAACTGACACCTGGGTCTGTGAGGTCGGTTGTCGACCTTTAACCCACACCATGAAGAAGCATCCTAGCTACGTAATGTACTTACGTCGAGTTGTATTCGTAACTTGTAAATGAGCTCTGAGAACGGGTCGAGTCTGGAAAGATCCCATCAGTACTAAATAAGTCCACTGTTTCATATTGAACCAATCTGTCGTTAGCACGCTATGTTGCGGTCAAAGTCGGGAATAATATTATAACAATATTTATATAGGTATATAAGTTTACTAGCGGTCCGTAGGTGTAAGATTTTCCCGTGGAAATAAGACTTTTTCCCGTAAAAAGTATCCTATGTGTTAATCCAGGGTGAAAACTATCTCTATTCCAAATTTCATTCCAATCCGTTCAGTAGTTTTTGCGTGAAAGAGTAACAAACATCCATCCATACTTACAAAATTTAGCGTTTAGTTATATTAGTAAGGATATATCACCGAGATTTTATACATAATCTTAAAATTATTGGTCAACTTTTCAAAAATTAAACGATCCGAAATAATTTTTAGCTATAAAATTATAGTAGGTTTAGTTGTCAAGTTCGTTGGTTGTATGTTTAAGCGGATAAATCCGTACCGAACAGAGGCCTCGAATTGAGTTATCGAGCTTCGAAAGGTATAATCATGTAACGACTGCACTAACTGCACTGACTGGCCTTCTACATGACGAAACGCGCGAAGCGTGATTGTATATCCATCTATCTGTCCATCTGTCTGTTTTGTCCTCTACAGGTCGCGTTTCTTAACCGATTCTCGTGAAATCTTATGAGCAGGTTCGATATATAGATTTTGTTTGTCGAGTAAATTTAAAAAAGTACGGAGTTTTGAGGGTTGAAAACGTAATAACAACATTTAAATCAGCCATTTCGAAACAATAAATAAACTCGCAAGGTCTACAGCTCACAGAGCCACTAGCCTTACTTTTTGGACAATCAGGTGATTCAGCCATTAGTCACCAACCCCTACTCTTCCCGTGGGTGTCGTAAGAGGCGACTTAGGGACTACACATTGAACAGGGAACGGGCAGCAGCGCTCTCTGATACAGTAACCTTTTAATCTGCGATCTCCAACCCGCCTGCCAAGCGTGGAGATTATGGCAACCCCTCCACTTGAGTGGAGGAGGCTCATAGTCCAGCAGTGGACGGTAACGGGCCGTTGAAGAGGTGATTCAACCTGAAAGGTTCTTACCAAACCAGGCACAGACTCACAAATTGGATTTTGAGATAGAGTACCCACTGGGATTCAAACCGAAAACCTTGGCAACGAGACAATTGAGAGCCGAACGCATAGAGGAAGAGGAATATGATCAGACATTACAAAAAATGCCTAAATTCAAACTTTGATCGCGACGGTATAATTAAAAGTACACACACACAACTATTAAGTCAGTGTGAAGACTGTAAACGACCATTTACCGCCCCGTAGCCGAGACACTCGCTCGTCAGTAAACCCGCCAAGTTTCAGTATATGATTCAAGTTTGAACGACGATTTCTTTGGAAGGAGTCTTGGCGTTCGGAATTTAAACAAATTTTATAGCGTCTTTGGTGGATAATAAGGAGCATTTTGGTAAGTTTTTTATAACAACAGCTATTTTGGGTCAAATCTGGTGACCGATTAAAGCACACTAATATTATAAATGTGAAAGTATATTTGGATGTTTAGATGTTTGGATGTTTGTTCCGCCTTCACGCTTAAAGTACCTACTCAACGGATTTGGATGTATGGAATGGAGATAGTTTGTAACCTGGATAGGATACATAGGATACTTTTTACGGGAAAAAGTCCTAATCCCACGGGAAAATCTTACACAACGCGGGCGTAGCCGCGGGCGGACCGCTATAAGTATTACATAATATTTTATAGATAAAAAACCAGCTATTTGTGTTATTAGTTGGCTGACTCATCAGCGCACAGCCAGAACAGACGTTACAGTAGTTTTAGATTACTTTTATGACAGGGTGGCGGCGGCGGCTACGATCACGTTGTTTCCGAATTTTCCCGCGGGAATAAGACTCTCTATCCTTAGTTGCCAATCTTTGTGCTTTATTCTATCGTTATCGGTTCAGTAGTATCGAATTAGTACATTGGCCGTGACACCTTGACAGACACACTGTCGCATTTATAATAATAGTGATGACGTATTTATTAAATATGCACATGATTTTCTATTTCATTTACCTATTTATTCTAAAAGGCTCGTATTATTTCACCCTAAATTTCACCCTAACATAGCGTGATCAACATCAACATCAACGGCCCGTTACAGTCCACTGCTGGACTATGAGCCTCCTCCATTTAAGTGTTTGGTTTTGCCATAATCTCCACGCTTGGCAGGCGGGTTGGAGATCGCAGATTAAAAGGTTGCTGTATCAGAGAGCGCTGCTGCCCGTTCCCTGTTCAATGTGTAGTCCCTAAGTCGCCTCTTACGACACCCACGAGAAGAGTAGGGGTTGGTGACTAATAGCGTGATCGATAAGTAATAAATAATAAATTGTTGGAGAGTTCGTAGTGGGATTTTTCCAGAGTACAAAACGTTACAAAAATCTTTTTTGCTTTGCGAACTGAGAAGAAGAAGAAGATGCTGATAATGTGTGGAGAAGGTGTGTTTTAGATGTAATGTTTTGTTATAGCTGCACAATATTATTTATAAAATTATATTGCAAATATGAAAATATCTCACTAACCTAGTGTTATAGTGACATATTAAACTTTATTTAAATAAAGACTTTAGAGATTTTAAAAGGTAAGCCGTGAAAAAAAAAAAATGAAATGAAAATTGTTTTATTCCGACAAAAATATCAGGCATTTCACACAAAGAGCCCGCCAAACTGCACAGCAGTTTGTTGGCGGAGACACGATACTCTCAATATACAAAGAAAGAAAGAAAGAAAGAAAGATGTTTACGATACGACAGGATCATACGGATTATTTATTATACTTAACTCTGTCACAGAACTCTGAAAATTGCCCTGAAAAAATTTAAAATCTGAAAAAAAATATTCAGGAAACGCCTTGACCATTGAACACACTGATCTAAAAATAACTTCCAATCAATAAACTCGAACATTGAAATACGCACACGATAGTAAATTGATCTATTTCTGTAGATCATGACACCAGTCATCAATTTGCTATGCCCTTAATAGTTTACGTCAATAAATGATTGACTAGGCACGTGTCGTCGTCGTTGGCAAGTTTCACGATATAAATGCTGGATCAATATTTGGTTGTCAAGGTTTTTAACACTGACTGACATCAAAGATTCATAACTTTCTGGGTACAATCAACTACACGTAATGTACAATACAACATATTGCTCTGTTCGTGTGGTTTGCTCACAAGGCCTGGTGTCAGGAAAGAGCCGCCAACGGCCACTGACTGACACAGGACCAACGGCTTAACGTGTCTTCCGAAGCACGGAATCAGTTTTCTTTTCGGAAAATCAGGTGATTCAGCCTGCAAAATCCTAGCTAAACTGGGGAAAGTCTCACAGAGATTTTTGCTTGACAGTGTCGCATCAGGATTCGAATTTAAAACCTCCATAATGAGCGGTGAAATCTCGACCAACATAAATAATAATAATAATAGTATATATTCTATTCTATTCTAAATATATGGGGACATTTTCACACACGGCCACCTGATCCCAAACTAAGCAGATCTTGTACTATGGGTACCAGACAGCTGATATACATTACATGAATAGATAAATACATACGTACATAGATAAACAACAACCAGACACAAGGCAAACACAAGCGCTCATCACACGAATGTTTGCCCTGGGCGGGATTCAAACCCGCGACCCTGTGATTCGAAGGCAGGCGTACTACCAACTAGGCAACGGAGCCTAGTGTACTAGTGGTTCTGTGAGCTGTTTACCTCGCGACTATTTTTTTTTAATGGCTGGTTTGACGCCCTTATTTACGGAACGTGGTTTGAACGGCGACAAAATATCACCCCTGTACTAGATCTCTTGTTCTTCACAACTTGCAATTTGTCTCGCCTCGTAACCTATGAATATGTAAATTTGCGTTGATGTACAATAATATATATGAATTGTATATTTACAATATACAATTCTGTGCATGAATTCTAGTGCATGAATTGTATATTTACAATATACAATTCATGCACTTTTTCGAAACGCGTTGTTTGCAAAGCAGAATGGGGGAGAAATAACGTAAATTGGGAAAATCTGAGTGTTCAGCCGCGTGTGTCGGCTGCGTACAAACAAACGTCTACAATATTGTGATAACTCGTGTTGGTAGTTCAGTCCGCGAAACAGAACAACTTTTCCAAAATGTATAAATGAACACTTTTATGTATAAATGAATTGATTGACTTTCTGTGATGTGCAAGATTTTTTTAAATAGAAAAGTTATCGTGTTTCAATCATGGGCTGAACATGAACATCCATATAAAGTAAGTATTGCGTTATTTAGTTAGCAAATTTTATACTTTGACCCTATAAATAAAATTATTTTACAATATAATATCAGTTGCCCCTACTCTCCCCGTGGGTGTCGTAAGAGGCGACTTAGGGACTACACATTGAACAGGGAACGGGCAGCAGCGCTCTCTGATACAGTAACCTTTTAATCTGCGATCTCCAACCCGCCTGCCAAGCGTGGAGATTATGGCAAAACCAAACACTTAGTGGAGGAGGCTCATAGGCCAACAGTGGACTGTAACGGGCCGTTGATGATGATGATGATGATATCAGTTGGTATATTGTGTTGCATGCAGCAAATAAAAACCTGTGTTACGTAATGCATGCCCACCAAACAAATAAAGTAGAACGAAAAATCTTTTAATCTTGTATAATGTACATAATATTTACATAACGAGTTCTGGTGAAAATGATTTCTTGGCGATAACAAGACAATTTCGTGATAAAACCATCAAGCAACATAATCCCTAAAGATACGTTTTACGAGATACGTCTCTTCTTTATCTTTATTAGTAATAATGTTATAAGATTTGTTGTGTAATCAATCATTTATTTGATGCTAATGTTACTTCTTGGTTGTTAACTATGCACCTTAGTGAAAAATATTTACGATTCGACAGCAGAAACCATGAACTCTGTACAAAGTTTCACCCAAAATTAAATTAAACATGAACATTTATTAGGTATATGTAGATATTTTGTTTTTATTCTTATTTTAGGCTAATTTATTTAGTGCACATCATTGTGCCCGCTCTGTTTTACACCTTTTCCACTACCTTGTAGGTTGGCTGAAAGAGATCTCTTATAGAGATAAGCTCGCCTTTATAACTAATTTTAATAATTATCCTGTAAATTTAAGTGTGCAATAAAGAATATAATATATAAATAAATAACTACCTACTACCTACTTTACTGTTACTTTTGTGTGCAATAAAGTGTTTTTACTTACTTACTTAATGTTCTTTGTCGTCTAATGAAAAGCTAAAACTACTTTGTTAAATGAAAAAAAAAAACTTGAACATATTTTGTCAAAGTATGAAAATGGTTACAATGGTTATATACCTGCCTACAAAATATTCGATAAGTTGAGTTGAGTTGCATCATTATTGTGTGGTCGTAAGGTCCCACCGACCCCACAAACCCTCGTATCAGAACTTTACTACTGAGCCGCCAAAGGCTTCTCCAATTAATAATCATTTTTACATCATTTATTCAGTTTATCTATTTGTCCCTTCAATTACATTCCGTCTTATTATCATTAGGTATGTCGGCGGCTTCACAAACGTTGACACCAAAGTTCGAAATAAAATTATGAAATGAAATGAAATGAAATTAATAGTTTATTAACTTTTGGATATTAAATCTCTTAGTTTCGTCATTAAATCTTTTGAGATGAGTTCACTACATAGTGTGCGGACTCTGTGGAGAAGAACTCACCGAAGAAACTCCACAAGCGTCGCATCTTTTGCGTTTCATTTTTTGGCAAATAATAATATAGTCATCCACAAAATTTCTAGTCAGATATTTTATAATCAGCATTTTTGTACAGTTTTTGCTTAACAATAGCTTTGAACTTATCTAAAGGATTAATTTAAAATCAGTGGGCTTGTGAGGTCGGTCGTTGACCTTACGACCCACACAATAGGAAGAGGAAGTTAAATAACACAAAGCCCCTCAGGTGGTAGTCTAGCCCATGAAATTGAACAAATGTAGCACAACATCCGGAAAATAGCGAATCAAATTTTTGAAGTTGAGCGGAATGTAGCTCATTTCTTTTTGCGTATTTTAACTTGTGGCTTTTATTTATTCTGTGCACGTGGATTAAAAGTTTTAAAAGTTCATTCAGTTGTGAATGAACTAAACCACCAATCAAGGAGCTTGAGCCTACCCTGAATTAGCGCAATCCAGGCCTATAGAGTGTGTGTATGTTTATTTTATCTATATCTGTATGTGTGTGTTTGTTATTTGTAGTTGGTTTGTTATTTCTAGTATGTTATGTTATTGTTTCATTTGTTTTTGTTTAAGAATATTATAATCTAAGTATTTGTATATTAATACTTATTGTGCACGTCTAATCCGCTTCTCTGCACTCATTCTCGCTTCCTAGGTCTGCTGTAAGACATTTCTTTGGAAATAAGCAGTACCAGTTGTGTCGTTTTACTTTTTGTTTGTATTTAATGTAATGTTTCTGTGTACAATAAATAATAAAATAAATAAAATAAATAAATAAATACATTACAAGCCATCTTTGAATTTCTCCGTGGTGCAAGTTGCGTCCTATGTTTCCCTTCGTCGAATGAACGTGTGCCTAGAATTCGAAATTCGAAAACAATTTTGTACGGAGTGGGGATCAAACCGGCGGCTCCTGGACGGAAGGCAGCCCTAGCCACGACCACCGACGACGACACTCCCTGATTAAATATTAATATTAAACGAATTTGTTTTTCCAGCCCAGCGCTTGAGCCTTCCGTTTCCGGTAACCAGAACCACGTCGCGAAAAGTGTCTTATAAGGCAAAAACGTCCTTCGAAAATGGAATCACGTGAGAAAGATGTCAAGGTCACCGGGGTCATGGGCCTCGGTGACCTCAAGGACGTGACCTTGGAAGACGGTAAAAAGGGTGAGTGAATTATTAACAAAAAAAACCTTCCACGCGAACCAACTAGTCTGTTTAAAAACGTGGCAATTTTCGCCCCCACTAAGGGGTTCAAGTCTACCCTGAACCTGATAGACCTGAAATAAAGATGATTAGACCTCTGTTAGCTGGCCCAGTGTGGGTTAATTGACTTCACCATAAGACTTCATACACACAACCATCACTATCATGTACATTTATTTCTGTAACCAGACGCACGGCAGGTTACCATCCTTTCTTGGTGACTATTCCTCGCTTGCGCACCAAACGCTTCTCAACATCTTTTATAATGCGTACCGCAAAGGAATGGAATATCCTACCGGCGGCGTCCGTATTTCCGAGCACATATAATCCGACTCTCTTTAAAGCTAGAGTGAATAGGCTCCTTCTGGGTAAGCTCGCTACATCGTAGATCCCATCCCTGCGCTCGGGCTGGATCGGGGTCAAGAGCAAACCCATTCAATATAAAAAAAAACCGCTACATTTCCGAACAAGAGGCAGCGGCTCTAGCCTCTATGTCTTGAGGGTTTTCCTATTGGCCCTAGGGGGCCACTTATGTATTGTTCACTTTAATGTAACTTAACCTCCAAACCACCTTCTCCAGCAGAAACTCCAAACCGTCGCCTCAAAGACCTGGATGACTTATTCCCCTACATCGGGGGGTTCGGCTGGTTCCAGCGGTATTTGTTCCTGATGATGATCCCCTACGCAACGTTCTTCGCCTTCGTCTACTTCGCACAGATCTTCATGACGCTGGTCCCGGAAGAACATTGGTGCCTTGTTGAAGAGCTGGAAGGTCTGAGCTTGGAAGACAGGTTAGTGTTCTGATAAGTGCTGTACAGAATATCAAGAGAAGTTGATGAAGTAAGAATTATATTTAGTACTAGCTGCCCTGCGGCTTCGCCTGAGGTTTTCCCATTGTGATGTATTAATTTTCAGGCTGTCAGCTTTATAATCCTAAGGGATATAATTTTTATATTTTAAAAAATTGCTCTATGCTATGCCCGTTTTTCCATTTGCCCAATATAATATTTTGATAGAAACCTTATACAAACATTAAGGTCTTTTGCATTTTCTTTACGTTCAAGGCGTTATCTATCCATTCCACTGTCATCAGAAGATGGCTTTGAAAAGTGCGTCGTGTACGACGTGAACTGGACAGAAGTTTTACAAAATGGCGTTCGAGAGCCCGACACAAGATGGCCGACAAAGAAATGCGCGGGACAGTGGGAGTACAACTTCACTGACGTACCTTACGAAACTATTGCTACCCAGGTGAGTAAGCTTAATCAGTATTAAAATTATTGCCGCCTCTAAAAAATAGACTTCTGTCGCATTGGTCGCGGTTGACGACTAACGGCCTACCTTCCGAAGACGACCGACGACAGACTCTCAGATGTTCGAAATAAAGCCGTCAGCTGCAATCAAATTTTCATAATCAGTCTTCAATAACTTGACCAATTGTCATGATGCACAAGCGTAAGCGGTGCGCGTCCCTGGTGCGCCGGCGCGGGGCAGCTCCAACACCATCCTGGCAATGATAGCCGAGAGGGTTGACTGCCCTTTTATTAAGCGCTGCTGCCGCCTCCATATTATATAAGGGGGATTATAATGTTAGTTTATGTTATCTTATGACTCTAACCCTAGACTGTATTACATTGATTACTAACAATTTAATGAGCCCTTGTTGCTTTATCGAATAAACTATTATATTATTATTATCATTATTAATCCATGTTTTTTCTTATTACAGCTGAACTGGGTGTGTGAAAAGAATAGCTACGCGTCGACAGCTCAAGCTATCTTCTTCTGTGGTGCAATCTTCGGTGGATTCTTGTTCGGGTGGATAGCGGACAAGTATGGGAGGATACCGGCTCTAGTTGGTAAGGAATTTATATCTGTTGATATTATGTTCATTCATTCATTTATATCGTGCAGGATGTGAGGTTGTCGACCGAGTTCACAAACCCTTGTGTTATAGGGAAGCCTCCGTCCAGGCCGCAAGCAACAACGGCTTTATGTGCTTGCCGAAGCATGGAAACATCTTACTTTTCAGACATTTAGGGGGAAGGGGTTTCATTCTGTAATATGCTAACTAGTGAATTGAGTTTGGCCGAAATTCGAACCCAGAACCTTTAGAACGAAAGCCGAATACCCTCCGCTTAACCACGTTTATTTTATTAGTACTAACTGACCCGAATGAAATTTACATTCGAGTCCATGTGTAATATTTTGTAATTGCGTCTCCGTTTTTCAGCTTGCCCAAAATTGCTCTTGTATGTCCATTGTCCATGTGTTTGTTCTTCTCTATAGGTCGCGTTTCTCAACCGATTCTCGAGAAATTTTGTGAGCAGGTTCGATAAATATTACCTATATATTTTTGTGGAGTTATGAGGGTTGAAAACGTAAATTATCATAAATTAGCTAATTCGAAAAAAATATATACTCGCGAGGTCACAGAGCCTCTAGTTATAGAGATTGATCTAGCTTTAATTTATCCTTCCAGGATCGAACATGGCTGGGTTTTTGGCGGGAGTAGGCAGCGCCTTCAGCAACAGTTTCTGGTCCTTTTGCTTCAGCCGGTTCCTGGTCGGGTTGGCTTATGACAACTGTTTTATCATCATGTATATTGTTGGTAAGTCTTTCAAATTTTATGGCTTGAAATTCAGAGTTCTTTTCGGAAATAGTTTTGGGAGTATCTAAAAGTAAGTGTTACTCGTACAACCAGAAAGAAAATATTTGAGCGTTCGACGCTTGGTCAAAGAAAACATAGCGAGGAAATCTACACACTTACTATCTATATGGATTTATAAGTTGCACTTTGAGTCATCAACCATCAACATCAACATTGGCCTGTTACAGTCCACTGCTGGACTATGAACCTCCTCCACTTAAGTGGAGGGTTTTGCCATACTCTCCACGCATGAAAGGCGGGTTGGAGATCGCAGATTAAAAATAAATAAATGTTAACAAATAAACAAATAAATGTTTTTGTATTTGTATAAAAGGTTACTGTATCAGAGAGCGCTGCTGCCCGTTCCCTGTTCAATGTGTAGTCCCTAAGTCGCCTCTTACGACACCCACGGGAAAAGTAGGGGTTGGTGACTAATGTATTCTACTCAAATGTATTGGACCGTAACGGGCCGTTGATGATGATTGGTATATTCTACTCTGCCGTCACCACACGGCTTATTTTGGAAGAAAATAGGTTTAGAACATATGAATTTTTGGAAGAACATGACGTTATGAATTTGATGGGCACGGTCATCAACCAACCCATTATAAAATACCGTGCACTGCACCAGGAGAAGACAGTCTTCACGTAATGAAAGAACCATGTAGACTGCGACTACAGCATGTAATTTTTTTATTCTTGAGCAGTGGAAACGCAGCAAAACGCAATCACAATAGCACTTTCATGGGTACGTTTAGAAACCAACCACGACAACAGCACGTTCTGAAACCGTAACAGTAATATCTTGAATTTGTTTCCAGCGGTGGAATATGTGGGTCCAAAATGGCGGACGTTCGTAGCGAACATGTCCATAGCGGTGTACTTCACGTTTGCGGCGTGCATGCTGCCGTGGATCGCGCTGGGCTGCATGGACTGGCGGGTCTACAGCCTGGCCACCAGCGTGCCGCTCGTGCTGGCCATCCTCACGCCCTGGCTGGTGCCGGAGAGTGCCAGGTAATTATTGATATGAGGAAAATACATAAAGCCATTCTTCTTTCCCGGAGAGGTAGGCAACTCTTTTGCTTCATCCACATTCATTAATCTCTTCACGCATGCTCGTCGGTCTAAACTGGCCCCTTTCTGATTGTGGAACGTTCGCTTTGGCCTTCCCTTCCTAGAATAAATTATCAGGATTTATCAAACAGATAGTAAAGTCTGTTAGAAATAACGTCATAAATGAAACGAAATATCTGAATACAGTTTTTCGTCTGATATACATTTTCTATAGGTACTTTAGTTTTCTCTATGTGCATCATGTGATGTAAGCTGAAGAGCCGTTGTAGTTGTAGTTAATATCTTCCAAAGATGGTCCATCAATTTACCATTAGTTCATCCTACAAAAGATAGGTAGTAATTGTTTTATACAACACTGCTCCATTTCCAGGTGGCTGATCTCACAAGGCAGGATAGACGAAGCATTGAAGATCTTGAAGAAAGTGGAAAGAATCAACAGGACAAAAGTGCCCGACGAAATCATAAAGGAGTTTAAGGTGAGAATGAAAGATTAGACTGAAATTATCATGAAAGTGATGCAAATTCCTCGCTTGATTTGTTTTGTTAATTAATAGGAAATGTTCCGTGTTAACACACGTTGTTTTCTTCTACGGGAAAATATCTCAAATCCAAAGGAAAAATTCATCAACAGCTCATAGACGTCCCCACCGAGGGGCTCGAGCCTACCCTGAATTAGGGCGGTTAGGCCTTATTCAACTACGCTGGCTCAGTGCGGGTTGGTCGACTTCACACACAACCTTTGAATTTCTTCACAGGAGTGTGCAGGTTTCATCACGATGTTTTCCTTCACCGTAAGAGCGTCGAATAAACGTACATATGAATTAGAAATTCGAAAACACATTGGTACGTGGTGGGGATCGAACCCGCGTCTCCCGGATGGGAGGCAGCGGCCCTAGCCACTAGACAACCGACGGTCTTCAGGGAAAAATTACCCGCGATTAAATTTTAAAAGTTTTGTTAGTTCAGCATCAATGGTGAAGTTTACAGTACTCGTAAATCTAATAGGGCTTGTGAGAAATCTCATGATTCCCATCATCAACAGCTGCTGCTAGCAATATATATACACCCCCACCGAGGGGCTCGAGCTCACCCTGAAGTAGAGCGATCAGGTCTTTGTAGAGCACGCTGGCCCAGTGCGGGTTGGTCAACTTCACACTACGGATTAAATTTCTTTTCAGGAGTGTGCAGGTTTCCTCACGATGTTTTCCTTCACCGTAAGAGCGTCAAATAAAAATACATATGAATTTGAAATTCGATAACACATTGGTACGTGAGCAAACCCGCGTCTCTGAAGGGAAGACAGTGGCCCTGCCCACTACACATCCAACGCACTTAGATAGATCTTGTTAAATTGAATAAGAATCCGTTATTCGTAGGACACAGCAGTGGAAATAGCGAAGGCCGACCAGGAGTGCAAGAAGTACTCAGCAGCAGACCTGTTCAAGACTCCTCGTCTCCGCCGTCACAGCATCCTCCTGGTCTTCATATGGATCTGCATCGCCATGGTCTTCGATGGTCATGTCAGGTTTGTGATTTACTCATACCTATCTTCTTCCAAATAGCGAAAAATTTCATCATCATAATCAATCGTTTTGTCCACTGTCCTTAAAACTCATGCTACAAAACTTTCACTACGTATCCTGCACTGCATCTATTTTATTTTATCAATTTGTCTAATAAATAACTTTGAGCGCTTTATCTTCCTAGTACTTAAACATAACTGGGTTTGTGAAACATTCATTTGGTGGAAATAAAGATCTAACTATAGGTATAATATTTATCGATAGTTATAATCAATCATCAACCATTAACGGCCCGTTACAGTCCACTGCTGGACTATGAGCCTCCTCCACTTAAGTGTTTGGTTTTGCTATAATCTCCACGCTTGGCAGGCGGGTTGGAGATCGCAGATTAAATGGTTACTGTATCAGAGAGCGCTGCTGCCCGTTCCCTGTTCAATGTGTGATCCCTAAGTCGCCTCTTACGACACCCACGCCACGGGAAAAGTAGGGGTTAGTGACAAATGTATTCTACTCTGCCGTCACCACACGGTTAAAATCAATAAGTGTCTTATAATCCCAGGAACGTCGGATCTCTGGGTCTGGACATCTTCTTGACGTTCACAGTGGCGACGGCTACGGAGTTCCCTGCGGACATACTTCTCATACTGACCATGGACGCGTGAGTATTTCTATTACATCAATATTACACTAATATTATAAATGGAAAGTATTGTTGCTAATTTTGATGATTAGATGTTTGGATGTTTGTTCCGTTTTCACGCCTAAAATACTGAACGGATTTGGATGAAATCTGGAATAGAGAAAGATTGGACCTTGGATTAACATATAGGTTTTACGGTGGGCATCTAGTCTATATACCTATATATAAAAATAAATTGCTGTTCGTATGTCTCGCTAAAACTCGAGAATGGCTAGACCGATTTGGCTAATTTTTATCTTGAAATATTTGTGGAAGGTCAGCGAAGGTTTAAACGGTGAGTAACATAAATACTAAGTAACAGAAAAATAATGACGATAATTTAGTTTTCCAATACAAAATGGTCAAAGTTAGGTGTAAGGGAAAATGGCAGGACAACATCGGGTGGGTCAGCTAGTAGATTTATTAGTTGCGCTTTGAATGCTTAAAGTCATTCACCAACAAAAAGCAAAAGCCTTTTATCATGCTTTATTCCATTTCAAATTACAAAACACAAAATCGAACCTCATAGTGTTTATTTTACCGATTATTTTGACCTATTAAGCCGAGTCTAGTTGACATAAACAAGGTTTGCTATGCTGATCTAACCTATGTAACAATTTGCCGTTTCTTTCCAGGGTCGGACGCCGCTGGTTGGCGTTTGGTTCCATGATCGTCAGTGGTATTTTCAGCTTACTAGCCACCACCGTTCCTATAGGTAACCAGAGCAATAAAATTCTCAAAATCGAATCATAATACATTTCACTATTTTCATCGTCTAAACAATGACGGACGTTTTCTGTAACAGCCTGAACCGATGGGTCTTTAAAAGTATGATATTTTGCACAGAACTGTAACGAGGCATTCGTCCTCTTTCCTGTTTTATGACTGGCAACCTTTCTTGCTGGCAGTTTTATGTTTCATTTTAAATTCAATTCCAAATTTAGATTTCTTACGTTTCGATTTTGTCTTTTTTCTGCCAAATTCTTCACTTCATGTCCTGATCTCCGATAGTAAACAGCTTATCCATGTTACTATTTTTCTTAAACTGTAAGACTAGATAGTGATTATATAAAATATAGATACATAAATAACTTTTTTTTTCGGACTGTGCCCTATTTATCGCCACACTTCATCGTTTTATTGTTCTACAACACTCTTCGTGTGGTGAGCAGAAGCTTGTGGCGGCTGCTGGGCCACGCACTGCTAAGAAAGATGTTTGTGAGTTAGAAGGAATGTCAAGAAGGGATGGGAGTTAAATAGAGGACGAAAGTTTACTAATTTAAAAGCTTGAAATTTCGTATAGTTAGATTAACGAAATATTTTATAAGTACCTCAGTGTTTCCATACATTATGCAGTACTCCGTTTCCGATAACTGTGTTCCTGCCAAAAAAAGGTTGTCCGTAAGAGATCGCCAATAGCGATAAGACCGCTTTTGTGCACATATTATTATGATTAGTATCCCTTTATGTGTTCAGCAATACAGGGTTACTTAACAAAGGTGCACATTAAGAAAGGGTTTTTTGTGATTAAAATAACTTGGGTGGGTTCCAGGTATCCCGTCAGCGTCGCTGGCCATCGTGGGTCGGTTCGCCGTGAACGTGTCGTACAACATCGGGATGCAGTACGCGGCCGAACTGCTGCCCACCGTCGTGAGGGCCCAGGGGCTGGCGCTCATACACATCTCGGGTTACGTGGCGACCATACTCGTGCCGTACATCGTGTATTTGGTAAGTGCAATATAATGTTTTTCTTTTCTGTTTACATACATCGTGCATGTCGCCGTTACCTGTAACTGGAGTAGCATTTAGCTTTTAAATTGTGTTACACCACATATGGTGTTTAAATAAAATAAAATAAATGCGTTGGTAGTGCAGTGGAGAGCCGCTGCCTCCCATCCGGGAGGTGCCATAGTTTGAACTCGACTAAGTACTAATGTGTTTTGTACATTTATTTGACGCAGAACGCCTGCTAAATAATGCAAAAAGTTGCGCGACAAGTCGACCATCCTGCACAGGGCCAGTGTGCTCAACAAGTCGACCATCCCGCACAGGGCCAGTGTGCTCAACTGATCACCCTTATTTTCAGTCAGATTTCAATCCTTTGTCAGTTATAGTGCCAAAGACGCACTGAAAATTATACTTAGGCCAGTTTATACTTTGTCAAGTACAAGTGCGAGTTGCAAGTGCAGATACCAATATTTCTTTTATTCCAGGCTGTAATAGCGAACTACATCCCACTCCTGATCCTGGGCGTGCTGGGCATAGCGGGCGGCTGCATGTGCCTGTTCCTGCCGGAGTCCACCGGCCAGGACATGCCGCAGACCATCCTGGAGGGCGAGGAGTACGGCCGGGGCCAGAGATTCTGGGAGATTCCTTGCTGCAAGAAGTCAGTTTGTCATTCAAATCTTGCGGGTTGTAGGGACCAACTTAGCAGGATGAGAGCTATTTGTGCCGTCAAATGTCTCAATTCGACGCAGAACGCCTGCTAAATAATGCAAAAAGTTGCGCGACAAGTCGACCAACCCGCACAGGGCCAGTGTGCTCAACTACGGCCTGATCACTCTTACTTTCAGTCAGATTTCAATCCTTTGTCAATAGTATCAAAGACGCATGCAGATTAATTTGCTCTGATGAGCAAGAAGCAACCTAAGTTAGCCCAAAAAGAGACAGACTCAGATAATTTGTTTTAATTTTTTCATCGGGATCGAACTTAGAACCTCCGGATTGGGAGCCGAATGCTGACCCCATAAACATTTCCCTCGCTGAACCTTTTGGACTTCGTTTTCGCTACAACTGACGTTATTTTTTGCCTTTTGTTTGAAAAGTACCTCTTTGTTTTCAGAAAAAAGGCGTGTGAGAACTAGGAGGAGAGATTTGACTAAGATGCTGGGCGTGCTATGCAAGATCAAGAACATTAATAGAAAAACTTTAGCTGGCGAACTGTTAAAGCTCAATCATAATTGATTGTAAATAAATTGTATTATATTGATTGAGTTTTTATTTTTTAATGTTTACTAAACCTATAAACATAAACAACTGTCTTGAGACACTTCAATTAAAGAATATTCATTCATTCATTCAATTGTTCAATATGTACCTAGGAAGAAAGAAGTAGGTATTTGCTTTTCTCCCCACGACTTTTTTGCAGACAGAGAAAAGTTGCTGACACTGAAGGTTGACAACAACATTAACATTACGTTTTAGTCTCGGCTGTCCAACTCCGATAACCTAGCCCACCCATACTACCTTACTCAAGTCTGAGATTAAACGAAAACAAATCCTATTACCTACTTACATGTGGAAAATGTCTGTGCTAAGCTTAGACTTGTTTTGGATAAATTTATGCATCTTAAGTTTGTGGTAAATAGAGCTACGCTATACACAGTGTACTACACCCTCGCTGAATCAATTATGTCATATGGTCTCAGTAGTTATGGACGTACATTCGCTTCTTATCTAGACAGAATCAAGCAACTTCAAAAAAGATTTTTGAAATTGTTAGTTGATAAAAATGTTAAGGAAAAATGTGATAAAGAAAGTAAGGAACTGTTTCCATTATGTAAGATACCATTCATGAAAAGTTTAAACTTGTTATTGTTTTGGAGGAATTTAGAAAAATGCAATTTAAAAACATTGTTCACCATAAATGTGTCACTAGAGCTGTCTCTAACAAGCAGTATAATTTACCTAGGACTATAAATTATTTTGGTCAAAGAACAAGAGATTACCTGGTACCTAAAATATGCAATGAGCTATCTATAGATGAAAATGTAATATCTAAATCGTTATTCAAAATTAAAGCTAGTAATGTGTTTTTGTCAAAGATGGATAGGTAATCAAGTGTAACTACGCAGTAAAGGTGCAACAAAGATGCTTTCTGGAATGTGGCTTAGATTTAAGATTTAAGTTTTATATTTTTGTTTGTGTAACCTAACTAAATTAGAGAGTGTTGTCTCCGCCAACAAATTGCTGTGCAGTTTGGCGGGCTTAAAATTATTTTTTGTTGTCTGGTTCGCAATAAACGATTTATTTATTTTATTTATTTTTTACTTAAAAGTGGTGAGGGTTGCGGGAAGCAGCTGGATGCGGGCAGCGCAAGACGATCGTGGAAATCCATGGAGGAGGCCTTTGTCTGCCAGTGGACGTCTTTGATCGTGGAAATCCATGGAGGAGGCCTTTGTCTGCCAGTGGACGTCTTCCGGGTGAATGATTATGATAATGATTACTTGAAAGTCTGTCTATTTGGCTTTAAGGCTAATCTTCTGAATTGATTTAGATTATGATTCGATGAAAAGATACTTTTGCCGTAAAACTGTCTGTCAAACCAATAATAAAGTGACCTTTTCCGCCTAAAAAAGTAAAAAAAACCACTGTCACGTTACTAACACACTGGCCTTATTAAAAACGTAAACATAAATTTAATAAAAAGTTGAAACAATGGTGCTTTTCCCAAAAGAAGCTAACTAGTTGTTGTTGAAAATAGAACGAGAGATCATAAACAGTGGAAGTGGGATTCATAAACATAATTTTGCGGCACTCGCGCGCAACGTAAATAAAGACGTCTAGGGAGGGGCTTGAGTCGATATCAGTACATTGCGAATAGAGTAAGTAAGTTTCTTTCCAGTGCAAATTATCTAATAGGTATGCTGAACTGAACAGACTCTCCCAGAAACTTTATAAACTTATGATCAAACGAATGTTTGCCCCGGGCGGGATTAGGATCAGGAAAATGCTTGCAAATGCTTCGTAAAATGTGGCAGAAGAGATAAAAAAAACTGTTGAAACCATATAAATATTATAATAAATAAAATAAATGAATATCTGGGGACATTTCACACACGGCCATCTGATCCCAAACTACACAGAGCTTGTACTATGGGTATCAGACAGCTGAAAAAGATTTAATATTAGTATTTAAATCATGTTTCGTAGGTAATAGTAGGTCTAACGAAATCATTTACCAGAAGTTGAAGTATCACCTTTCTTAGTAGAAGCCTTTCCACCCTGGAATGGATATCTTCCGGCTGAACTGAGGAAGCTGATGAAGTTTCTCCAAATGGCCGTCAGACGGCTTTTACGACTTGGCCGGGAAGGGTAAAGCAGTTGATACAGTCCAGCACAAACCCAACACTAAACTACTTCTTAGTTGTATTAGATCCATAATAAAGACTACAACGACTACATATTATATGAGACTGAATAATAAACCACATCGACATCAAAAACTCTCCACCACTAAAACCTGACAAAGTTTACAAACAGTCCAAAAGAAATTCGCAAACACTAAATATTACCCAAATACCGGCTTCAAGACGAGCATTCGCCACTCAATAACAAGTCAGAAATGTCATAATGTCCCTTTATATATTTTCATTGTTATTCCTGCAAATACAGTTAAGTGTGTCAAATTTTCTCCAAGTAGAATCGAACTACAGAAACCAGAAGTTGGAGAAGAACAATGTCGTGAACAAAGGCGTTTGGGTGAGGAATGTCAAAGACTCTGATAAAGCTACAAGCAGCTTCTTGTTTCGAGGGAATTCTGTAGATGTGGATAATATAGTTCAAGGTGATTTCAACGCTTTTGCTGATGGCAGTGCGCCGAATTCACCGTATATTTCAAAATACGTGGAGAGGAACAAGAGATCACCGACTCGTAAGTTTTAATTTTGTGTAAATTTAGAAGTAAGCATAGTTCAAAGCAGTGATGTCACGAGTGGCATATAATTTTAATCTTTCTTCAATATCAATTTTAGTAAAACAATAATAATACAGATTTGCGCTACATGCTTGAAATGTAAATACTATTTCACCATAGGAAAGTAGGTATCCTGCATTTGATCTAACCTTACTGACAAAATATTTGGCATTTCAGATAAAAGAATCAGACGTTACAGAAAAGGTGAAAATGTAGGCAATAATCAAAATCATCATATAAATGATATTGACAACTCTGCTTCAGTCAAGTCCAAAGTCATTTCAAAATTGAAGCCGTCAACCGTTTTCAATGATTATCCGTATGAAATTGCTATACTACTCGGCAACAATAAAAAATCTCTCGTTGAAGCTCAGAACTATTCGACATACGTTATTAATGAAATCACTAAAAATGAAACCAAAAATACTACCATCTTACCACTAAACGAGGCTATCACCAATTTTAGTAACAAAATTGATGCCTTAGTCGATGATAATAATAATGATAATATTACTAGTGTTCCAAAAAGAAGTATGAATAATTTGGAAAATGAGATATTGAAGAAATCCGACAATATAGAAGACTTGAATAACACTCACGATCTTAGTCATTTAGGTAGAGATATTTCTGTGAAAGATGACAAGAATTGGCATCAGAATGCTCCTATTCCTGATACCAATAGATTCAATCTACTTAAGAAAACAGATGATAAAATTGTGAGACCTGTTACTGAAAGAGGTCTTATTAAAGTGCTTTCAATGCTAACAAATACATTTAAAAAGATAATGAGACAACACAGTGACATTAAAGATATAAATAAAAAACTAAATAATATGAACGAAGACTTCATGAAAAATATCGAAATAGTCTCCGATAAATTCCAAGACTTTGAAGCAAAGTATGCAACTTTAGTTGGTTTTAACCAAAAAATTTTAGAACTGGAAGAGAAACTGGTCAATAAGGAACAACATTTTAAAACTAAAGAAAGACAGTTATCAAAGAATTTGATTGAGTTTGAAATTCAACAGAAAAAGTTCCTAACGCAACAGCGACAATTTTATAATATCCAAAAATTGATGTTAGCACAAAATGAAAGAATAAACACGAAACAAAATGCAATAGCAAAAACTCAGAGTGAAATTTCCCACAGACAAAACAATTTTGCTAGAATTTTAAAGAAAGCTAAACAAATCTTCATTGATAACAAGCTAAGTCAACCTAAAGCTACGGCTCAATATCCAAGACTTGAGAATAAAACTGGCTACTATATTGAAAATACTGAAACAGGTATTAATCCATTAGAAACAAGAATGACAACATCTAAACCCCAAAATATTGAATCCGTTAAGATTAACCTGTTTTCAGTGCCAACTGTCGATCGTCTACAAAACCAAGATCAATTACTTTTAAAAGAAAAAGATGCACAACCTGTTGACGATTTAGTCTATAAATATTATTTTAATAATACGTTCATAGATAATATGATGAGGAATTTCTTATCAGGGTTCATAAGTGTTGGAGACCATAATGACAAAACACGTAACATTAAAAATAAAAGAGACGAAATTACAGAGAGAACTACGCTTCTATTACCAGTAAACCAAACTGGAGCAGTCCCAAATGGTAAATCTGTGGTTAGGGAACGTAGGTGGATCAGTCACCATTCCAGAAGGAAGTGGCGTCACAAAAATAAGGGAAAAGCTGGTACTGAAAACAACAATGTCGACGATGAGAAGGTAGCAAAAGATTCGAAGAAGGCAATCAACAATCTTCTTGATGCTCAACTAACGAAAATTTTACCTAATGAAGGTAAAAATCAAAACTTACACAAAAACGACCCCTTCGTTTCTATGGCAATAAATTTCTGCAAGGGTATAGGACAGAATTCGACTTCGCAAATACTGAACTGGTGTGTTGAGAAGGCCTTGCGAAGACTGGAGAATATTGGTACTATTATTTTTATTTTCATATCTGTCACAGTAGATATTTGTGTGAGTTTTAAATTCGAATCCAAGTCTGTAAACCGCTATCTGCATATTCAAGAAAATATTTTTTTAAGAGAACATTCTAAGCTTAGGATTCTAGCATTTATACAAAACAGATACAATAATGTTTTAGGGTGTTTCTGATCAAAACTTTCGTTTTCAGATGTCAAAATGCCTCCTCCCCCGCCTCCACCAGTAATGGTTGAGAAAATAATATTCCAACCTCTCAGTCCTCCCACAACGGAGCCAGCTACTAAGGTCACTGTTCCCATCATATCGACGAGTAAGTATATACCTACTTATTTTGTCCTTAGGCCACATCATCATCAACAGCTCACAACCAACCGAAGGGCTCCAGCCTACCCTGAATTAGGGCGATCAATAAATAATTTTTAGAAGATACTTACATCTAATATTTTGGTTGTATATCAAACAACAAAGAGCAACAAAGAGCGTCGGTGGTCTAGTGGCTAGGGCCGCTGCCTCCCGTCCGGGACATGCGGATTCGATACCCACCACGTAACAATGAGTTTGTACGTTTATTCGACGCTCTTACGGTGAAGGAAAACATCGTGATGAAACCTGCACACTCCTGTGAAGAAATTCAAAGGTTGTGTGTGAAGTTAACCAACCCGCTCTTACGGTGAAAGAAAACATCGTGATGAAACCTGCACACTCCTGCGAAGAAATTCAAAGGTTGTATGTGAAGTCAACCAACCCGCACTGGGCCAGCGTGGTGACTAAGGTCTAATCACCCTAATTAAGGCTTGAGCCCCTCGGTGGGACGTATATAAGCTGTTGATGATGAATGTAATGACATAAAATATTTTGTAACTGAAATAAACTAATTGAATTGAATAGGTCTCCACAATAAGAAATCCCGGAGGAATATGAATTAATTAATGAATGTATATAATGAAGATACTCGTAATGTTCAGAATCATGCACTGGATAAGAACCGTATCATTTTGTCGAGACCTGTCATTTACGTTTGCTTCTAGTCACCAGAAAGTGCTTGATGATTTTGAAAATGAACTCACGACGACGATGATAGCTGGTGATCCTGTCCGTGTCTGTCATAAATATGTTCAATATTGTTTTTAGAAAAACCTTCAACCACGCACTCATTGCCGCCAACGGAAAATATAATGACTGTCACTCCAATAATGTACACTCTTCCACATACATTCTTCACGGAAACCACGAAGAATTTCAACATGTTTTTCCCAGGTAAAAAAAATGCTATAGTAAACGTATTTTTACAAGTTCTATCTCAACCATATCTCAACCTAAGTGCAACAACTGATGCACCACACAATCTCTTTGAAAAAAAATGCTCATGACTGCACTACAGCTGACCATCGCGGCCCGATACCACAGTACTCATCAGTACAATCATCAGGCGTTATGATTACACCATCTACAGGAATATAAGGTTTCTTTTTTATTTGCAGATAATGACGAATTAGAAACGAATCTTAAAAATTATGGTAAGTTTATTAATTTATCTTAAGTGAACCAAGCCGATTATTTCTAGAAAATACCTACAAAGTTCAAAGTCCCAACATAGTATGCGTTATTGTATTGGAGAAGAATGGTTGAAAATTCTATACAGAAATTGCATCTATGTAATTACATCTATCTTAAAAATGCAGCTGCGGTGAGCAGCGTGTGTCAATGTTAGTCTGAAAGCTGCTGAATTGCAGGTTGCACTCCCCAACACTAAAATAGATCAATTAGTTAATCGCAAAGTCAATGATCCTTTACTAATTTCAGAGTTAAAACCAGATCCCGAAGGCAACGTTTACTACGACGGAAGTTTGCATGCCAGCGACATAATCAAAGGTCAGTTGACGAGTAGTACTCTATTTCGATGTTCAAATCCAAGTGAGACACTGTCAAGCAAAAATCTCTTTGTGAAACTTTCCCCAGTTTGGTTAGGACATTGCAGGCTGAATCACCTGATTGTCCGAAAATAAAGATGATTCCGTGCTTCGGAGGGTACGTTTAGCCATTGATGCCGGCTACTACCTACGGAAGAAGTCGTATGTCGACCTTATCAACCCACACGAGGAAGAAAAAGATGATGACGTCACGTACCGTCTGCTAAGGAGATAGCCAGGCAGGCTGACTTAAAACCGATCAAGTTTTCTCAGGTTTAATTAAAATTAATCGATTGAAATTTTTAAAAATTACGGAGTAATGAGGGTCTAAAACGTAAAAAAAATCATAAATTAGTCATCAAAAATATATACTCGCGAAGCTCACAAAGCCACTAGTTTATATTTGTTTGTTGTTTATTTCGTTGGAACCTTGCAAAAGCCATACGACATGTTCATCTGTATTCTACGATCATCAGTCTATTCCTGCTTCTAGATGAGAATAATGGCGACTCGGACGTCCTGCCGGAGATAGACAGCGTGTCCAGGATAGCGGACACCATGGACACGGACACCTTCGACACTCAGAGGTTGAGGAGAGATTTCTTGAGCAGGTGATTGGAATACTTAACACGATGCTCATACGATACATACATAGATATATCATCTTAAAGTGAAGTGTAGCAAGCTGAAGTGGCAGTGGGCTGGCCACGTCTGTCGTAGAACCGATGAGCGTTGAAGCAGACGGGTTCTTGAATGGAGACCACGTCTCAGGGAACGTAGTGTGGAATGCCCCCTGCCAGGTGGACTGCTGATCTGAGGAAGGTCGCTGGTGATCGTGCGCTTTAGCGTACCCTTGGAGTGGCAGCAGGCCAGCAGTGGACTGCAATAGTCTGATTGATTGATCATCTTAAAATTTGACAATAGAAAAGCCACTGTCACTCGGATTGATGTAAGGATTGTAACGATACTCCACTCATCTGAATCTTTTCAGGCATTTAGAAGTTATGGTGGAATAAAGGAACTTACTCCTTACTTGAAGGAACTTATTTCTTTCTTTCTTTCTCACATACGTACTCCTTTTTTGGGCAGTCGTGTAAAAACAGATGATGTTAAGTAAAAAAGGATTTCAGTAAGATACTAATAGCTTCGCCGTGTGATGACGGCAGAGTAGAATACATTTGTCACCAACCCCTACTCTTCCCGTGGGTGTCGTAAGAGGCGAATTAGGGACTACACATTGAACAGGGAACGGGCAGCAGCGCTCTCTGATACAGTAACCTTTTAATCTGCGATCTCCAACCCGCCTGCCAAGCGTGGAGATTATGGCAAAACCAAACACTTAAGTGGAGGAGGCTCGTAGTCCAGCAGTGGACTGTAACGGGCCGGTGATTTGATTTTGATTTGAACTAATAGCTTACTCATGTAAATAGTCAGCTCCGTAGCCTAGTCAGTAGTACCTTGACTACGAAACTGGAGGTTGCGGGTTCGAATCCCGCCCAGGGCAAACGTGTCATAAGCACTGTGTTGTGTTGCCTTTTATGGATGTTGTTTATTGATAGTGGTAACTAAACTAAATTACGCAAAACGTCGGACATAAGCTGTCCCAAATACTTATTTTGTTTTCGTTGCATTTCCATACAATAGGATTCCAGGAGGCTTGGTATACTGTTACTCCAATACGCCTCGGCTTGGGTTTATTTTTTCTAACACGAGTAGGTAGGCTTATCTGCGTTTCAGTGTGAAAGCTCCCTAATGGTGATCTTACACCTTTCCAGGACACTCTTTTCCAGAATGAAGTACGAGAGCATGTTGAAGAAAATGACCAAACTATAGAATAACGGAAAACAAGATGGCCGCCGCGGCTTCAACTTTTGAAACGAAAAACGAACGATCTTTTTAATGCAAGATTTTAAAGAGTTGGTTGTAGTCATGCATTTTCATGTCATCATACTCATTTTCGAAAAACAAAAACAATGCAACTTGCAAGAGTAATGATTAACTTGTTTTATAGATCAAAATGTTTCTTACTAAAATAATTATTATTTTAGCAATGCATGTCTTGTAAAAATGAATAAGTAGTGTAACTAGCTAGAGATAAATACTATTAGTATAATATAACATAATAAATGTGATTAACTTTAATGTTGCTTTTTGTTTAATCAAGAATCCTCCGTTACGAAAAAAAATCAAGTTAGTAAATAAAATTTATAATGGGAGAAAAAAAAACAATTTTAGTTTTATTGTGAAAATATATTTTGAATGAAAGTACTTACCTAATACCTACATCTTTGACTAGAACAATACTTATTTTCTTACTAATAACTAAATCTAAAATTATTCGAATAAACTAGGAAAAGAACATCTTGATTAAGTTTCGGGATCTGCGCATACGCAAGGTCAGATAAATCGTAAAAGTACAGTCAAAACAATACAAATAATATAACCAGTATAAATAAGACCTCGCTGAACTAATAATACCGATGGCGTCGTGTGTCAGCCTATAATGGGCTAACTCTGACGTTAACAGTACTAGCAAATGCTATGGTAAAGTGAAATACGTCGCCTTTTGTTCATGGTGTTCTCCCGAAATCCAGTTCAATGGAAAAAACTAAACAAGAAGAAAACTTACTATTAATGGATCATATCGCGACAGCCTATGATGTATCTCTATAACAGTGTTTGTGTATTTTATAATTGAACGATACATTATTATTTATTTAAAACGGAAACACTCACGTAAAAATGAAAACTATGTCTTTCAACGTTCTTCGAGTGTTTCCGTTTTAAATAAATGATAGGGTTTGCGAAGTTTACAAATAGTACAGTACTCTGTGGTACCTACGAATAGATTTGTAAAATTTAGTCCACCTTATTAACTACAACTCCTTATAGGAACATAACTTCAAAGTTATTAAACTCGTATTCACAAATGTTTAACTCCACAGATTGATTATGCACCAGTTATTTTGTTTTGAACCACAGGATAGAAATGCAAATTTTATTCCGAATATGATTCTTCAAGTTCGATCATTGTGATTACGTGGCTTTATAGATTCTAACTGAGACTAAGGAGTGCAGAGGACTAACCTCATTATTTTAACAGTCCAGGATCAAAATCTCCAGATATTCATGCGTTCAATCCACCCAAAGATCAAAGACCCCATCGCATTAAATTATCTTTAAAAATATATTTTATCTTTAAAAAAATTACAACATTAAAATATTAGTATTAATTGAATACTAGCGCCTGAGTTTTAATGCTAAACATTGAATTTGTGCCGCATTATTTCGTCACTAACATTTTGGTTTACTTCAAACTCAGGCGTTTCTAATCATAGACTATCCGCGCCGCCTAAACACTTAAAATGTTGATGATTTTGATGATGATGATGATGATGAGGCTGGCAATAGGTACCTTTCTATTCAAATACCTACTTCACGAGTGGTCTGAATGCATTCAGATGTTCTGATCCGATGATATAATGATATCGATGATAGATCCGAATGGCTATTTAAGAACAGACAGTACGAGTATAATTTAACATCGCGCGCGAATTTACCTATGTCTAAAACCTGTTGTTATAGCCTAACCAATAACAAAACAAGGTAAGGTTATGTGAGCTGAAGTTGTGTAAGGTTACGTTGAAACCTGATGTAGCCCTAAAGGCAAAGTTCATTTAGTTGACATCTCCTCCATCAGGTCCTGAAGAGCCAACGCTTTCGCCAGTCTCCTTCTGAAGTCCTAAAACAAAGATAAAATAATAATTATACCCTTGTTACAGTAATTGACTGCATGCAAAACATTATTTTGCACGTTGTCCACGCAAGTGTCCACGCAATTTTTCCCGTGGACATGAAATTTTTTTGCTATAAAATACCAAATTTCATCCAAATCCGAATCAATTAGCAGTCCAAATAATGGCCTGGCTTTGTCTGCAAACTTATAAATAATTTACATGATGCAGCGCTGCAGCCGACGCCTGGTGCGGGACCCTGGCTGCGAACATCTTGGGCGTCATCAAGCACAGCGCCTTCCCGTTCATGGGGAAGCGGTCAGGGTGGCCCCCTCGACGGGAGACCCACTTGTAAATAACTTACATGATGCAGCGCTGCAGCGGACGCCTGGTGCGGGACCCTGGCCGCGAACATCTTGGGCGTCATCAGGCACAGCGCCTTCCCGTTCATGGGGAAGTGGTCAGGGTGGCCCCCTCGACGGGAGACCCACTTGGCTACTTACATGATGTAGCGCTGCAGCCGACGCCTGGTGCGGGACCCTGGCTGCAAACATCTTGGGCGTCATCAAGCACAGCGCCTTCCCGTTCATGGGGAAGCGGTCAGGGTGGCCCCCTCGACGGGAGACCCACTTGGCTACTTCCGCGCGATTCCACACTCGAGGGTCTGGAGAAGGAAGGAAGGATTAATTGACAGAGTAATCACAAAATAGAAAATGCCTCCTGAAGAACGTGCGTTCCGATTCACAGAATATTCTTCGGACAGTCAGGTGATGCTCTTTGCATTATTCTAACTGGTATGAGTAAAACCGCGTTCCTCAAATTTTGCAAACGCAATCTATCCTGCCTGCCTGCCTGGGCGATAAAGAGAAAGCTCGTTTCCCGATCAGAGTTTCCTTAACAGCTCATATATACATTAGTGTAGTAAAGTAGGTAAGTATATTAATTAATTAATTAATTCATATTCCACTGGGATTTCTTATTTAATTCAATTACTTTCAATTTCTGTTACATTTTACGTCATTACATTCATCATCAACAGCTCATAGACGTCCCCACCGAGGGGCTCTTTAGAAAGCTGGGGATCGAACCCACGTCTGCCGGACAGGAGATAGTTGCCCTGGCCACTACACTACGTCGATCAGCGTTCATCCTCACCTAGAGGCAGGTCGTCTTCCTGTAAGCCCTGCAGCCGCAGCGCGAGCGCCGGTGGCAGCGACGCCATGACGTCATCGCGGCACGCCCCGCTCCCCGCGCATGCGCGAACCAGGCTCGTCGCTGACGGCATCCTTTCCAAAATACTCTGTAAATAAAAGATTTAAACTTAAGCCTTTTCTTCTCTTAAGCAAAAAAAAAATTGGCGAATACCCAACATTCTATGGCAAATAAAAGTTCACCCAATGGTTGCCTGGAAGCGATAAGGTCGCCAATAGCCTTTTCCTACTTTTGTTTTTGCTCTATTTGTGTATATTGAATTGAATTTCTAATATTAGAAATATGCATTCAAAATCGAATATAAAAATAAAAACACATTGGGCCTCGAACCACGACCTCCCGTAGAAATGGCTGACACTAACCGTTCCACCGAGACGGTATTAAAAGCAAAAACGTCCACATAAAATTATAACAAAAGAAAGTAAGAAATACGATTTTTATACTAACATGAAAGATTACAGTCAGTAAGTAAAAGATATAATTTGTCATCGACACGTTAAGAAGAAGAAGTAAGGAACAACTCTGATCAGTGTTGTTTATTATCATAAAGGTTGACTGGGAGAAATTGGACAAATTAGCAATAAGGCCATCAATACACTAACTTAGCAATACTTTTGTGCAATCAATCAACAGCTCATATACGTCCCCAAAGTGAAAGTCAAACTCAAAATAATTTATTTCCATAGGATGTTATTACATCACTTAGATCCGTCATTACATTTTTTTGGGTGAGTTCACTAACACAATGGCGGAATCTGTGGAGAAGAGCTCATCGAAGAAACTCCACAGTCGTCACATCTTTTGCGTTTCCATTTTTAAATAAAATATTGTCAATTACAAAATTTATGCTTATTACATATCGAAAAAGCCTGTTAATCAAACAATCTATTCCCATGGACACCTGTCTTCAAAGTAATCAGATATCCTATAGTAACCTTTTTTTATACAATTTCTGTTTTATAATTATTTTAAACTTGTCTAAAGGCAAGTTTTTAATATCAGTAGGGACCTTATTGTAATAGCGTATACAATTGCCTTTAAAAGAATTACTAATTTTATGTAGTCGGCTGACATAAGCAACCAACTTGTCTTTATCACTGTGCTTCTGAAAATTACTTATATTTCGTTTTTAACCGACTTCAAAAAAGGAGGAGGTTCTCAATTCGTCTGTATTTTTTTTTTATGTATGTTATTAGATATCTCCGCCAATTGCTAACCGATTTTAATAATTCTTTTTCATTCGATTGGATTTACTCTCGAGGTGGTCCCATATTAAATTCGTCAAGATCTGATGGTGAAACATGAGGTAAAACTTGGAAATTCCTCAATAATGTAGCATTCGCGTCGTTATTCGTCTATTCTTTTAGTCATATCTCAGTCAGTTTTCAACCGATTTTGATGATTCTTTTTTAATTCGATAGAACGTGCTTTAGGGATAGATCCATACTAATTTGGTAAAATCTGATGATGGAATAAGAGATAAAAGCGGAAACTCCTCAACCAGTGATAGCAACATGCATCGCGCGCGATACCGTTTGTGGTGGAATGCTAGGCAACGAAATAAATTTGTTTTGTCAGTTTGCTGAAAATCTACGTTTCCCTTGTTCCATTTATTCGATTTTATCACATTATTGGCGACCGTGACAGGGCAAGAACCTGCAATCTTCGGATATTGTATTGGAAATCACAAATAATTTAGCTTCTATGACCGAGTGGTCGAGTGTTTTAATCTTTTTACGGAGGTTTCGGGTTTGAATCCCGGTGAAGACACTCTTAAACGAAAATGTCCTTGTGAGGCTTTCTCCAGTTTAGTGTGGACATTGCTGCCTGAATCACCCGATTGTCTGAAAAGAAAGATTATTCCGTGCTTCGGAAGGCACGTTAAGCCGTGTGTCTCGGCTCTAATATCTACAGAAGGCGTCGTTACTCGAGCTAAGTCAGTGGGTTTTGACAAGGGCCCAGTACTATATTAATTGTGTGACCAGGGTGTGTGAGGTTGGTTGTCGACCTTATAATCCACAATATGAAGAAAAAGAAGAAGCCAGCTTACGTTCACTATCTGTAATCAGCTAACGATAGACTTTCAAGATACCATCTCAAACCTGAAACTCCTTACGAATAGCCCAGGTATCGGGGTAAACTGTAAGCTTATTAAGAGGGAAGAATCGTGCTCGTCCATACAAAAAGAGAAAACGTTTTTCCACTTCTATATATATTTTCCAATCTCCATGATGTTTTAGTATGTTATTGACACAATGAAAGACTAGGTTTATAGTTTTTGCTTTTTTAAAAATTCGCAATAGATTCAAACTTATATAGGCACCTCAAGTAGCGTAATTTTTTTGATTAAAACTGTGTCAAAGTGATTTGTTGAAATTTAGTAATTGGAAACCGTTTTCTCCCGAAGTGGGAATTTCATCAAGAAAAGTATCTATTGTCGGCGAGCTGCAACGCTCTCGCTCTCTCTCTCCTGGGGGTATAAGCGCACGAGCCATAGCAAATGTTTTCCTAAATACCTATTTCGTTAGGATCGCGAAGCTATTCTTTCCTCTTAGCATTGTCAGTTTAGTGGCCAGCTGGACTACCAAATGACCTCTTACTTCGTAGCCTCTTACCCAGTTTAACTTATGTTATTTTAGAAACTATTATATAAACAACTAAACGCGGTTGCAAAGCACGAAAGACGCAGTCTAAACTAAGCAAATACCAAAAATATAATATCTTTGTACTGAAACTGTTAAATAACAAAACCTAGCTTTGGATAATGAAGAAAAATAATAGAAAATGTGTCGTGGTTAGGATTAATTACTTACATAAAATATATTGAATAAAACACTGAAAATCATAAAATAAAAATAATTTTAACAAAAAAATAGAAACCTCCTTCAAATTGCCTTATATGTTTATCTCCACTAAAAAGTAACAAATAAAATAACATTCCAGATGGAACATGAAAAAAAATATTGCCAATATCCTCAATTAAATAGATAGGTAGTGTATTAAGTAAATATTTAGAATTTTGTACTTCCTTTTGGAGTCGGTGCCAGCCAAAAAATCGTCGATTAGTCGTGGGCAACTGTTTTAAGTCGTCGTCGTCGTCGTTAAGTCAGTACATATTTCTATATGACTATCAATAAAATTCTTTGATAATCTATAGCGTCCACTAAACTACTCGCGAAGTTGATCGAAGTAAGCTGAGGACGAGAGTATAGAGAGGCACTTCGTGCAACTTCGGACTTCACTTTTACACCAATTTGACACTTCGTGAGACTTCGTCGAAGAACTTCGGACGAGAGTGTAGTGGGCGCTTATGATATAAATGTTTTGTTGTGCTGCGCGGGATGCAATGCTGCACCCGATCAAACGCAGGGATAACGACAGGAGCGACTACCAAGAAAGTCCGGGTAGGTTTCATTCGATAAATAATTAATACTCGTAGTTTCGTCATCTTAAATTTTTGGCTGGCACCGACTCCAAAAGGAAGTACAAAATTCTAAATATTTACTTAATACACTACCTATCTATTTAATTGAGGATATTGGCAATATTTTTTTTCATGTTTCATCTGGAATGTTATATTATTTGTTACTTTTTAGTGAAGATAAACATATAAGGCAATTTGAAGGAGGTTTATATTTTTTTGTTAAAATTATTTTATATACACAAGATTGTCATAAATATATTGAGACACAAATGTCAGAATATTGATCTCTTTCAACTTTTCCCTCAGTGACACTCTAGGCCCTAATCTATAAATTGCACGAACAGCCCGTTTCTGCAGAATAAATATACTATTAGCATTCGCAGCGTGACCCCACAATAAAATACCATAGGTCATTAGACTATGAAAGTAACTGAAGTAGACTAGTCTAGCGGTGTCTACGTCGGTAAGGGCTCTAATTTTTTTAACTGCGAACGCTGCTGAACTCAGTCGGTTCGACAATTTTTTTATATGAGAATCCCATTGTAGTTTGGCATCTAAAAGATAGTCGAATCTACAAGGTCCAATTTCTGTCCTTTTATAAATATATCTGTAGTTACCGGTTTCACATTGGGTAATACGAATTTAATACATTTAGTTTTCTTTTCATTAAGTAATAAATTATTAACAGTAAACCAATTCACTATACTATAGATAGCATTGTTTACGTCGTCATAGTTTAATTGTTGTCTTTTAAATTTAAATATCAAAGAAGTATCATCGGCAAACAATACTAACCCATGTTTTGCTTTAACAAGATGAGGTAAATCATTAATATATACTAAAAACAAGAAAGGTCCAAGAATTGAACCCTGCGGGGCGCCCATACTTATTGAAGATCCGGGTGATCTTTTCCCATTAACATCGACCATCTGAACCCTATCTGTTAGATATGACTCCAGAAGGCCAAGAGCCTGATCTTTTACACCATAATGGCGTAGCTTCCTGACAAGAGTGTCATGATGGACGCAATCAAAAGCCTTGGATAGATCGCAGAATACACCTATTGCATCCATTGCGTCTTCCCAGGCACCAAAAATATTGTCAATTAGTTCAACACCAGCGTCGGCTGTTGAACGACCCCTTGTGAAACCAAACTGAGCAACATGAATTAAATTATTGACATAAAAATTACTCTGCAATTGATTAAGTATGCGTTTTTCAAATATTTTGCTAAGAGTTGGTAGTATCGACATAGGTCTAAAATTTGTGAGGTCTGATGTACTACCGGCTTTGAATAAAGGTATCACTTTACTTAATTTCATCAAGTCAGGAAACACACCATTATCTATACATTGATTAAATATGCAACAAAGGTGAGGTGCGATACAATCTATAATGGAACTTATAATTTTTACAGATAGACCATGGACGTCAGCCATCTTTTGCATTTCCAGGGATTTAAACGCTTTTACAATGTCCTCATTATTTACGTACCTAAATTTAAAATCTGTTTTACATTCCTCAAAGTTCTGCTTGAGTATAGATTCAGCAGCAGCGGGAGATGAATTTAAAGACTTGTTTGTTGAAACTGGAATGTCCATAAAGAAATTTTCAAAATCTTTTGCTACTTCTAGGTCTGTACTTAACAATTGATTATCTATTTTAAGCTTGAAGTTATTATGTGTAGCTTTGGCCTTTCCAGTCTCGCTATTTATAATTTTCCATGTCGTTTTCATTACATTACTACTAGATTCAATTTTGTTTTTAATGAAATTGGATTTAGCTACGGCACAAACGCGTTTAAACATTTTTGAATAACTACGAACATAATCTAGAAAGGCCGTACTTTTGTTATATGATTTCTCTTCATAGAGTTCATATAATTGTCGTCTGCTCCTATGAATTCCCGCTGTCGCCCAATCACTAAACAAAGCTTTGTTATTAACTTTTATAGTTCTTGATTTAAATACCGTATCATATTAATTTTTGACAAAGTTAAATACTGAGTTATACAATAAATTTGGATCGTCACTGTATGGTATTTCCGATAATTTATCTAAAATATTATTCCTATAGTGTTCTAGCCGAGTGTCCTCTTTTTGGTCCTTTTTTATTTTAATATTGAATATACCTATCTGTCCAGAGTGATCAGAGATTAATTTATTGATGACCGATGTGTAAGTGGGCGTAATGTTAGAAAATATATTATCAATGCAAGTAGCAGATGTTGCAGTAATTCTAGTAGGCTCCAAAAAAAGATAGTTCATGTTGTGACATAAAAATAAAGATTTAAATCTAGTACAAGTATTATTATCCTCTAACAGGTTAACATTAAAATCACCACAAATTATTAAAATTTTGTTTTTATCGCTGATTTTAGTCATCGCTTCATCCATTATCTTTTCGATTAAATCAAAAGATGAATCTGGTGGTCTGTATACGCTCATTACAATAAGTTGTTCAAGTTCAATACAGGCTATTTCAATAGTACGCTCAACAGACAGGCTCACTATGTCAACTCGTTCCTTATATTTAAAACTATTATTAACAAGTATTAAGGAGCCACCGCGTTCTGCTTTTTCTGTTGAACGAACTAGCTACGTGGTGGTTATTAAAGCTGAACATGAACTGATAACTTTTTAAAAAGTGCTCTGTAATACATAAAATATCAATATTAGAGGTTGAGTACAAGATTAGAAGTTGAGTTGTTCATGAACTGTAGTTCATGAACAACTCAACTTCTAATTCCTTGCTTAATATGCCCTGTATATTTTGATGAACCACGTTTAAAATATTTTTGCTTTTACATTTATTACTAGTAATTTGATTTAATGGGCAAGATGAAGGTATATTTATACAAATATTAGGGCTACTGCCAGAGTTACTCTCTGTTGTCCTATGGGTTAATTTAAAGAGCTTGGGACAGATTCCAAGGGGTATATGTCATTATTATTACTCTGCTCAATAGAAGCAGGCGTTTCATTAGTCAAAAAATTTACTGAGTTCAAAATAAAATAAGATAGCAACTCTGCTATCTGTTTTGTATAAAATCTAGATAGGTAATACCTATCCTTAGTCAAATAAAAATATTTTCCAATACAAATATTGGTTTCTATGAAATGAACCCCCACCGAGGGGCTCGAGCCTGCCCTGAATTAGGGCGATTAGGCCTTAGTCGACCACGCTGGCCCAGTGCGGGTTGGTCGACTTCACACACAACCTTTGAATTTCTTCGCAGGAGTGTGCAGGTTTTTTTTTGTGCAATATTTTAAGCATTTTTTCTTATTCTAATACTAGTTTTAATAACCCGTCGTATAACCACCAAACCTACTAATCAAAATGTCAACAAATTCAATGCGCAAGAGCAACAAAAAGCGTTTAAATAAATCTGCACAAAGCACAAAACCCCATAATGACGTCATAATAGGCCGCCATCAACTGACTCGCCCAGTTTCTAAAGGCCCCTAGCCCAATACATTGTAGTAGTAACCGCATGTCATTGTCGACTGGACAGTTTATAATCCGGCGTTTAACCGGCGTCCCGCATCCGGTTCCGGTTTCCGCCGGAGTTTCATTTCCCGCGCTTATTTGGATTATTGTGTGTTTTATACAAAAATTAAGTTGAAACTTGTTCAGCTATTACATAAATCAATCGCAGTTTTAAAAACTTAATTGCATTTTTTTATCAGCTCACCTCCTATTGCAACTGACGAAAGTGCAAAAGAGGGCAATAAAAATTACGAGTCCGTGCTAAGGGTCTTTTTCTTGGAAAGTGGTGAAAGTATCTAAAGTCTGTCTGTCGTCTATCTAGGTATTCGTCCTTCACGGCTAAACACAAAATCAATTTTGGTGAAATATTGTTTAGATGGACTTAAGACTTCTTTCTAATTATTGATTAGAATACTTATACTCGACTACTTTTATATACAAAAATCTTAATTCAGTAAATCCAACTTGACGATCGATCATGTTAATTAATCGTCGTCATAAAACACACATCCGCTTCGTCATGTCATGGCGGAAATCGTTTTCCCGCGCGATCGCGGATTTATCAAAATGGCCGCTTCCCGGTCGCGAATGTACTTTAAATGTTTTGAAAGGATATCCGCGACTTGTTTACAAACTGTGAAGAGTTTTGTGAACAGACGAGCTCACGTCACACACTTGATTATTTAGTACGATGTCTTACTTTTCATTTTTTATTCAGGAAAGCGGGTCCTTCGGGGTGGTCCCATATTTTGGTCAACACGAGTCAGTTATTGCAAGTAATGGCGAATAAAGCTTATTTTATAGGAGGTTTTTAATTACTAAAGTTATAATTATTACAGCAACATATCTGACCACCCCTATTTATTTTGTACTATAGGATATCTGATTACTTAGAGAACAGATGTCCATGGCAATAGATTGTTTGAGTAGCAGGCTTTTTCGATATATATTATATAATTAGCATTAATTTTGTGATTGACAATATTTTATTTAATAAAGGAAACGCAAAAGATGCGACGACTGTGGAGTTTCCTCGGTGAGCTCTTCTCCACAGAGTCCGCCATTATGTTAGTGAACTCACACAAAAAAATGTAATGAATCCGTCATTAATATAATACTAAGTGATGTAATAACATCCTATGGAAATAAAAAACAATTATTTGTAATGACAGTTTTTTAATTCCGTGAGTGAACTTTTGAACACACTTCAAACCGCTACAAAACCGCTAAAAAGCAGCGAACCCACCGAAGTGCCTAAAAACTACTTTTGTAATACACCTTACGTTTCTTCAAGTTAAGAACACCGGAAGACAGAACAATGAAAGCGTACAATTAGGCGTCCTTATTAGCTACATAGCAATTTCCTCCAGCATAACCGCAAAGGTCTAACGGACAAATTAATGAAATAAAAAAGGAGTTCCTTTTTCAAATGAGCGGAAGTGAAGATTATGGCGCGTCCTTCCGGCGGCGGCGGGGGCACGTGGTTCCGGTGTAATGTGAACCACAGAGAAAAAATATAAACATGACAAAATAATAAAGCTGGAGTTGTTTACTCTCTCATAGGGCTACGTCTAGCTACTTATACGAAAAAAAATTGGCTAAGCTTATAATTTTATTTTCAATACACCTTGCTCGAAAGTTGAACTTACGAAGGCAGTAAACTGTGCGGTAAATGCGTTTTATATTTATATTTGAAGCGGCCGCAAATCTTTGACGTCTTAAGCCCAAGTCACACAGAGCCGTGCCGGGGGCGGGCCGAGGCCGGGAAAGCGGGACGGTGCTATAGCGCGGCATAGCACCGTCCCGCTTGTCCCGGCCCCGGATCGCGCCGCTCCCGCTCTGTGTGAAAAAAGTAAAAAGTTTTGTTGATCTTAAACAGGTCTCAGGCCCGCATCGCCTCGGCGGCAATCCGGGCCGGACACAAGCGCCTTTCTCCAATATATTTTTTTAACTTGTTAGATTTTTTTTAAATACATTGTACGTCCCCACCGAGGGGCTCAAGACTGCACTTGTATGTATGTATATATGTCTGATGGGAGACGCCTGCGACGGAGCGCAGACGGGTGACCTGCTCTGTTTTAAGAACTATTTCACCCCTAATTCCCAGTTCGGTTGCCGCCCTTCGGATTCGCGGTGCATCGGACATTTCTCCCTGTTCCTTCGCTCTCCCCGGACGAGTTCTGCCCCCACACGTATCCTCTCCCACCGCTCCAGGTAAGCGCTTGCTGGAGCGTCCTAGCCGATTCACCCCACACAGAAGGGGGTACTGCTCCGCAGGAAGGGAACCTGAAGATTCCCCTCCACGGGGCTCCCCCCCCCCCTGTCTGATGTTCCTCGATAGTGCTCCCACACTCCCTTAGCGACTGCACTTACTGCTACCATAAAATAGCGTCTGCTACGGAATAAACCTCGAATAACCACTCAAATTTATTACGCCGAACATAAAAAAACTGTTCCAACAAAATGAGATCTTTTTTTAGATCCGTTAAAAATAATTTTGATTTGTTCTGTTCCCATCATTAAAATGTTTTAGTTTTTAATCAGTTTTCTCAGTTAACTACATATTGTACCCATGGGAATCTTTCCCGCGGTTATTTGCGTTTCCGGCAAAACAATGGCGGGAAACTGTAAACTGTAGTGAAAATCCCTTTATCAAAAGAGAGAGAGGAATTCTATGGAAATTCTGTTGTGCCCCGAGGAATTGTTTCATAAGAAAATAGTGACAAAATGTGGTCTTAAAAAATGCTTAAATGGCGCTTTAACCTTCTTGCTATCGAATGATCTGCTTTAAGAAAGTATATAATACTTACCTAGCTATTATCATTTCAGTTTTAATTAAAAATATATTATTTTCCTTTTCTGTGTAATTTTCAAACCCGTACAATAATAACCGGCCAAGCACGTATCGGGCTACGTCGTATAGAGTTCCGCAGTTGTCCAATACTACTTAGTTACTTATGTACCTGTTTGAGAGTTAACATTCATCAAAAATATTTTTAAGCTTCTATTTTTTTTAGTACCTACCAAATTTCTTACTTGTACAAGTACATTTTATAAGTTGATTCGATAACCTGTAAAGCCTAAATTGATGTTGATAATATTTCTTTTAAATTAATCATAATACTACTACCGTGGATGTTTTCTCATTTCCATTTCGCTGGTAGGAGACTCTAACAAAAATAAGTCCTTAAAAACGAAATATTTCTGAAACGTACACTTCTTGGACTAATTAATTAGTCCAAGGTACACTTGCATCGATAAATGGTTTTAACAAACCCCTATTATTTAAGACCTCTCCAATGATACCTCACACCCTCACTTCACGTGTACCAGAGGAACCCAAAAAAAATATTGTTCTTGAAGATTATATTATATTCTTCAGCTTTTTCGGCATAATTACCTATGTATATATATTCATGCCAAATTACAGCCTTCTAAATGCGATTAAAGTTGTGTAGAGTGAAAATTACCCAATATAAAAAAAATTGATAAATAACAAACTTACCATTTAATTTTTCTAAATCAGTAATTTTATCCGGCACAATCCTTAATCACACAAACTACCGAATCACTTCAGAAACTAAAATTTAGAACACTACAAAAATAAATTCCTAATACTGGACAAGTTCTACGAGATTGTAAAAGCACACGAAATGACCGATTAGTTTAAACGCGTCTGCTCTCATCCGCGTCTGGCGGCCGACTGACAGACAGACACTGGTTGGTTGCATCACAGGCAGATGCTCCGCAACTTATTTTTTTTTCACGCACGCGCGTTGCATTGACAGGTTATTCACAAAATGCGGAAGTGTACTTCCGACCGAAACTCGAACACAATACGAACGAATATTTATCCAATACATTTTATGATTGGCTGTGAAAAAACCGTTTTTACAACCAAGCGATTGTGGACAGGAAATCGTACAAAAAGATATCTTCCGCTCGTAATAAAGATTTACACGCGTTTGTTTATCGTATTGAAGAACATTGTAGTTTTGAAATTAAAAACGTAATGTGTTCTCACGCTCACGTTCACCGGCACTGGAGGCCTAGCCTGGTCATCCTAAAAATTTAGGGCGCTACCCTATGTTCTAGCCTTGTATTTAAAACCTAAAGACCCTTTTAGAATATTAATAAATAGTAAACTAATTACCTACCTATTAATTATAGCACCAATCGCAAAGACCCTAGGATTGCTAGTCAGCATCATCAGCCCCTAACTACCCACTGCAGGGCGTAAGACTCTTTTTCGTGCCAATGCCAACCTTTGCGATCCTGTGCAAACCTCAGCCAAGTCTTGGAAGGATTAGGATTAATTTATTCAAGGTCGGTGGTCTTGTGGCTAGGGCCGCTGCATCCCGTCCGGGAGACGCGGGTTCGATCCCCACCACGTACCAATGTGTTTTCGAATTTACCAGAAACCAGAAACCAGAAACATTTATTTGTTTAATAATAATAATAAATAAATAAATCGTTTATTGCGAACCAGACAACAAAAATAATTTTAAGCCCGCCAAACTGCACAGCAATTTGTTGGCGGAGACAACACTCTCTAATTTAGTTAGGTTACACAAACAAAAATATAAAACTTAAATCTTAAATCTAAGCCACATTCCAGAAAGCATCTTTGTTGCACCTTTACTGCGTAGTTACACTTGATTACCTATCCATCTTTGACAAAAACACATTACTAGCTTTAATTTTGAATAACGATTTAGATATTACATTTTCATCTATAGATAGCTCATTGCATATTTTAGGTACCAGGTAATCTCTTGTTCTTTGACCAAAATAATTTATAGTCCTAGGTAAATTATACTGCTTGTTAGAGACAGCTCTAGTGACACATTTATGGTGAACAATGTTTTTAAATTGCATTTTTCTAAATTCCTCCAAAACAATAAGAAGTTTAAACTTTTCATGAATGGGTAATATCTTACATAATGGAAACAGTTCCTTACTTTCTTTATCACATTTTTCCTTAACATTTTTATCAACTAACAATTTCAAAAATCTTTTGTAGGACATCACAACACAAAACACATACATAATAAAACAGAAATGATATGAAAAAACAAAAATAACACACTTACAGAACTGCCCAGAATTTCGAATTTATGTACGACGCTCGACGCTCTTACCGAGAAGAAACCTGCACACTCCTGCGAACAAATTCAAAGGTCGACCTGCGGAGGTGAAGTTATGTGAAGTCGACCAACCCGCACTGGGCCAGCGTGGTCGTGGCCTAATCGCCCTAAACTAGTGGCTCTGTGAGCTGTTGACCTCGCGAGTCTGTATATCTTTTCATATTTATTTTAATTTTTTCTCCACAAACATCCCCGACCCCTTGATTATATTTTTTTTAAATTTTTAAACTTAATTTTATTTTATGTTATTTATTTAAATTTCCAAAAACTGACTCGACAAAAAAAATCGATTAATTTATCGAACCTGCTCACAAAATTTCACGAGAATCAGTTGAAAAACGCGACCTGTAGAGTGAAACAAACAAACAAACAAACAGATGGACAATATCATGCGATATCGTCTCAAATACGAATGAAAACCGGATCGGATACGGATGAGTGCGCAAACGTTAGACGTGAATTTACCGTTCGTTTTTTTACGGATCAAAAACGGACCGGATAAGAATCGGATACGGATGAGTGCGCAAACGCCCTAACCATTGATTGCAGGGATGTGACTTATTCCAGGACAACAATTCACCGGCAGTGCTTATAAAAATAACAATATCCGTTTTCTTTCTTCAACGTCTTTATACTACTGGGCATTATTCCTTTGGGAACCGCACCGGAAGTCCCGGTGTCCTAAAACACCGGAAAGGGATGTTTTTTTAACGGACAAAGGATCGCCGCCCGCGCAGCCACACGCGCGATCAAGAGCGTGTTTGACTTGAATATTATTAAAGTATTTTACTTGATATGATAATATTTAATTTCCTGTATTCTAAACAAACACGTTTGAGACTACCTAGAAGACAAACCCTCTAAGGTATATAATTTTTTTCCTGAAAATTATTTCGCTTATTTATAACATAGCAAATTAATAAAAGCGCTATCATTCTGACCATCATTCTTTGTTTCTGTTATTAGGCTATTATATTTCACACATTTATTTTACGTTGTCTTGGCTTACCCTAAAATATTTGACGCCCCAGGCTGCACATAAGGCTACTTTTTACCATGCATGGGATTTTTTTTTCCGCAGGACAAAACGTAAGCAAACAGCGTAGGCTAAGCTGTGGATGGACATCTAATCCTACGGTGCGTTGCGTAAGTTACCTTTAGGCTATATTAATTCTGTGCTTAAGGCGAACTATATCGTCCAAAATAATATTTTTTATTAAAACCAACTTATAATTTATGTATTTGTAAGCAAGAAATTAGATAGGTACAAAATATATCGTAGAAAGAAAATTTACTTTGATAAACGTTGCACTGTCTAAAATAGGCACCATCTATAAATAAGATTGGAACCCTACACTTTGCGTGGCCCGATACGTACTTGGCCGGTTTTTTTACTACACAGTGGCGTAGTAGGTAAGGCCGAATCAGCCATAATCTGGCAAGTATGTTATGTATAAATTCGTAATCGTAAATAATAATCGCATCGCCGGCTCTGTCGCACAACTAAGACCGGAAATTGTAGACATTTTACAACTCCACGTCGCGACTTCCGGCTCAGATCGTTAGCACGTCAGAATAATACCGGGTCTTAGTGACATTTTTTCATAATTTCGTCCAGCCAAAGATTTCTGACGCGCGGCGAGGGAGCGGAGCGATCGTCTTTTGTTTCTATGAGCGTCCTCCTTACGTGACAGGAACTTTAAAATGTGACTTAATTATTGTGTTTGCAAAGTATTAGTTCATTGGTTCGGGGAACTGGTGTAAAATAAGTTGTAATCATCATCGTCATCATCGTGTGGGGCGTAAGGTCGACAACCGACCTCACAAGCCCAGTCAGTGTGTTATAGAGCCGCCAAAGACTCGTGTAGCGACTAGATAGTAGCCGCGAAACTGTCTGAGCCAAGCAGGCTGCCTTCCGAAGCACGGAATCATGTGATTCAGCCTGCAATGTCCTTACCAAACTAGGAAATGTCTCACAAAGATATTTTTGCTTGACAGTGTCCCCACCGGGAATCGAACCCGGAACCTCCGTAAGTGCGTCGACATCTCGGCCACTCAGCCGCGGAGGCTGTTAGTAAAAATCCTCTTTAAACTGTTGAGAAGTAATACTTGTAGGCAGACTACCCTGAATGCAAAGTTTCGAGTACATGCCACTACCGTTGAGGAGTTCCCTTATGAGGAGACAATTCTGGCTGCAGGACAACTACGGAACCCTCCTACACTTTGCGTGGCCCGACACGTGCTTGGCTGGTTGTTATTATTTTAGTGTATCAAAGTTGTTATCCAAACTGAACAGGTACCCATAAAATTTCAAAGTTGTTATAAGTTGTGAGAAACTGGCAGGGCCGTAGCTACCGCCGTATCTGCCGTATCAATTATACGGGCCCTCAACGTGCGTAAGCAAAAATTAATAAAAACTACCTAATTTTTTATTTATTTCAGAAATAACAAAAGTCGAAAAAAGCAACTTCTCTTTTCCCGCGTAAAGCGTGTGTGCAAAAGTTGGCAATACCTTATACCCTACATCGGTTATCGCGGGCTGCGGGATTTCCCCGTTTATTTATCCCACAATAATCGATGTACATACGTACGATGCGATGATAAACCACGGAGAGCAGTGTTTATTGACGCGTTTTATTTAATTACGCAAACATGTTTTTTCTTTTGTGAGAAATCTTTACCCTTCCTAAGGGCCCCCAAACATTATACGGGGCCCCAAGACACGCCACGCCACTGGAGACTGGTTAAAGATTCAGTTGCAAGATTTTACCCGAACACACATATTGCAAGTTTATATTTTGTAAGGAATAACAAAAAAAATGAGTATTCTATTGTATTGTTTTGTTGAACAGTGTGTATTCCTAAATATACCTATACACATTTCTTTGTTATTCCTTACAAAACATAAACTTGCAAGGTGTTTCGATTTTTTTATGTGAAGTATATATACGCACATACACAAAAACATTCCATGCAAGTTAAATAAAAGCTTGTAAGAAAGACTCAGTATGATTATACGCGCGTACGCAAGACAGCCAGCATCCCGCTCTGAGGGTGCGCGCCGACCGTCACGTGGCGTCGCAAAAAATGGCGGGAAGCGGAAATCGGCTAGCGAAGTTATAATAGGGTGCCATTACCCAATCAGTGTCGAACCCTACTCAAAATGCGGTCGAGTCATTTTTTAAGCGGTATAGGTATAGCGGCTAGAATGGCTGCTTTCTTTAAAGGCGCGATTCCATTATGCAAGTAGCCTGCATGCAAGTTGCATGCAGCTTGAGTAATGGAAACGTAAACTTGCATGCAGGCTGCAAATTGCATGCAGGTAGTTTTGAACTTGTAAACATAATGCGCAACTGACGCTTGTCTACGCAAGTGATATGCAAGTTGCGCGCGCAAGTGCCACAGCACGTTGCTTGTCCTGGGTCGGACACTTGCATGACAATAAAAGCGAGTTTCAAGTTCTATAAATTAAAGTTTACAATTCAAGTAACTTGTACGCAAGTGTGACGTCATACTTGCATGCAAGCAAGCACTTGCACAATGAAAACGCGCCTTTAAGGAAGGTCGTGGTTCGAATCATATTTATTTTTTAATATTATGAATGTTTGTATGTTTGTTCCTCGATCAGGCAAAACGGGCATAGGATGACCCACAGGTATGTAGTTTATAGTCATCAACTTATATGTACCTCCCCGCCGCCGCCGCCGCCGCCGCCGCCGTCGCCGGGGAACGAGGGCCTTGAGGTGCATTTTTTTTTTCTTTGGCATGGTGCGGTTTGCATGCACATCGCCACAGACATAAAAACGAGGACACGATTATTAAAAAGAATAAATTATAATAAGGAGCGGAATTTGGAGGATTCAGAAAGGATTACAGGAAAAATATAGTACTAGGTAACAAAGGACGTGAGTGCATTGGCAAATGCAAAGGCGCTGTGGCCCATTATGTACCTCTAATTAGACCATCGCCATTGTGTACAAGATGGCAACAATGTTGTTAGTTTCTCGGGCACACATCAAAGGAATCGTGGCGTAGTATGGCCGGTGGTGTTCACGCAGTGGCCCATTGCTCAACCAAAGATGGAGTCAACTGAACAGCCAGCACGTTTGCACGTTTACTCCGTTTGTCTTGTTGAATAGTTTGACCGAGTGATTATCCGTAAATCAAGTTTTAAAACATGTCCAGTGTTCAAATCCAGTTACTCAGTGTAAGACCATGGAATCCTACAATGAAAACTGCAAGTAACTATCTGTCAAACGGAATAATGTTTTCGGTGAGTATTTTTGTACCCTCACTTTTTAGAAGTCCAAAATTAGTTTTTAAAAATTTATGGCTCGATTGCATTGAGTAAAAAAGCGTAGATATACACGAAGGAAGAAAAAATTTTACGCGCCCCCATAGAGTAGTAATCATGGAGTAGGTAGTAATCATGCCTATTTTGTATCGAAACCTATGCGGCACCTATTTGACCACGAAAATTGTAAAAACCAAGCGGTTTATTACTTACCAGAAAAATGTGATACCAGAAAGCTTTGTAGTGTTGCTTGCGGCATGGTTTTGGCACAATTTCACCGCACAATTAATCATTTTGTGTAGCCTAGTAATTCATTTGTAATATTTTATGCCTCAGGATGTCCATGTCACATGCCGTGAATGACTATTTGAAAGAAAAGTGTGAATGTGTGTGTGAGTTACAAAATTGTATCACAGCCGGCACCCATAGTGCGTTTTGATTACTACTCCATCAGGGCGGGCGCGTAAAATTTTTTCTTCCTTCATGCGTAGATAGGTCACTTACAAAGCAAACGGAGTTTTTATGTATGTATACCTATCAATGCTCGATTCTAATACTGACGCGCTCAGTGCCCACTAGTGCCCAGTGAACTCGAACAAATGCTCGGTATGGACGGCAACCAGCGCAGCATCACGTAACGCCTTCAGCGCTACAGAACAAAGGCGAAACTGTCCAAAGTCCAAACGTATGTGCTAACTACTGTAACTGTAGATCGCCCTGATTACACTCGTTCGAGCAATGTCACACATTGTGAGCGTCGGTGGTCTAGTGACTAGGGCCGCTGCCTCCCGTCCGGGGGACGCGGGTTCGATCCCCACCACGTACACGTGTTTTCGAATTTCGAATTCGTATGTTACTTACGTGTATTCGACGCTCTTAAAGTACATCTGTACCTTAAGAGTGTCTATCTAGACATGCTCATAATTAGCATGCGTATGAGCATGCTTTTCAAACTGACACATCTGCTGTTGTTTAGCATGCTATTCTCAACCTTGCTAAAAGCAAACACTCCGGATCACGGCGACAAATAGGTGTAATTGTGTGTTCATCAAACCAATAGGTACTCAAAAAGATTGTCTGTATTATCTTACACTTGACTCTAATAGCAATAAGGCCGCCTTTAGAAATAAATATAAAGTTTGCGAACGCGTCACTGTTATAATTTTGTCGTGTAAGTAATGTATGTCCGTTCGCGTTTAAGGGTCAGGCAGCTCAGTTGGTCAGTGCAACTTTTTTTTAAGTTATTTGTATATTTTCTAAAACAATAGTTGTCCAGCTTCACGGACTGAAACAACCACTCCGTGATTACGGGTTCGAATCCCGGTGGGGTCACTCGCGTCAAGCAGAAATCTCTTCGTGAGTTTGCTAAAGCCTTGCAGGCGAATCACCTGATTGTCCGAAAAGAAAGATGGTTCCGTGCTTCGAAAGGCACGTTAAGCCGTTGATCCTGGTAACTGTCTAGTCGTTACACGAGCCAAGTCAGTGGCCTTTGGCGGCTCTGTAACACTGACACCAGGGTTTGTGAGGTCGGTTGTCGACCTCACACCCACACGATGGAGAAGTTTAGTTAACACGTACCTACCTATTGTCAACAGCTCATATGCGTCCCCTCCTATACGCAAGAAAAATTAAAAATCACAGAACAAGTATTTTATTGTAATCGCACTCAAATTAAAAAGATACGGATGTCAAAAAAAAGGGTTCCTGGTCCACCTGGGCCCCGTGTCACGAAGCAACAAGTTACAATTTGATATAGGTACATTGCGTAGCCAATTCGCTTAAACTGTAAGCCCTTATCGTTTTATCTAATCGTCTGCGCAATGTACGTCGAATTGTACTTGTTATTTGTAACTTGTAGCTTCGTTAAATGGCCCCAGGTAAAATCAAAACCAAAACTTTACAACTTAGGGCCTTGTAACTCTAAACATCAAATAACCACTATTATTAAAAAAACAAAAAACCCGACTGCATGAAAAATTTAAAACTTTTGGCGCCAAAAATAGGCCATCATGGTTTTTTTATAAATTTGGTGTACCCAGTGTCACTCTCACCAGTAAGACGAATCTAACGATACCTCTTTAGCTAAAATCCATCAAGCCGTTTAGGCTGTAGAGCGTGCCAAAGAAATATACATACATACATACACTCGAAAAACATAACCCTCCTTCTAAAGCAGTCGGGTAATAACGAGACCATCACCTCTCTGTATTAGGACTCACACCAAGGGCGCATTCCGAATCAGACTTTCAGTGCTGTCAGCGATTAGAAAAGCAAAAAATGTATGGCTGACAGTGATTCGGAACGCGATTACGGGTACTTTAATCGATGTCAGCGCGTCTCGGAACGGAACGCAATTAGAACTACACTGGCTATCGAATCGACGCGACGGCGCTCGCGGTGCTGGTGACGCTGCGTCCACGCTTCAGGGAATGCTGCGTCGGCGTCTGGCGGCTGCCTCGCGTCCGGATTAGCCAATAGCGTGGTCTGCACTTTGAATGATATACCGGATCTTACATTGGACGTGGTGTGTCGGTACCGATACGCAACACACTAATTAATCTAATTTAATACAATATGTATCACTTGTTGTGAGATACATAGTGTTTTCATGCGATGGCCAAGTCAATCTATTTAAGTATTTAAAACACAAAATATTTTTAATATTGATATGGTCACTATAAGATGTTGTTAGGTTGGCTAATTACGTAACAACTTAAGACAGAAGGACCCTTAAGTAGGGACTGAATAAATTAACCGACTTGGTATTACATGGATCTTACAACTTTTAACAGTAGAAGGACTGAGTTGTGAGACTTGTTTTTTTTTACAAGTTATATTTTTGATGGCATCCTTTTTTCGCAGGCTCAAAAAGCAAGCGTATACTAATAGATTTTTTAAATTATCTTGTATGATAAAACCTCAAATGGAGCCGGCAGTCTTTCATCTTTGACTCAGCACATCACATTTATTTTCGTTTGACATCAACATTACCTCGTCACTCGTCACCATTTGCCAAAACTGGCTTGTCTGTGATTGGTTCCTTTGGATTGGTTTGTGGACATTGGTTTCGAAATGAAGAGTGTTTTCTCCAAGGCCAAGTAAAGATTTTATTCCAAATAAAGTGTGACCATCAGGAGTAAAAAAGAAATGAGATGAATGGAGTCTTGCATCACTAAATTTAACATTGTATCTTGAAGAGTATCGGAAGACGCGCTCAGTACCTGTCCTGTCATCCTTCTTGAGCTGGTACCTGCAGTCTTCTACGTGAAGTTCTGAGTTCATGCGATGTCGAAGAAGGACGTGGATGAAGCGTTTGAAGGTCTCAAGAAACAAGGACAAGCTACCGTCGAGAACATCGTTAAATGGATGAAAGAAGGTAATTCCTAATTTGGGGTTGGATTTAGAAATCTTTAGATTCGATCGGAAGAAACTGAGCGTGTGGGGGGGTTCAGAGGGCTTAACTGAATCCCGCTACAACTAATTAACCTTCAGCAAACTTCGAAAATAAATTAATGAAAATATCCTTGGAAAATATCAATTTCCTAACCTAAATCACATGAATTGTTCATAAAAATGACAACTTACTTTTTTTTGTTCTTTTTTTAGTGGCGTAACTATGGGTGGCAGGGCTGGCATAATGCCACGGGCCCCCGACCTGAGAGGGCCCCGGGCCCAAAAGGCCGCTAGCTCAGAAATAACTAACATTGTAACAAAATTTAGTAAAAATTATGAATTTTATTTAAGTACCTACGTACCTACTTTGCTTTAAAAGTCCGGTTTGTTAACGTCCAAAAAGCGCTACAAAAACAATTCTGTTAAATTGCAAATCAGATGAAAGGAACGAAGCTATTTCCCTCAAGAAGAAGATCGATAACTACAATTTTATTATGTTATTGGTTTTCCATTGCAAAATTCTACAAACTATCGATGCAGTCTCTAAAGCTCTTCAGTCTAAAGCCACAGATCTTTCAAATGCTGTAATACGTTTAAAAATTTGTCTAGAAAAATTGACATGAATTTGACAATTTAAAAATGGAAGCAAATAGTGAAGCAGAAAAATGGTCCATCAACCCTGAATATTCTAAAACTCGCCAGAGAAAGGTGAAACGCCATTATGACGAACTGTGCGAAGATGAACGTCTCCAAGATCCGGAAAGTTTGTTCAAAGTTAACATATTTTATCGTGTATTGGACATCATTACTAATCAACTGAAATCGCGTTTCCTTCCAATGAATGAAATTGTTTCCCATTTCAGTGTTTTGCAACCTGCTACTTTGCAAAATTTAAATGATACTGATCTATTAAAAAAAGCTTTAGAATTTGTTGATATATACAAAAAAGACATATCTGAATCATTTGCCAAGGAAATTCTCAGTTTTCGGTCCACCTTCAGATACGAAATAGAAAAGTCTTCGTGTATTAGAGAACTTGCTGATTTATTAATAATAAAGAATCATTTTATATCGTGCAGCTTTCCTGAAGTATGTTTGTTACGATTCCTGTGACTACAGCCAGTGCTGAAAGACCATTTTCGAAACTAAAATTAATTAAAACCTATTTAAGAAACTCTATGGGACAAGACAGGCTACGTAACTTGGCTATTCTGTCTATTGAAAATTCTATGGCCCGATCTTTAAACTTCGATGATGTTATAGATACCTTTGCGGAACAAAAAGCTCGGAGAAAGAAATTTTATTTAAACATCTTATTAAGATTAAATTGTTATTTCATTATAAATATGTACTCCTAAGCTCTTAAAAATAAAATTTATTAGATGTTTTATCAAAATGCACACAATATTATTAAATAGCCTATTGCCCACGACTTCGTCCGCGCGGACCACATGTTTTGCCATATCTCCGGTTCTAGTGGGTGGAATTTGATGAAACCTGGCGCAGTTTTTAACTTGGATGAAATGTTATCGAACACCGAAAACACCATCAAAATCCATCAGCTGTTTTCCCATATGCCGTAACCAACAGATAGAGACAGACAGAAAGACAGACAAAAATTCTAAAAAAAAATTGTTTTGCGTTCAGAACCCTCTAAATAGTCGGTCCCAATTAGTTAAAAAAAAATATATTTCTAATTCTGTATATTACTACAGTTTTATAATAGTATGTCAAATTACAACGTTATGATTTTTACTGAAAGGGCCCCATCCAAAGAATTTGCCACGGGCCTCAGATGGTATAGTTACGCCACTAAGTCTATGATTTGGTAACTAGAATTTTGAGCCAAATGTTCAGCTGTGTATATTTTGTGCCCTTACATACTAGACTGGGCATAACACAAAGGGGGGGGGGAAAGGGGGGACAAGGGGGGCGCAGCCCCCCGCAAAGAAAAAAATATTCTACCCAGAAGTCGGAATAGTCGGTTAGGTTAGACTGGTGTCAACAACAGACGGAGGAAGTGTACAATTTACAAAACACAGAAGATTTTCAAAATAGTATTAATAATTTTACATTACAAAGAGGAATTCAATTCCATTTCATTCCCAAGTACAGCCCCAACCATGGAGGTACGGAGCGAACGGAGCGAGCATACCCCGGCAGGGGTCGGCGACCGCAAGTTAGGTCTAACCGGTTTTTAGTTCAAGGATTTTCGTAAAAATTGGTAGAAAATAAAGCAGTCGCCAAATCAAAAACTACTAAAAAAAAGAAAAAAAAAAACTGTCATTTATGTGTACGTACAAATTGCGGATTTAGATTACAAAATTGAGATTTTCATTATTTATTTTCAGAATATTAACTTGTTTGCTGAAGGTAAAATCGATGTGGCGGGATTCAGTTAAGCCCTCTAAACCTCCCTACATGCTCTGTTTCCTCAGATCGAGTTCATTTTTTTAACCGGAAATGATTGCACCTACGAGGCGGGTTTACGCGCACGGCAGTCTTAGCACGCTCCACCTATAGTTGGGTTTTTGTTCCCTCCACCCACGCTGGCCCAGTGCGGGCTGGTCGACTTCACACACAAGTTGTGACACAACATTTGAATTTCTTCGCAGGAATGTGCAGGTTTCATCACGATGTTTTCCTTCACCGTAAGAGCGTCGAATAAACATACATAATGAATTCGAAATTGGTTAAAATTTTGAAAAAAATGAACTCGATCTGAGGAAACAGAGCATGTGGCGGGGGCGGGTGAGGCGGGTGGGGTGCGCATGCGCATGCCTGCATTATTGCGTTTTTTTTCAGCAGCAGCGCTTTATTTCAACGGTGTTAATCATTAACGTATTGTTACAGCAAATGTACTAGATATGGCACAGAAAACAGAAGAAGAAGCAACCAAGATGTTTGCTGTGGCTAAGAGCGATGCGCAAGTTACACAAGAGAAGTTCACTGTAAGTAAGCTTTTCTTGTGAGAGCGTCGGTAGTGTATGTATTGACTAAGGCCGAGGGAGAACAATAATAACTAATACAATTGTCCAAAATTTCATGATCTTACGTTAGGGTTACAGTCAAAGTTGTTGGTGTCAGTATCATCCATTTGTGGCTTTTCATTCCTTAAAATAAAACACTTCCTACATTTACCTTTAATGAAATGAATGAAATGAAAGCATTTATTTCAGACATAGTAAACTAATTACAAGTCCATATTGTTAGTAAAATACCTACTTATAACTATGTTAGTAAAACTTAAAATTTTCATTCTCCATGACATGGATGGACATCCAATGTTTGAGGATAGGGCTATCCATCCTGTCCGCGACTACCCTCAGCAGAGTGTTAGTGCCACCCCGAACTCTGGCCAGCAGAGATGCCACTCGCTTGCGCAAGACGGCCTCAAAGCCGTCAGTTCCTCCCGCGACGAACATTCCCGAGGCGCTACAGCGTCGGAGCAGCCCCAGCAGACTCCTAAAGGCGTTATTGTATTGGACGCGCAAGGCACTATAGGCTTTTTTGGTGTAATTGCTCCACAGGTTGCACGTGTATAGAGTTTGGCAATAAGCCTTGAAAAGGGTGATTTTCACCTCACGTGAGCAACGTGCAAACCTGCGGGCCAGCATATTACACCTAACCGACAGTGCCCTGCGCTCCCTGTCCATGTCAACATCATCTGTAAGGTTTTCCGTGACCCAGTGACCCAGGTACTTGAACTTAGGTACTTTCAAGAGTTCAGAGCCGTCTAGAGTGACCGATGGAGTTGAGTAGGTTTTGTTACCTGATTTAAAAACCATGAATTCACTCTTATTTACATTGTACCTGAGTCCATGGGTCACGACGTACCCTTCACAAACTCTTAACAACGCTTGCAGACCACTTATTGAGGGGCTCAGCAGCACCATATCATCAGCATAGCTAATATTATTAACAAAACAGCCATCTATTGAACAGCCCACTCCCGTGCTGCTGAGCTCCTCAATAAGCCCATTGATATACATATTAAATAATGTGGGGGAGGTCAGTCCTCCCTGTCTCACACCACATTCCATTCTATATTCCTCCGAATACTGTCCTGCCCAACGAACCACATTAATCTGATTTTGATACCAAAACTTGAATAAACTAGTAAGCTCCCTTGGTATTGTCGTACTATACATTTTCTTCCATAATAGGCTATAAGACACCATGTCAAAAGCCTTTGACAAATCAAGGAAACATGCATACACAGGCGTGTTCCTATCGGTGTAGTACCGAACAGTGTGCTTAAGACATAGTACTGCCGACTCCGTGGATAGCCCAGGTCGGAAACCGAACTGAGCATCGTGTAATTTTACGTGGTGACTTAAATGTTTATTAAGCACACTGTCCATCACTTTAGCCAAGATAGTGGCTAGGGAAATTGGCCTGTAGTTACCCTTGTCAGATGCATCACCGGTTTTGTTTTTAATAATGGGTACGACTACCGTCTTCATTAAATCGGCAGGTAAATAATTGTGTCGAATACAAAACGTGAACAACATGGCCAACACCCTAGGGATATGAACACCTGCATGTTGCAGATGCTCGATGCTGAGACCGTCATGACCTGGAGACTTCCCTCTAGACATTTGTCGAATAATCTTAGCGATCTCTTTCGCACTAACTTTAGTCGGTGGGATTCCAGTCACTTCGGTATCAGCATCGAGCAACCTCTCACATGTTTCCTTACTAAGCGGTGATTCTACCTTAAAGTGATGTCTAAACAAGTTAGCTATATCACTAGCAGCATTGACTCCCTCCACACTAACTGGAAGGCCCACCCTATGGTTCAGTTTGTTTGTGGCTTTCCAGAACTGTACAAATTTTTTCTTTCTATGATGAGAAGCTATTATGTCCATCTTGATACGTTCTTTGTTATTTTGACAGTACCTTAGCTTTGCTTTAAATTCCTTTCTTGAGGCACACATATTTTCATAAAAACGGCCAGAGTCAGGTTTGCCGTAAAAACACCATTCTTGAAAGCACAATCTAGCCATCTGGTGAGCCTCCCGTACGTGCTTATTCCACCCAGTAACATGCCGCCTATTGGAGCGCCTTTGGCACACCGAGCTGGTAACAGAGGCTTTTTTTAAAATATTTACAATATTATTATACATTCTATCAATAACCTCACTATGCTTAGCATCATCACACAGACCATCACAACACAATGCAAGCTCTGGAGGGAAATCGATATCTTTTAGCATACTATTACAGGTATCATGGTATTTAGCAATTTGTGTCATATCCCTGTCTCCCCAGATTATCCCTTCCGAAATATTATTAGTATTATTATAACAAGCACTTTTAGGCATAGCAAACTCCAAATTACATACAAGCTCAAGTGGAAAATGGTCCGACCAGAAGACACCATAGTGAACTTTGGCACTTACTACAGTCTGTCTTGCCGCAACAGTGGTCACACAGTGGTCTAGCCATCTCCTCGAACCATTTATATCGCTAACATATGTATAAGTGGTAGCAGGTAAAAACATAGGGTCCACAATAAGTAGTTGTTCCTGTTCACAAAAGTTAACAAGTTCTTTATAGAAAAACGTATCCGGATGTGCATTATAGTCCCCAAGCATGTACACCAGATCCGCGTCACTATTATCAATAATGGCACACATCTCACTAAGGCAGTGAGTAAATTCCACGAGGTTTTCGTTACGATGCTTAGGATCATCAAAAGGCATGTATACAGAAAAAACAATCATAGTTCTACCGTTTAAGGTCACTTCGATCCCTATAAGACGTTTACTAGCACACTGAATTATTGACACACATGGAAAAACGCTTTTCCTCCACAATAACGCTACACCACCAAACGGACGGCCCGTCAACACACCTGTCGATAGATCCACTGCCGAGTTACCCGTATAGGCGAAGTCACTATCAACATTTCCCAGTAGTGGTATGTCATGCTGCAATAGCCATGTTTCTTGCAGTGCAACGATATCCGCCAATTTACACAGGTTCCTCACACATTCCAATGATCTTGAAACGCCTTTACAATTAAAGCTCATAAATGAGCATTATGTATGGCTTTATTCATAATGTCATTACTACCCATTATTTATGTCGTTGGAACCTACTGCCTTTTTCGGCCTTTCATTAGATTTTCCCTTGGATCTCGAAAAATCGACAAAACGCCGAAATAGTACTCCGTCCGGCCAAAAACGTTCACTTAGAAAGATATCCAATTTGTGTTTAGGTACCATTATTTTATAGGCATCATAACCTCTGTCTACCTTTGGATTCAATTTTTGTATCTGCACTTGAAGTTGGGTCTTGATACGCACATGTGTAAGTATGTCGCAATCTGTCGTGGACCTATCTACATTGTATAAAAACAATGGTATTTTGATGTCGGCGGCTTTGAATTTCCCGTCTGGTTCAGTTATTGCAACTCTTTTTTTACCAATTATCCTGTTTTTTAATCTTTTCCTCTGTACTTTTATCCACTCGTCAGAAGGTTTTTCTTGCTCTCACTCTCCTGGTACTTTCAAAACTTCCGCCATAGATTTTGTAGACTGTCGTACATTCATTGGCAATTCTGAGTGCGCAACTACATCCTGAGCCTGAGACATACGCTGATTTACGCGCACAGTGTTTAGCATAGGCGACTTTGAGTGCGCAGTTTGATTATTGAATTGCGACATTCGCGGTATTAAATGCGCACTCGTATTGTACTCCGTAGGCGATATTGAATGCGCATCTTTAAAACCAGCTGGGTGGGTAGACGTTCGCTGTTTTGTAGGCCCATCACTGTTGTTTACATTTGTACTACCGTTATTTTCCTGGATCGCAACATTGACAATTTCCCGATACTCCCGATTCACCTGTTGCAACGGGGATGAAGCGGTTTGTCGTTCAAAGCTATTTGTACCATCACAAGTGTAGTCTGGCGATTTTGATGATAAAATCTGTAGTCCAGTTGGCCCGCTATCACAATTGTATTCACGTAGGTATGCGCCTCTCTTGGTGTTAACATTGCATTCAAAATTATTAACTAATGACGCAGTTTTCAGGTTATTGACTTTAATATTGACTTTAATATTGGTCACCCTACTGCTAAGTTTGTATGGGAAAATAACAATGATCAATATCTCTGAAACTATGGGAGGGATCGTCGTCACATTTACAGGTTATTTTAATCATCCCCGTCACTAAATCTTAAAGAAAATTTAGAAGCCGTAGACCATCAGACAGCGCAGATACAACGAGCCAGCCAGCCAGAACATCAGGCTGGCTGGCACCAAGTTTTCATCGATTTCTCGTAAACGCCTTTATGTGACGCCATGAAACAAACGCTATGACTGTCACAAATTCCGTCACTAAATGCTAGTAAAAAACCTTGTTCGAAAACGCTTTCGTTGTCGATATTCAGAGGTGCCAGCCAGAAGTTTAATACGTAAGTTCAGCCTGGCTGGCCACGCTTTTCGTTGTTTTTTAGCTAAATGGCTATACGTATCTCAAAAATTCAAACTGGATGCCTGTCACAATTTTAGGTGACGCAGTATTAATAAGCAAGAAATAGTTAGAATCCCTTCTGTTCGGAGATTGAGAGACCATGCGAAAAGCGGTTTTCAAGCTGGCTGGACACGTTTGCGTTCGATTATCTCGGGTTCTCTAGCGTCACATAAACTGAAATAAGCGTGATTAGCCGTCACCTAAAATTATGTATTGACCTACTTAAACCTGGCTCATTTGAAAGAATTGTCCAGCCAGCCTGAGTCACATTGACTAGGCAGTGTGTCACTACATAATTCCACCCTTAAAAGAAAAGAAAAACTTATCTAAATAAAAAATATTTAACATAATATTTAAAAAGTAAAATGTTGAGAACCACTGGTTTGAGAATTACAGTTGTTTACAATACAAATTCCCTACACAGTACTCATGTTCAGTACAAATGCTATGTTTGCATAACGATAGCACACACAGTAAAATTACATACGAAATACAATGTCGCTTGGTAACGGACATTATCAGACGGTGTACAATTACATTAGCCGTAACTTATTCTATCAGCTACTGGATAAGTACAGTGCACAAAATAATGAGTTCAATTTTAAATTACTCATTGTAATAAGCTTGAAATATGTTACTCGTCAAACAAAAATTAATTGACCGAGCGAGCGAAGCGTCTTTGTTTCAGCTTGGCTAAATTTGCTTTTGTATGTCCATCTGTTTGTTTGTGGATTTGTTTGTTTGTTTCACTCTACAGGTCGCGTTTCTCAACCGATTCTCCTGAAATTTTGTGAGCAGGTTCGATAAATTAATCGAATTTTTTTATCGAGTCAGTTTTTGGAAATTTTAAAAATTTTGTTTTATTTAATTTTATTTTATTTTAAGAAATGTGACCTGTTGAGGAAAACAGCCTCAGCGGTAGACCTTGTAAGATGGCAACTCCCATAACTCCGTCATTTTTTAAAATTTCCAAAAACTGACTCGACAAAAAATTCGTTTAATTTATCTAACCTGCTCACAAAATTTCACGAGAATCGGTTGAGAAACGCGACCTGTAGAGTGAAACAAACAAACAAATCCACAAACAGATGGACATACAAAAGCAAATTTGGCCAAGCTGAAACAGAGACGCTTCGCTCGCTCGGTCAATAAACTTTAAAATTTAAAAAAATCAAGGGGTTGGGGATGTTTGTCGAGAAAAAAAAAATTGAGAAGATATATACAGACTCACGAGGTCTACAGCTCACAGAGCCACTAGTTTTTTTTTTGTTTTTTTTATTTGGTTTTCGTACAGAAACTACACTAAATACAGTCAGGTAGTTGAGCAGCCTGCAATGATCCAATCAAATAAAAGAAGTCTCCCCTCCGGGATTTGAACCAGAACCACTTGGCTCGTAAGCCGAGCGCTCAACTAGCTAGACACATTGTGGAAGCTGGCAATGGCTCTATTAGAATCGATGGCAATGGCCTCGATTCGGGATGTCATGCTCTAATTCTAATTTTAAAATCCAGCTATCCTTTTCGTTTTTATGACCAATAACAGAGAGGTGATGAACGAATGATATTCATTTGAACGAATGATAACATAAAATAAGGGCATAGCTGTCAGTTCAAGAGATTTTTGAGTCGCATGTTTTAAGTGCTCTCTAAAGTTGTGCAATCGACACGGCCATAAGGTTCAAATTCGATGTTTGACAGCTCTAATATTAGGATGGCCATCTCCTGTCGCTTTTCAATCTATAAAGGGTAAAAAGGACGGACTAAAATTAAGGATTAGAGCGTGACATCCCGGATCGAGGCCAATGTATCTAAACTTAGTAGACATCTTACCTACCAGATGAGCAGGTAATCTTTAGTAAGAAGCACAAGAGACACGAGGAATACTAGGATTACTAGGATTCTTTTAGCATAGTTGAGCCAACCCACGCCATCCATGTCGACACCATAAAATGCTTGACGATTCAATAATAATATCAAAACGAGCGGTGAAACCATTTTGAATACCACATATGATCTGATATGAGCTCCAGCTCCTTGCACCTTGAATGAACTCGTTTTTATCCTTCAAAAACAGTTTTTTGTTTCCAGCAAGTAATACAAGAAATGGCGGAGTCTGCAAAGGTGACTCATGAGCAGATGTACCAGCAGTTGTCTGAAGCCAGCTCGCGCTTTGTAAGTGCGCTCACGCAGGCGGCGGCGGCCGCCTTCTCCGGGACGATGATGCCCAGCACCTCCAAGAAAAGTCAAAGTCAAAGTCAAAATTAGTACATTACGATACAAGGATCGTAGACGAGGTGACTTTTGTAAGCCCGAGCCGCAAGCGAGGGTTTACAATGTCACGAGTTTGTTATAAAACCTAAGATCCGTGTGTTGTACGACGTTTTTCAATACACTTGTGAGAAAACTGATAGTAAATAATTAAGTTGAAAGGTACATACATATAGTACCCTACAAAAGCTATGATACTACAGGTAAAATGGATCATGTAGAAGTTGTAAAAACTAATGTAGCGTTAAAAAAGAAGCTAGCTAACCTGTGGTTGACAACCACAGGCGAAACGTGAAATTTAGGAGAACAGAGAAAGAGTTAGTTAAATTTGTCCGAACGGTATAATAGAAATTTAAAAAGGGCCTAGATATTGCCAAAGTATCAAAAAGGTGAGCCGAGAGTCGGGTCCTGAGGGGACTCCGTCGATATAGTGTCGCTGAACTAGTGTTGTGTTGAGAGAGTGTATCGATGCAGGAAGGTGTAAAGACCGCGGAGTACCCCGGAGAGTAATTGCCAAACGGGAACCAAAAAAAGGAGGGCCAGAGAAACCTAAAGGGCCTTTTTAGAATTTAGAAAAGAATTTAGACAGAATTTGGCAAAATCCGCATAAGTACAAAATTACACTGATACAAAAACAGGCTAAAAAAATCCGCGAGATGGGCAGTATCCCAGGGGGGACGCCGGTGCGCGGGTCTGCGGCACTCAGCTGGTACGGGCGCGGACGCACACCACGCAGGGATCCAGGCACGTCCAATGCCTGGTGGCCTCAGGTGTCCGGAACCACCGCGAGAGATCGTGAAAGGCACGGAGGGACCCTCGTGTGTGTGTCGCAGAGGCCGGAAATACACCGGCTAGTCCAAACGGATATTTCCGTGATATCCGTGATATCATTGTATTCCAAGGCTTTATATCATTTACTTATATTTATTTACTAATATTCAACCAGACTTATAGATATTTACTGATAATCTAACGATTCAGGAAAAAATCGTTTCTATCTGATGATAGACGACAACTCGGAAAACAATAAACAATTTAGAAAAAGGTCAAACCAAGAAAATTTGAAATTTGAAAATGTGACATCAAAACCGGCCAAAAGAAAAAAGAATCGTACCAAAAAGGTTATTAAAAAACCTGCAGTAATGCTGCACTAACCTTTATTATATCGCGCCCAGTTTGAGTATCCTTACTGTTCACATTAAAATTTATCATTCAATATCAACACTAAAACACTCATAAAACAACAATCAATGTAAAACAATTATATGAAAATTTTACAAGCTTGGCGCCAACTACAAAACGATAGTATGTTTCTTTTTTATATGCATAATTACGGAGAAAAGGCTCTGGCGGACATTCAGCCTCTACGAATATTATTCGTTAAATCGAGATAATTTTATTTTTATAATTAAAATATTACTGGCTGATAATATTTTTGATACAATTGAAATAAAAAATATAAAATACTTTTCTCTTTGTATGAATCGATTTAAATATTTTTATTGTCAAAATGATCCTGGCTGAATAATAAATTCTGAAGACCGTAAGAATTAAAAATAAATTGTAATAAAATCGCATTAGTGCGGTAAATAACGCATTTACCGCACAGTTTACTTCCTTCGTAAGTTCAATTTTCGAGCAAGGGGTATTGAAAAATTTATTTCCATAGGATGTTATTACATCACTTAGATCCGTCATTACATTTTTTTGGGTGAGTTCACTAACACTAAGAAATGACAATAGTAACCCAAAGGCAGCGATTACATTTTTCCAGATCTGAGACCATCTGAGACTTATTTGATTCTCTGATCAAAATTTTGTACGGTAAAGTTGCTTGAATTCGATGATAAGGAAAGTGTAATCACTGCTGATTTTTATTACACTCCTGTCTTTGAAAAGAAGAATAGGAGATGAGATGACCCAACAATGATGTAGGTACCTAATTTTATACAATACTTAAAAACATGCACTAGATACCTACCACTTATGTAAAAGTCGATAATGTGCAATGCGAAAATAAACTTGATTATAGGCTTGTGCCTTGTGCTAACTTCTCTCAAATCTCGTACGGATTTAAACTGGCTTTCATGCGGGCTGGAAAAGCGATTCGAGTGAAGGTTGCTAAGCCCATCGTATTATGATGTAAATAATCATGTAAGTCCAAGTCACACAGAGCGGGAGCGGCGCGGTCCGGGGCCGGGAAAGCGGGACGGGTGGTGCTACGCCGCGTCATACAAAATTCCGCTTTCCTGGCCCCGGCCCGCGCCGCTCCCGCTCTGTGTGACTTGGGCTTACATGATTATTTACATCATAATACGATGGGCTTAGCAACCTCTGTATGGCTGAGGCTTGAAATTCATCTTGGTGTTTCTTTCTTCACATAATATAGCTTTAATTTTATGTTACTATTAAGACCCTAAAGCAAACGCAAAACTTTCTATAAAAAAATATTAGAAATTTTGTAGTCTTAAACGTTCTGAAATTGCAATTTTAACTTTGTTCGAGTATGTTGTTTTAAGATTGGGGGGGGATTGGTTCAGAAAAAAACATGTTATTTTAACAAAGAAATAACTGTATCACATAACACAAACAGCAATAAAAATATTGTAAAAGTTACAAAAAATACATGAGAACAGACAAATTTCAAATAACATATTAATGAGTAATAAAAACAAGGGCTTAAAAGTAGACTTAAACAAAATATTGTAGACGTATAGCTAAGCTTACCTCAAGCAAGATGATTTAAACAACATAATAAATTCAGGGCGAAAATAAATGAGATAACAGAGTGAGGCAACATTTAAGTAAGTGTCCACGAACTGGAGGCGAAGAAGTAGCCGTTTCGCGACATCTTGCATGTCCAGGAAGGGGAAAGTTGATGCATAGGGAAGGAGGATATAGTCGATATTTGTAGGGGGATCGAGTTTTTATCCGTATGACCGGGACTTCGGTAACACTATGACGTTAGATGGTTGATACGCATTATACGCAGTGGACTAAGGGATCAGGACACCGAATACCGTGGGATCTATTCATCGGTCCAATCGTACCTAACCTACGCGGCGATAGCAATTAGTATGGTATCACAGGTGGTTCTAATTGGACCGTCCAAATTTTATGGTACGTAAAAACCTGCAGTCAGTTCAGAGCTTCACGCTAACTCTGCTAACGGTTAACCCGGTACTTGAATGGGGTACAAACACAGATTCTTCCCTCATAAGACCGCTTTCATGCTGGTGACGAGGATGAATCCTACCATAACATACAAAAATAAAATATTTAAAAAAATACCGTACGATAGTGCGTGAATAATTTTATTGAAATCAAGAATTTCAGTTGCGATTGCGAAGACGCTTTTCAATGTTCCCGTCGTCGTGGGGCCCGGCAATCGATACGGGAAGAAATCGCGCGGTTTGTCATCAGACAGACACGATCAGTATTGTGTGCAGTGTGTTTACGAACTAACAAAAAATATTAAGATTAAGTAAGTATAATAATGTGCATCGCCTGTGTTGACATCTCGCCGTTTCGCTATTTCAGTCCACCCGCGAGGACCGCGACCATGGCTCATGCGTGATGCGACTGAGTCGAAACGTCGGGAAAGAAAGGTAGATCAATTTCACTTGTTTTACCTAAAGTGCCCTAAGTTACTATAGCGACCGTTCCACTAACACCCGTGTAACATATTCGAGTACTCGGCTTGATCATCGACAAGAACTTGACTGCTGTGGTGTATAAGGGCCTGGCGGACAGCGAAAGCCTCCTGGAGACTGAGTCCTGAAATCGTCAGACACTAATACATCGGAGCGATAGAACCAATCCTCCTACACACAGCCAGTTCACGGGCAAGCAGCACGTCTAGATATGAGTCCGCCGATAGTTGTCGAAGTGACGATTTTCAGTGATTTTTGTGCTGCCCATGCCGAGCACCGGAGCGCCTCAATAGGCGACGGGCAAGCTGTAACGTCACATACCTATGTGACGCGGACATGTTAAGAATGGCTTGCAGGGTGGAAAGACCCATGCCTCAAAGTCACGGCATGATGGTGACAGTTTACCCTTCAGACACGACTGGGGGTGGCAACCACGAAGAGATAAAGGCCATCCTAGAATCTCGGCGTTCAGTTGTCTCGTTTTCGGAAGGTCGCTAATGCTGGAGTACTGCTTCAAACAACAACATCAGAGACCATAAGATCAAACAGACGATGCCAGCGACAGTGATGTAGGCGACGCGACGATACCAGAGGAAAGGGCGCCTCTTTTCGCAGTAATTAATGTGGAAGGCGAGATCAATGACGAGAGTTTCATGGACGCGCTTATGAAGCAGAATTTCGATGAAGTCACAGAATAGCCCGCCGCCAGATAAAAAAGGAATCGGCGACTACGGTGGTTTTACGCTGTAGTCAGGCGACGCCTCAGGCACCTGTCAGATAGAAACGCGCCTACACCGGCTGGGAGAGGTACCTAGTATAGAACTTCGTGATCATAGTAATGGTGCCCTTTAGACACAGTACTCAGTAGGGTAATTTTAAGATCGTCGTCGGGCACCATTAGTATTAAGCGCGTCTCCCGCGAGCCGCGTCGCAAGAATCAAATCGTAGATAACCCCCCGAGAACGACGAGAGTTGCCATTAGAAACGTGGTGCATCATCCCCCACTGTCCATCTAGCTGTGGCGGAACAGGACGCCGACCTTGTGGGTGAGTTCACTACAGACCCTCCCCTAGTTGACGTCGGTGGTGCCGCCGTGACGGACAGTCACACCTCGGCACCCAAGCGCGGTCTGCCCTCGTCTGAGAATGCTGCTACTCAGCCTCGCAGGGTCCCAGCCGCAGTACAGCGGGAGTCGATGCCTCCGATCGCTGGGCTGTCTGGGGGTGGGCCGCAGCCGCTATCGCAGCCTGCAGTGCAGCCTTTATCCCAGCAGAGTGCTGAATCCACCTCGGCTTCCGTCACCGAGATTCTGTCAACGCTGAATGCGGAATCGCTGCTGGATGCGTCTGATCGTGCAGCCAAGGAGATAATGGAGGCAGTTGGGTCGCGGACCAGCAAGCTCAACAAGCAGGAGATCTGGGGGGTAGGTGTGCAGGTGCAGCAGCTGCAGGCCATTGTGGGTGCTATGGCGCTTAGGTTGGCGCGCCTGGAGACTGCCGCTGACGCTCGCCGTGATGCCTTCCCGGGGATCACAGTCTCGGAGCCCGTTGCTGCGGGTCCTGGTGGTGGGTCCAGGATGGACTACTCGGCGGCTCTCAAAATGCCGGGTGCGCAGGTTCCCGTTCCCATGCGGCGCCAGGGTCCGGCCGTTCTCATATATCCGGCCGCAGATTCTGAGATCAAGTCGTCGGACGAGACAAAAAGGATGCTCCAGAGTGCAGTGAAGCCAGGTGAGTCTGGGTTCAAGGTGCAGAGCGTCAGAAAGGTAGGTAACTCAGGCGTCATAGTTCGCACTACCTCTTCGGATGCTGCTCAGAAGCTACGGGACGCCGTGCCAGCAGGGTTGCGTGCCGTGGAGCCGCGGGTTAGGAAGCCCAGGATTACCCTTCGGTACATCCGCGCCGACATCTCAGGCGAGGAGCTGCTCAAGGAGCTTTTTAGGATTAACATCAAGGACGTCCCTGGCTGGACCTATGAGAAGTTTTGCGAAGAGTGCAAATTCGCCGCCAGGAAGTCTGTGGGTCAACGTTTCCTCGTCATTCTTGAGTGCAGCCGCGCTCTCAGGGACGTGCTCATCGCACTCGGGCGTGTGTACGTAGGATGGGATGAGGCAGAGGTGTGTGACGACGTCTGGGCAACCTGCTGCAACAAGTGTCAGCAGTATGGGCACCCGTTCAAATACTGCCGCGCCGCTGCCTTCACCTGCGGTAAGTGCGGGGAGGAGGGTCATCGCAGCTCTGAATGCTCCTCTCAGGATACCTGCTGTGCCAACTGTAAGAGGTTTAAGCGTGGTGATGCCGCTACGCACAAAACGGCAGACCGCCAGTGCCCAGCGCGTAAGTTTGCGGAGTCCCAGGCAGCCAATTCCATTCAGTATGGATAGACACCAGCCAAGAACACTTCAAGTGGGTCAGCTTAATCTTCAGGGCTCGGCTGCTGCCACCAAGGAGCTGCTGGTCATCGCCCGTTCCCTGGGTTTGGATATCGTCCTGGTACAGGAGCAGTATGCCGCCACTGCCGGTATCCTGCAGTGCGGGGAGCATCCAGCGGCTGGGATAGTGGTGGTGAACCCCAGGTTAGCTGTCACAGTGCTGGACGAATTGAGCAGCTCTCATTGCTTGGTTGCCCACATTGTCCATGGTAACGACAGTTTTCACTTTGTGTCAGCATACTTCCAGTACAGCCATGATGTCGCCATCCACGTGTCGGGCCTGGAGCGTGTCCTGACCAAACTGGGTGACAGCCGTGTGTTAGTTGGAGTGGACAGCAACGCACACTTTCCTATGTGGCACAGTGAGTGGCGCCAGCGCACGGATCGGGGCCACGACGCGGTCCGTCGTCGAACCCTGGTGGAAGGCATCATCCTTGAGAGGGACCCCATCGTCCATAATGTTGCTGGGCAGCCGCACACCTTCTACGGCCCCAATGGTAAGTCTAACGTAGACATTACTCTTTCCACCAGAGGGCTCAGTGTTCGGGACTGGCGCGTGCATGCGGGGGCGAGCCTCAGCGACCACCAGCTTATTACTTTCTCTGTGCTGACCCCAGCGTCGACACCATCTGCTGCCAGAGCTGTGGACGACCTTCCAGTTAGGTTTCGGGACCGTGGGGTTGATTGGGACCTCTTTTGCTCCACCTTATCTGCCCGTATGGACCAGCTGCACTCTGACATGTCTGCGGCCGACTACTGCAAGCGGTATTCCGAGATTCTTCTGCGCACGGCAACGGAATGTCTAGGCAAATGCTCGAGGACTAAGAGCGAGAAGTATGAGTGGTGGTCTCCATCCCTGGACGCATTAAGACTCCAAGTCGGTAGGGCTCGTCGCAAATGGCAAGGGTCACGTAGTCAAGGTGGCGATACTGAGGAACGCTTGCATGACGACCTTCGTGCCAAACGCATCGCGTACAAGCATGCTATGAGAGAAGCGGAGATGGAGTTCTATGTGCAGTTGGCGGAGTCAGGGAATGAGGACCCTTGGGGAGTGGCGTATAGAGAGGCCAGTGGGCGTAGACGCCCCCCCTCCAACGTAATCAGTAGTCTGAAACTAGCCGAGGGATATACCATGAAGACAGGTGACACCATGGCGGGTCTGGTTGGCGCGTTGTGCCCGGATGACGACCCCGGAAAGGACACCCCCTACCACAGGGAAGTTCGATGTGCGGCTGCCATTGCTCCGTCAGGGAGCGATGCGCTAGCCCCTAGCATCGACGCAGTAGAGCGTATTATCCGGTCCTTGCCGAACACGGCTCCTGGCTTTGACGGTGTCACTTCCAGGATTGTGAAGTGGGCGTGGAAAGCTACAGGTGCAGAAATGTATTTGATGTTCAGCAAGTGTGTAGCTGAGGGTGTCTTTCCGGACTGCTGGAAGCTGGGGCAACTTATCGTCCTGCCAAAGGGCAACAGCAAACCGCTGTCTGACCCGAAGGCCTACAGGCCTATCACATTGCTGCCGATTTTAGGGAAGGTTCTAGAGAGAGTCCTTTTGTCCTGCTCTCCTTGTTTGACGCGGGGGGTGGCGGAGGGCCAGCACGGTTTTTGCCGTGGTCGCTCGACCTCCACTGCCCTGCTCCGTTTGAACGAGATAATAGACAACAGTGCTGAAAAATATGTCCAGCTGATCTTTCTGGACATCTCGGGTGCATTTGATAATGCGTGGTGGCCGATGATCCTCCTTAAGGCCAAACAGTGGAGTATTGCTCCGAATATCTACCGCTTGCTGGTCAGCTATTTCACAGACCGCACTGTCACCTTGGTTGCGGGTGATCAGAGGGCTAGCAAGCGAAGCACCATGGGATGTCCACAGGGATCGGTGTTGGGTCCCACATTATGGAATCTTCTCCTCAACGACATACTGCTACTGCCCTTCCCGGAGGGGGTGACCTTAATTGCATACGCTGATGATGTGACTGTTGTTATTGAGGCTTCATCTAGGGCACAGATTGAGCGGAAAGCGGGTTCGGCGTTGGAAGCTATCGCGGAGTGGGGCGGACGTAATAAGCTTAGCTTCTCTCCTGCGAAGTCGATGACAATGACCTGCAAGGGCCAGTTCGCTCGTGCACCGACTATCAGGATGGATGGAGCCTCCATAGCATCGGTCGCTCAGGCGCGTGTATTGGGTATCACCCTGGACCATGCGAGGTCCTACATCCCGCATGCTAAAGTGATTGGGGAGAGCGCTGCCAACTGCTTTGGCAAGATGTCCCGGGTTTCAACTACTCGTTGGGGACTCCGATACCGAGCGCTGAGGATGTTGTACCGTGGGACGTACGTGTCGGTACTTACATATGCTGCGGGTGTATGGTATCATCGATGGTCCACCTTCGCCGTGAAGAGGCGCCTATTGTCGACTCAGCGCTCGTCGCTGTGTCTGCTCACCAAGGCGTACCGCTCGTGCAGCACGGCAGCACTGCCGGTCTTGGCCGGTACCCTGCCTGCTGACCTGGAGGTCTTGCGTGTGGGCAGATTTGGGGAAGAGATTCCGGGATTGGCTCCCAGGGAGATCAGGGCAAGACGGCTGTCGATTGTGAAGGAAGTTGTTGACCTCTGGCAGGAGCGATGGGAGGGTAGCGAAAATGGGAGGGACCTGTACAGATTCTTTCCCTCGGTTGGTGTTCGGCTGGATTGCTATTGGGTAGAACCTGACTACGTAGTGTCGCAGCTCCTTTCGGGACATGGGTGCTTCCGAAGCAGACTTAACGCCATGACGTTGTGTGACAGTCCATTATGCCCGTGTGAAGCTGACGTCTTGGAAGACAGGGATCATGCGCTATGGGAGTGTGCGTTATATGCTGGGCCCCGTGAGGTGATGTTGAGCGGCATCCATCTGCTGCCGAGGGACTACGCCGGGCCAGTTTACCATGCGGACTTAGTTTCTAGCCCGGAGCGATTCGTGGCGCTCCGCAAATTTGCGCACGAATGGCATGCCATAAGACGTGCCTACGAATAGGTCCACCAGTCACGGTGGCGTAGTGCGCGCAGTCCCGTTCGTGTGTCGTCTTAGCCCATTTGGGCAGCTGGCGTTTCATTCAAGCCCGCCTCCTACGGGAGGAGAGGGGCATTTGTCCGCCTCCTTCGGGAGGAGAAGGGCAGGGACAATTTTTAGAATTTGTAGGGTGTGCCGGTTTGGGAAAAGTGCCTCGAGCAAGTACCCCGCACACCCATACGTTTCGGCCCGTACGCCTAACGGCAGGTAGGGCCATGGGAGGATGGAGGGTGTCCATCTAGGAGCATTAAAATCGCGCCGATATTCGCAAAGTTATTTGCGATTAAAATCGCAATTTTTTTAGGGGATGCATACTCCGCTGGTGTGATCTGTAAGGGGTAGTTATTTATCATTGTGCCGAGTTTGAGCGAAATCGCACCTGCGGTTTCGCCAATATTTGCGCGCGAATTTTTCCGCGTGACCGACTTTTTAGGTTTTTAGGTTAGGAAATAAGACTGACAAGGGGTAGTTTTTTAATTTTAAGTAAGGGGTTCGAGGGGCTTACCCCCCCCCCCCCCCCCTCCCCCATGTTCGGGTCGGACAAGAAGAAGAAGGAGTCAGAGGAGGAGAAGTTGCGCAGGGAAGCATATGAACGGGAGCTGCTCTCTCGGTCCCGCCTTTCTCTCGGCCGGTCTCCGGTCAAGGTCCCTGCCCCTCGGACTGTGCACGCCGCCACATCCGACACGGATGACGACGACGCAGCAGTCGAGATGCTAGTCGAAATCCCGGAGCGGCCCGCTGCGCCAACTGCTGGGAGGGAGTTGGAGGAGCCCCGTACCATTACGCCGACCATCCTCAGGGAAGCCGCACGAGCTAAGCGGGCACTATCTTCGCCGGACGACGTGCAGAGGAAGGCGGCGATCCGCCGCTTGGCACCTGGTACGAGCGTCTTACCGCCGTACGCGGGTTTGACTGGTGGTGGCCCACCCCCTATCCCGCTCAGTTCTGAACTACAGGATGAAGGTGATGACGCTGCAGAGTCCGAAGTGGAGCTGGAGCAGGTAAGGGGGCCCTTATCCACTCTCTCCGTAGAGGCACTGTTGGATGCTTCGACCAGAGCTGCTCAGGGAATCATAGATGCGGTGGGTTCCAGGACCAGCAAGCTGAATAAAAATGAGATCCACGCCGTGGGGTCGCAGGTACAGCAACTGACGAGTGTGGTTGGAGCAATGGCTGTGCGCATCATCAGGTTGGAGGCAGCCCTAAAAGAGAGAGCCACTCATGATGCTCAGGGTCCATCTTTGTCAGCTCAGGTGACAGCCGACGGATTCCCGGCTCTCAACTACGCGTCCGCGCTGAAGATGCCCAGGGGTCAACCACCCTTGCCGGTAAAGCGTCAGGGCCCTGCGGTTCTTTTCTACCCGGCGGCAGAGTCAGCTATTAAGTCCTCGGAAGAGACAAAGAAGGTGCTCCAGGATGCTGTCAAGCCGGGGGAATCGGGCATCAGAGTCCAAAGTGTGCGCAGAGTAGGGAACTCGGGCGTCATTGTCCGGACTACCTCTGACGATGCCGCCAAGAAGCTCAAAGCTGCCGTCCCCCCTGGTCTACGAGTAGTGGAGCCGCGTGTGCGTAACCCAAGGGTTACACTACGCTACCTCAGAGCTGACGTGCCTGGCGAGGAGCTCCTAAAGGAGCTCTTCCGCATTAATGTGGCAGACAAACCGGGGTGGACGTGCGAGCGCTTCATGGCCGAGTGTAAGTACGCGACCAGGAAAGCGATAGGGCAGCGATATATGGTAATCCTGGAGTGCAGCCGTGCCTTCAGGGACGTCCTAGTGCAGCTCGGGCGGGTTTACGTAGGTTGGGATAAGGCCGAGGTTTGCGACGATGTGTGGGCCACATGCTGTAACAAGTGTCAGCAGTATGGGCACCCAATGAGATTGTCGCGCTGCGTCTTTCACCTGTGGAAAGTGTGGAGAGGAAGGCCACCAGTCCACTGACTGTACTTCGGCGACGTCCTGCTGTGCTACATGCAAGAGGTTCAAACGTGGCGACGCCCAGACTCACAGAACGGCGGACAGGTCGTGCCCAGCGCGAAAGCATGCGGAGCAACTGGCCGCCAACACCATCCAATATGGATAGTGCCGGGAGAGGCGTAATAAAGGTGGGTCAGCTAAACCTGCAAGGGTCAGCAGCCGCCACTACAGAGATGCCGGTGGTCACGCGCTCGCTCAACCTCGACATTGTCTTGGTGCAGGAGCAGTATGCGGGGACCGCCAACATACTATCGTGTGGCGAGGCTCCAAAGGCTGGTATCGTTGTGCTGAGCCCAAACCTTGCGGTCACGTTGCTGCTGGACTTAAGCAACTCCCACTGCCTGGTGGCCCACGTTGCGTCGGGCTCCGACGGTTTCCACCTGGTCTCGGCATATTTTCAGTATAGTGATGATGTAGCCGTGCACGTCGCTAAGATTGAGCGGATATTGGCGAGACTAGGTGGGGGCAAGATCCTGATCGGTGTTGACAGTAACGCACACTCGCCTATGTGGCATTGCGAAAGGAGTCAATACTTCGGCCGGGGTCCGGATGTGGAGCGACGCAGGAGCATCGTCGAGGGCCTGATATTGGGGAAGGATCTCATGGTCCACAATGTGGCTGGGCAGCCGCCGACCTTCCATGGGCCGAATGGGAAGTCAAATGTAGACCTCACCATCAACAACAGAGGTACCACCATTGAGCGATGGACCGTCCACGAAGGCGCAAGCCTCAGCGATCATCAGCTGATCACCTTCACCCTGCGGCTGAGCGGAGTGGGATGCGACGTACCGTCCCCGGGCGTATCGTCGCTTCCCGTTCGGTTCAGAGACTTCGGGGTGGATTGGGAAGCCTTCTGCTCGGCCCTGCATGCACGCATGGACCGACTGCACTCAGGACTCAACGCAACCCAGTACTGCGAACGCTATTCGGAGATCCTCCTACGCACCGCAACAGAGTGCCTGGGTAAGAGCGGCCGTTCACGTGATGGCAAGTATGAGTGGTGGACCCCTGCTCTCGATTCACTGAAGTCCGAGGTTAGCCGAGCTCGACGTGCTTGGCAGGCGTCGCGCCGTATGGGCGGCACTGCCACGGATGACCTACAGAATAAGCTGCGAGAGGTTCGTGGGCAGTACAAGACAGCGATGCGGGAGACAGAAGTCGCATTCTTCCGCAAGATGGCCGACTCCGGTAACGACGATCCATGGGGGCTGGCCTATCGGGAGGCCGCCGGACGCAGGCGTCCACCGCGTAACGTACTATGTGGTCTGCAGTTAGCTAGTGGCTCCACCGATACCGCGGGCGACACGATACGGGAACTAGTGACCGCCCTGTGCCCGGATGATGACCCTGGAAGAGACACCAATTACCACCATACCGTACGAGTTGCGGCTGCATTCGCTCCTACTGGGACCGACTCGCAAGCCCCTAGTAGAATTTGCATAGAGCGCATTATTAAGGCTCTGCCTAATACAGCCCCGGGATCAGACGGTGTCACCTCCAGGATCGTCAAATGGGCATGGAGGGCCACATCAGACGAGATGACCACCATGTACCGAAAATGCATTGAGGAAGGTATTTTCCCTGACATATGGAAGGCGGGGCAATTAATTGTCCTGCCAAAGGGAAACAACAAGCCGCTGAGCAGCCCTAAGGCATATCGTCCAATCACATTGCTGCCCATTTTAGGTAAGGTCCTGGAAAGAGTTATCCTCTCCTGCGCTCCCTGTCTCTCGGAGGGAGTGGCGGCGAACCAACACGGGTTTACCCGTGGTCGTTCTACCATCACGGCCCTTCAAGCCATCAATAAGATCACGGATGACAGCACTAGCAAGTATGTTCAGCTGATCCTTTTGGACATCTCCGGTGCGTTCGATAACGCCTGGTGGCCGATGATTTTGCTTAAGGCCAAGCAGTGGGGAATCGCACCAAACATCTACAGGTCTCTTGTCGGTTACTTCACAAACCGCACCGTCAGTCTCTGTGTGGGTGATCAAGTGGTCGGCAAGAAATGCACCATGGGATGTCCACAAGGATCGGTCCTAGGTCCGACGTTATGGAACCTCCTCCTAAACGACCTCCTGTTGCTGCCCTACCCGTAGGGTGTGCACTCGATCGCATACGCGGACGACGTCACCTTGGTGATCGAGGCTTCGTCTAGGTCTCAGATTGAGCAGAAGGGGGAAGCGTCGCTTGCGATGATTGTGGAATGGGGGCGCCGCAATAGACTAGGCTTCTCTACGGAGAAGTCTCTTACGATGACGCAGAAGGGCAGCTTCAAGCGGGCCCCGCTGCTGAGAATGGACGGAGCCTCGATCTCTGCGGTGGCGTCTGCACGACTACTCGGTGTCACCCTGGACCAGCCAAGGACCTACCTACCGCATGCGAAGGCGATTGGGGATAGTGCCGCCAACTGCTTTGGAAAGATGTCGCGGGTTTCAGCTACCCGCTGGGGCCTCCGATACCGCGCTCTGAAGTTCCTCTACAAGGGGACCTACGTGGCGATATTGACGTATGCTGCGGTGGTATGGTTCCAGCGGTGGTCCAACTTCGTCGTTAAAAGGAGCCTGCTGTCGACTCAGAGGTCCGCTCTGACGCTGCTAACGAAGGCGTACCGCTCCTGCAGCACGGCAGCGCTGCCGGTCTTGGCCGGAGTGCTGCCTGCTGACTTGGAACTCCTTCGTGCAGGACGAATTGGGGAGGAGTGTTCCATGCTGGTTCCGCGCGAGCGCAGGGTGAGGATACGTGATATTGTTGGCGAAGTTGTCTCTCTTTGGCAGGACCGATGAGAAAATTCCGATAATGGTCGCGACTTGTACCGGTTTTTCCCGGACGTTTCGGGAAGGTTGTCCGCGGTGTGGGTGGAGCCAGACCATATAGTATCGCAGATGTTGTCGGGTCATGGGTGCTTTAGGCAACGGCTACACCGGATGAAGTTGTCGGAGTCAGCCATCTGCCCGTGTGATGAGGATGACGTTGAGGAGACGCGCGACCATGCTCTGTGGGAGTGCCGCCTGTACGATGAGCCGCGCGCAGAGATGTTAGAGAGTGTGGCGACTTCAGTGGACCGTGAGCAGGGTCCGATATACTTCTCGGACCTGGTTTCCAGCGCAGAGCGATATGCCGCCTTCCGGAAGTTTGCAAACTCGTGGCACGCTATAAGGAGGGTCTTCGAGCAGTAGGAGTTCCGGTTGGAACAGCAGCCAAGGGGCGCGCAGTACTGTCTGTGTGTACTCTGCGCCTATTTAGGTGGGACCGCAGATAGTAGGCCCGCCTCCCGCCCCAGCCCCTCTAGGAGAGGGGCTGGGACAATTAAAGAATTTGTAGGGTATGTGCATGTTAGGGAACAGGCCTCGAGCAAGTACCCGTGCACGCCCGCGCGCTTCGGCCCGTACGCATAACGGCAGGTAGGGCCATGGGAGGATGGAGGGTGTCCATCTAGCAGTATGCCGCCACTGCCGGTATCCAGGCAAGAATACTTCAAGTGGGTCAGCTTAATCTTCAGGGCTCGGCTGCTGCCACCAAGGAGCTGCTGGTCATCGCCCGTTCCCTGGGTTTGGATATCGTCCTGGTACAGGAGCAGTATGCCGCCACTGCCGGTATCCTGCAGTGCGGGGAGCATCCAGCAGCTGGGATAGTGGTGGTGAACCCCAGGTTAGCTGTCACAGTGCTGGACGAATTGAGCAGCTCTCATTGCTTGGTTGCCCACATTGTCCATGGTAACGACAGTTTTCACCTAGTGTCAGCATATTTCCAGTACAGCCATGATGTCGCCATCCACGTGTCGGGTCTGGAGCGTGTCCTGACCAAACTGGGTGATAGCCGTGTGTTAGTTGGAGTGGACAGCAACGCACACTCTCCCATGTGGCACAGTGAGTGGCGCCAGCGCACGGATCGGGGCCATGACGCGGTCCGTCGTCGAACCCTGGTGGAAGGCATCATCCTTGAGAGGGACCTCATCGTCCACAATGTTGCTGGGCAGCCGCACACCTTCTACGGCCCTAATGGTAAGTCCAACGTAGACATTACTCTTTCCACCAGAGGACTCAGTGTTCGGGACTGGCGCGTGCATGCGGGGGCGAGCCTCAGCGACCACCAGCTTATTACCTTCTCTGTGCTGACCCCAGCGTCTACACCATCTGCTGCCAGAGCTGTGGACGACCTTCCAGTTAGGTTTCGGGACCGTGAGGTTGATTGGGACCTCTTTTGCTCCACCTTATCTGCCCGTATGGACCAGCTGCACTCCGACATGTCTGCGGCCGACTACTGCAAGCGGTATTCCGAGATTCTTCTGCGCACGGCAACGGAATGCCTAGGCAAATGCTCGAGGACTAAGAGCGAGAAGTATGAGTGGTGGTCTCCATCCCTGGACGCATTAAGACTCCAAGTCGGTAGGGCTCGTCGCAAATGGCAAGGGTCACGTAGTCAAGGTGGGGATACTGAGGAACGCTTGCATGACGACCTTCGTGCCAAACGCATCGCGTACAAGCATGCTATGAGAGAAGCGGAGATAGAGTTCTATGTGCAGTTGGCGGAGTCAGGGAATGAGGACCCTTGGGGAGTGGCGTATAGAGAGGCCAGTGGGCGTAGACGCCCCCCCTCCAACGTGATCAGTGGTCTGAAACTAGCCGAGGGATATACCATGAAGACAGGTGACACCATGGCGGGTCTGGTTGGCGCGTTGTGCCCGGATGACGACCCCGGAAAGGACACCCCCTACCACAGGGAAGTTCGATGTGCGGCTACTATTGCTCCGTCAGGGAGCGATGCGCTAGCCCCTAGCATCGACGCAGTAGAGCGTATTATCCGGTCCTTGCCGAACACGGCTCCTGGCTTTGACGGTGTCACTTCCAGGATTGTGAAGTGGGCGTGGAAAGCTACAGGTGCAGAAATGTATTTGATGTTCAGCAAGTGTGTAGCTGAGGGTGTCTTTCCGGACTGCTGGAAGCTGGGGCAACTTATCGTCCTGCCAAAGGGCAACAGCAAACCGCTGTCTGACCCGAAGGCCTACAGGCCTATCACATTGCTGCCGATTTTAGGGAAGGTTCTAGAGAGAGTCCTTTTGTCCTGCTCTCCTTGTTTGACTCGGAGGGTGGCGGAGGGCCAGCACGGTTTTTGCCGTGGTCGCTCGACCTCCACTGCCCTGCTCCGTTTGAACGAGATCATTGACAACAGTGCTGAAAAATATGTCCAGCTGATCTTTCTGGACATCTCGGGTGCATTTGATAATGCGTGGTGGCCGATGATCCTCCTTAAGGCCAAATAGTGGAGTATTGCTCCGAATATCTATCGCTTGCTGGTCAGCTATTTCACAGACCGCACTGTCACCTTGGTTGCGGGTGATCAGAGGGCTAGCAAGCGAAGCACCATGGGATGTCCACAGGGATCGGTGTTGGGTCCCACATTATGGAATCTTCTCCTCAACGACATATTGCTTCTGCCCTTCCCGGAGGGGGTGACCTTAAATTGCCTACGCTGATGATGTGACTGTTGTTATTGAGGCCTCATCCAGGGCACAGATTAAGCGGAAAGCGGGTTCGGCGTTGGAAGCTATCGCGGAGTGGGGCGGACGTAATAGGCTTAGCTTCTCTCCTGCGAAGTCGATGACAATGACTTGCAAGGGCCAGTTCGCTCGTGCACCATCTATCAGGATGGATGGAGCCTCCATAGCATCGGTCGCTCAGGCGCGTGTATTGGGTATCACCCTGGACCATGCGAGGTCCTACATCCCGCATGCTAAAGTGATTGGGGAGAGCGCTGCCAACTGCTTTGGCAAGATGTCCCGGGTTTCAACTACTCGTTGGGGACTCCGATACCGAGCGCTGAGGATGTTGTACCGTGGGACGTACGTGTCGGTACTAACATATGCTGCGGGTGTATGGTACCATCGATGGTCCACCTTCGCCGTGAAGAGGCGCCTATTGTCGACTCAACGCTCGTCGCTGTGTCTGCTCACCAAGGCGTACAACTCGTGCAGCACGGCAGCACTGCCGGTCTTGGCCGGTACCCTGCCTGCTGACCTGGAGGTCTTGCGTGTAGGCAGATTTGGGGAAGAGATTCCGGGATTGGCTCCCAGGGAGATCAGGGCAAGACGGCTGTCGATTGTGAAGGAAGGCTGTCGATCGTGAAGGAAGTTGTTGGCCTCTGGCAGGAGCGATGGGAGGGTAGCGAGAATGGGAGGGACCTGTACAGATTCTTTCCCTCGGTTGGTGTTCGGCTGGATTACTATTGGGTAGAACCTGACTACGTGGTGTCGCAGCTCCTTTCGGGACATGGGTGCTTCCGAAGCAGACTTAACGCCATGACGTTGTGTGACAGTCCATTATGCCCGTGTGAAGCTGACGTCTTGGAAGACAGGGATCATGCGTTGTGGGAGTGCGCGTTATATGCTGGGCCCCGTGAAGTGATGTTGAGCGGCATCCATCTGCTGCCGAGGGACTACGCCGGGCCAGTTTACCATGCGGACTTAGTATCTAGCCCGGAGCGATTCGTGGCGCTCCGCAAATTTGCGCACGAATGGCATGCCATAAGACGTGCCTACGAATAGGCCCACCAGTCACGGTGGCGTAGTGCGCGCAGTCCCGTTCGTGTGTCGTCTTAGCCCATTTGGGCAGCTGGCATTTCATTCAAGCCCGCCTCCTACGGGAGGAGAGGGGCATTTGTCCGCCTCCTTCGGGAGGAGAAGGGCAGGGACAATTTTTAGAATTTGTAGGGTGTGCCGGTTTGGGAAAAGTGCCTCGAGCAAGTACCCCGCACACCCATACGTTTCGGCCCGTACGCCTAACGGCAGGTAGGGCCATGGGAGGATGGAGGGTGTCCATCTAGCAAAAATTTGTGTTTTTTGCGTGCGGCGCCAGATTCAGATCTGTGCCCCCACTTTTTTATATTTTTCCTTGTTGCGCCTTCTATGCCCCGACATTTTGTGACTATTCCCGGAATTTTCCGGTCACGCGTTCCCGGGATATTACCCGATTAGTGGTGGACCACGTGACACGTGTTTTGTGTAGGAGTGGCGTGCGGGTGGTTTTGGTGTCTGTTTTGGGTGAGTGCCCGTCTGGGCTTTTCAAATCCGTTTTCAGATCCTGGATCGGTCATCCCGTTCCAGAGATATAATTTTTTTAAATTCTCAATTTTTAGGGGTAGTTTTTCTTGGAAACAAGATCTATTAGGGGTAGTTTTTATTTTTGGTGTGGGTCCGGGGGGTGCTTTTGCACCCCTGTGTTAAATTTCAGAATTTTTGGCCAAGGGGATGATTGGTAATTAATTATTTTAAGATAATTCAATACAAGAACGTATTAACGGTCACCCATCCATTGCCACACACCCATCCATAACTTGGGACATTATAAAGGGGCCTGCACTTTTGGTGCTGGTCTCTAGGTATGTCGGGATCGAGATGCGCCGCCGCCAGGAGTTTGAGCGTCAGGTTCTGGCTAAGCCGCGCCTTTCACTGAGCAGGTCGCCGGTAAAAGTAACATCCGTTGGCGCGGAACAGGGCGCTGCTATGGAGCTGGGTGCTGTGGCGGAACAGGAGGCCGATCTTGTGGGTGAGTTCACCACTGATCCTCCCCTAGTAGACGTCGGTGGTGCCGTCGTGACGGACAGTCACACCTCGGCAGCCAAGCGCAGTCTGCCCTCGCCGGAGAATGCCGCTACTCAGCCACGCAGGGTCCCAGCCGCAGTACTGCGGGAGCCGCTGCCTCCGATCGCTGGGCTAACTGGGGGTGGGCCGCAGCCTCTTATCGCAGCCTGCAGTGCAGCCTCTCTCCCAGCAGGGTGCAGAATCTACCTCGGCCTCCGTCACCGAAATTCTGTCGATGCGTCGGATCGTGCAGCCAAAGAGATTATGGAGGCAGTTGGGTCGCGGACCAGCAAGCTAAACAAGCAGGAGATCTGGGGGGTAGGTGTGCAGGTGCAGGTGCTATGGCGCTTAGGCTGGCGCGCCTGGAGGCTGCCGCTAACGCTCGCCGTGATGCTTACCCGGGGATTACAGTCTCGGAGCCTGTTGCTGCGGGTCCTGGTGGTGGGTCCAGGATGGACTACTCTGCGGAAATCAAAATGCCGGGTGCGCAGGTTCACGTTCCCATGCGGCGCCAGGGTCCGGCCGTTCTTATATATCCGGCCGCAGACTCGGAGATTAAGTCGTCGGACGAGACTAAAAGGATGCTCCAGAGTGCAGTTAAGCCAGGTGAGTCTGGGTTCAAGGTGCAGAGCGTCAGAAAGGTAGGAAACTCTGGCGTCATAGTTCGCACTACCTCTTCGGATGCTGCTCAGAAGCTACGGGACGCCGTGCCAGCAGGGTTGCGTGCCGTGGAGCCGCGGGTTAGGAAGCCCAGGATTACTCTTCGGTACATCCGCGCCGACATCTCAGGCGAGGAGCTGCTCAAGGAGCTTTTTAGGATTAACATCAAGGACGTCCCTGGCTGGACCTATGAGAAGTTTTGCGAAGAGTGCAAATTCGCCGCCAGGAAGTCTGTGGGTCAACGTTTCCTCGTCATTCTTGAGTGCAGCCGCGCTCTAAGGGACGTGCTCATCGCCCTCGGGCGTGTGTACGTAGGATGGGACGAGGCAGAGGTGTGCGACGACGTCTGGGCAACCTGCTGCAACAAGTGCCAGCAGTATGGGCTCCCGCTCAAATACTGCCGCGCCGCTGCCTTCACCTGCGGTAAGTGTGGGGAGGAGGGTCATCGCAGCTCTGAATGCTCCTCTCAGGTAACCTGCTGAGCCACCTGTAAGAGGTTTAAGCGTGGTGATGCCGCTACGCACAAAACGGCAGACCGCCAGTGCCCAGCGCGTAAGTTTGCGGAGTCCCAGGCAGCCAATTCCATTCAGTATGGATAGACACCAGCCAAGAACACTTCAAGTGGGTCAGCTTAATCTTCAGGGCTCGGCTGCTGCCACCAAGGAGCTGCTGGTCATCGCCCGTTCCCTGGGTTTGGATATCGTCCTGGTACAGGAGCAGTATGCCGCCACTGCCGGTATCCTGCAGTGCGGGGAGCATCCAGCAGCTGGGATAGTGGTGGTGAACCCCAGGTTAGCTGTCACAGTGCTGGACGAATTGAGCAGCTCTCATTGCTTGGTTGCCCACATTGTCCATCGTAACGACAGTTTTCACCTAGTGTCAGCATATTTCCAATACAGCCATGATGTCGCCATCCACGTGTCGGGCCTGGAGCGTGTCCTGACCAAACTGGGTGATAGCCGTGTGTTAGTCGGAGTGGACAGCAACGCACACTCTCCTATGTGGCACAGTGAGTGGCGCCAGCACACGGATCGGGGCCACGAAGCGGTCCGTCGTCGAACCCTGGTGGAAGGCATCATCCTCGAGAGGGACCTCATCGTCCACAATGTTGCTGGGCAGCCGCATATCTTCTACGGCCCTAACGGTAAGTCCAACGTAGACATCACTCTTTCCACCAGAGGACTCAGTGTTCGGGACTGGCACGTGCATGCGGGGGCGAGCCTCAGCGACCACCAGCTGATTACCTTCTCTGTGCTGACCCCAGCGTCGACATCATCTACTGCCAGAGCTGTGGACGATCTTCCAGTTAGGTTTCGGGACCGTGGGGTTGATTGGGACCTCTTTTGCTCCACCTTATCTACCCGTATGGACCAGCTGCACTCCGACATGTCGGCGGCCGACTACTGCAAGCGGTATTCCGAGGTTCTTCTGCGCATGGCAACGGAATGCCTAGGCAAAAGCTCGCGGACTAAGAGCGAGAAGTATGAGTGATGGTCTCCATCCCTGGACGCATTAAGACTCCAAGTCGGTAGGGCTCGTCGTAAATGGCAAGGGTCACGTAGTCTAGGTGGGGATACTGAGGAACGCTTGCATGACGACCTTCGTGCCAAACGCATCGTGTACAAGCATGCTACGAGAGAAGCGGAGATGGATTTCTATGTGCAGTTGGCGGAGTCAGGGAATGAGGACCCTTGGGGAGTGGCGTATAGAGAGGCCAGTGGGCATAGACGCCCCCCCTCCAACGTAATCTGAAACTAGCTGAGGGATATACCATGAAGACAGGTGACACCATGGCGGGTCTGGTTGGCGCGTTGTGCCCGGATGACGACCCCGGAAAGGACACCCCCTACCACAGGGAAGTTCGATGTGCGGCTGCCATTGCTCCGTCAGGGAGCGATGCGCTAGCCCCTAGCATCGACGCAGTAGAGCGTATTATCCGGTCCTTGCCGAACACGGCTCCTGGCTTTGACGGTGTCACTTCCAGAATTGTGAAGTGGGCGTGGAAAGCTACAGGTGCAGAAATGTATTTGATGTTTAGCAAGTGTGTGGCTGAGGGTGTCTTTCCGGACTGCTGGAAGCTGGGGCAACTTATCGTCCTGTCAAAGGGCAACGGCAAACCGTTGTCTGACCCGAAGGCCTACAGGCCTATCACATTGCTGCCGATTTTAGGGAAGGTTTTAGAGAGTCCTTTAGGTGGCGGAGGGCCAGCACGGTTTTTCCCGTGGTCGCTCGACCTCCACTGCCCTGCTCCGTTTGAACGAGATCATTGACAACAGTACTGAAAAATATGTCCAGCTGATCTTTCTGGACATCTCGGGTGCATTTGATAATGCGTGGTGGCCGATGATCTTTCTCAAGGCCAAACAGTGGAGTATTGCTCCGAATATCTACCGCTTGCTGGTCAGCTATTTCACAGACCGCACTGTCACCTTGGTTGCGGGTGATCGGAGGGCTAGCAAGCGAAGCACCATGGGATGTCCACAGGGATCAGTGTTGGGTCCCACATTATGGAATATTCTCCTCAACGACATTTTACTTCTGCCCTTCCCGGAGGGGGTGACCTTAATTGCCTACGCTGATGATGTGACTGTTGTTGTTGAGGCTTCATCCAGGGCACAGATTGAGCGGAATGCGGGTTCGGCGTTGGAAGCTATCGCGGAGTGGGGCGGACGTAATAGGCTTAGCTTCTCTCCTGCGAAGTCGATGACAATGACTTGCAAGGGCCAGTTCGCTCGTGCACCATCTATCAGGATGGATGGAGCCTCCATAGCATCGGTCGCTCAGGCGCGTGTATTGGGTATCACCCTGGACCATGCGAGGTCCTACATCCCGCATGCTAAAGTGATTGGGGAGAGCGCTGCCAACTGCTTTGGCAAGATGTCCCGGGTTTCAACTACTCGTTGGGGACTCAGATACCGAGCGCTGAGGATGTTGTACCGTGGGACGTACGTGTCGGTACTAACATATGCTGCGGGTGTATGGTACCATCGATGGTCCACCTTCGCCGTGAAGAGGCGCCTATTGTCGACTCAACACTCGTCGCTGTGTCTGCTCATCAAGGCGTACCGCTCGTGCAGCACGGCAGCACTGCCGGTGCTGGCCAGTACCCTGCCTGCTGACCTGGAGGTCTTGCGTGTCGGCAGATTTGGGGAGGAGATTCCGGGACTGGCTCCCAGGGAGATCAGGGCAAGACGGCTGTCGATTGTGAAGGAAGTTGTTGGCCTTTGGCAGGAGCGATGGGAGGGTAGTGAGAATGGTAGGGACCTGTATAGATTCTTTCCCTCGGTTGGTGTTCGGCTAGATTACTATTGGGTAGAACCTGACTACGTGGTGTCACAGCTTCTTTCGGGACATGGCTGCTTCCGAAGCAGACTAAACGCCATGACGTTGTGTGACAGTCCAATATGCCCGTGCGAAGCTGACGTCTTGGAAGACAGAAATCATGCGTTGTGGGAGAGTGTGCGTTATATGCTGGGCCCCGTGAAGTGATGTTGAGCGGCATCCATCTGCTGTCGAGGGACTACGCCGGGCCAGTTTACCATGCGGACCTAGTATCTAGCCCGGAGCGATTCGTGGCGCTCCGCAAATTTGCGCACGAATGGCATGCCATAAGACGTGCCTACGAATAGGCCCACCAGTCACGGTGGCGTAGTGCGCGCAGTCCTGTTCGCGTGTCGTCTTAGCCCATTAGGGCAGCTGGCGGTTCATTCAAGCCCACCTCCTACGGGAGGAGAGGGGCATTTGTCCGCCTCCTTCGGGAGGAGAAGGGCAGGGACAATTTTTAGAATTTGTAGGGTGTGCCGGTTTGGGAAAAGTGCCTCGAGCAAGTACCCCGCACACCCATACGTTTCGGCCCGTACGCCTAACGGCAGGTAGGGCCATGGGAGGATGGAGGGTGTCCATCTAACAGTCTACTTCGTCTCCGGTCGTCAGAGCGTGCGGACGTGTCTTGAGAGCTCCGATACGGTCGGTCGAAGTAAAAAATCGGTTTTTCCCGAATTTTCTAAGTTTCTCGACTTTTCCCTAATATATGTTGTTATATGGCTTTATATTAGTGCGATAGTGACGATTTATAGTTTTATTTGTGCTGTTTTACGCGATTTGGACGCTTTTCTTTGTGTTTGACCGCGTGGTCTAACCAAACAATTATTTGTTGGTTATCTGATAGTGACAGTGCTGCGTTCATAAAATATCTACTAATTAGTGATATTTAATCAGTCAAGTGGCTAGTGCAGATAGTGACTGTGGAAAGCGCTTTTCCTGGATTTGTGGAAACCCTTCACATTTTTCGTGGGAGGGGGTAGTCGCCACGTGCTCGCGCGGTGTGGCTCTGCTGTTAGCATGAGCCCCGCTCAATTCGTGAGTACCGTCAAATGTACATTGTGAGTGGTTGCAGTTGGTGACGTGTGTGGGAGGAGTGCCGCCTATCAGCGCACTCTTTCCTTTTTTATTTGCGAATTTTCAATACACGAACGTATTCACGGACTTAGCATATTTTTCGTGGATCCAATACAAGAACGTATTTTCGGTCACCCATCCTAAACCCAGGACATTTCGAAGGTGCCTGCACTTTTTGTGTTTTTGGGCGGTCACCCATCCGGCCACCCATCTAGTGTTTCGGACATTCAGTAGGGACCTGCACTTTTTAGTGCCGGATCCCAAATGTCGGCGAACAAGAAGAAGGAGATGGAGTCAGAAGAGGAGAAGCTGCGTAGCCTTGAATACGAGCAGGAGGTGCTGGCTCAGCCGCGCCTATCTATTCGTAGGACGCCATCCAAGGAGGTTGAGAGTGCGATGGTTCTGGAGGGCGAGATGTCACTGATTGACCTGGGGATATCCCAACCCCTGGCTCAGTCGGCGGCGGTATCGGTTACACCGGCGACATCGCAGGCCGCAAAGAGAGCGCTGACTTCACCGGAGGGTGTCCCCCCCATCAACGGAGGGCGACCAGAAAGGTAAGAACCGTTGCAAGGGCGAAGAATATCACTCCTGGCGCTCCAATTGCGGGTTTCTTCGGCGGCGGTCCCCAGCCGCTGGCGACCACTACGGACCTGGACGAGGGAAACCCAACCTCGTCGGACTCGGAGGTGGAGGTGGTTGCGGAACAGGGACGTGGCTCATCTCTGCTGAAGGCTCCCTTGACGGAGCTGGCGGACGCTTCGCATCGGGCAGCAGAGCGCATCCTGGCTGCCATAAAAAGCAAAACATCGAAGCTTAACAAAGACGAGATTGCGCAGGTGGGCTGCCAGGTCGAGCAGATGCAGGCCGAGCTTCCGAAGCAGATTAAACGCCATGACGTTATGTGACAGTCCAGTATGCCCGTGTGAAGCTGACGTCTTGGAAGACAGAGATCATGCGCTGTGGGAGTGCGCTTTATATGCTGGGCCCCGTGAGGCGATGTTGAGCAGCATCCATCTGCTGCCGGGGGACTACGCCGGCCTAGTTTACCATGCGGACCATGAGGTCGCCACGCCACGGAACGCCACGAATCGCTCCGGGCTAGATATGAATCTAACCCGGAGCGATTCGTGGCGTTCCGCAAATTTGCGCACGAATGGCATGCCATAAGGCGTGCCTACGAATAGGTCCTCCAGTCACGGTGGCGTAGAGCACGCAGTCCTGTCCGTGTGTCGTCTTAGCCCATTAGGGCAGCTGATGGTTTATTCAAGCCCGCCTCCTACGGGAGGAGAGGGGCATTTGTCCGCCTCCTTCGGGAGGAGAAGGGCAGGGACAATTTTTTGAATTTGTAGGGTGTGCCGGTTTGGGAAAAGTGCCTCGAGCAAGTACCCCGCGCACCCATACGTTTCGGCCCGTACGCCTAACGGCAGGTAGGGCCATGGGAGAATGGAGGGTGTCCATCTAGCATCCGGTGCCCGGACCTTTTGACGGTACTCGTGGAATTTTTCGCCTGTTGCGCGAACCACGTGGCACGTGGTCTGTTTTCCCGCGGGAAATCGACCATTCTGTTTATGGGATCAGGAGAGTCTTCTTGAGGGAAGTACTTTTGTTTTTATTTTTTAAATCGCGCCGATATTCGCAAAGTTATATGCGATTAAAATCGCAGTTTTTTTAGGGGATGCATGCATATCTCGCTGGGGTGATCCATAAGGGGTAGTTTTTATATTTTTGTTTTATTCTAGGGGTAGTTATTTATCAGTGTGCCGAGTTTGAGCGAAATCGCACCTGCGGTTTCGCCAGAATTCGCGCGCGAATTTTTTCGCGTGACTGATTTTTTAGGTTTTTGGGGTCTGTTTGGCGGAAATAAAACTGATAAGGGGTAGTTTTTAATTTTAAGTATGGGGTTCGAGGGGCTTACCCCCCCTCCCCACCATGCTAGGGTCGGATAAGAAGAAGAAGAAGAAGGAGTCGGAGGAGAAGTTGCGCAGGGAAGAGTCTTTCGCTCGGCCGGTCTCCGGTCAAGGTCCCTGCCCCTCGGACGGTGGACGCCGCCACATCCGACATGGACGACGACGACGCAGCAACCGAGATGCTGATCGAAATCCCGGAACGGACCGCTGCGCCAACTGTTGAGAGGGAGTTAGAGGAGGTCCGGACCATTACGCCGACCACACTCAGGGAAGCCGCACGAGCTAAGAGAGCATTACCTTCGCCGGACAGCGTGCAGAGGAAGGCGGCGATCCGCTGCTTAGCGCCTGGTACGAGTGTGTTACCGCCGTTCGCAGGTTTGACTGGTGGTGGCCCACCCCCTATCCCGTTCATTTCCGAACAACAAGATGACGGTGATGACGCTGTAGAGTCCGAGGTGGAGCTGGAGCAGGTAAGGGGGCCCTTATTCACTCTTTCCGCAGAGGCGCTGTTGGATGCTTCGACCCAAGCTGCTCAGGGGATCATGGATGCGGTGGGTTCCAGGACTAGTAAGCTCAATAAAAATGAGATCCACGCCGTGGGGTCGCAGGTACAACAACTGACGAGTGTGGTTGGAGCAATGGCTGTGCGCATCATCAGGTTGGAGGCAGCCCTAAAAGAGAGAGCCACTCATGATGCTCAGGGTCCATCTTTGTCAGCTCAGGTGACAGCCGACGGATTCCCAGCTCTCAACTATGCGACCGCGCTGAAGATGCCCAGGGGTCAACCACCCTTGCCGGTCAAGCGTAAGGGCCCTGCGGTCCTTTTCTACCCGGCGGCAGAGTCAGCAATAAAGTCCTCGGAGGAGACAAAGAAGGTGTTACAGGATGCTGTCAAGCCGGGGGAATCGGGCATCAGAGTCCAAAGTGTGCCCGAATTCCCTACTCTGCAGTAGGGAATTCGGGCGTCATTGTCCGGACTACCTCTGATGATGCCGCCAAGAAGCTCAAAGCTGCCGTCCCCCCTGGTCTACGAGTAGTGGAGCCGCGTGTGCGTAACCCAAGGGTTACACTACGCTACCTAAGAGCCGACGTGCCTGGCGAGGAGCTCCTAAAGGAGCTCTTCCGCATTAATGTGGCCGACAAACCGGGGTGGACGTGCGAGCGCTTCATGGCCGAGTGCAAGTACGCGACCAGGAAAGCGATAGGGCAGGGCAGCGATACATGGTAATCCTGGAGTGTAGCCGTGCCCTCAGGGACGTCCTGGTGCAGCTCGGGCGGGTTTACATAGGTTGGGATAAGGCCGAGGTCTGTGACGATGTGTGGGCCACGTGCTGCAACAAGTGTCAGCAGTACGGGCACCCAATGAAATACTGTCGCGCTGCGTCGTTCACCTGTGGAAAGTGTGGAGAGGAAGGCCACCAGACCACTGAGTGTACTTCGGCGACGTCCTGCTGTGCTACATGCAAGAAATTCAAACGTGGCGACGCCCAGACTCACAAAACGGCGGACAGGTCGTGCCCAGCGCAAAAGCATGCGGAGCAACTGGCAGCCAACACCATCCAATATGGATAGTGCGGGGAAAAGCGTAATAAAGGTGGGTCAGCTTAACCTGCAAGGGTCAGCAGCCGCCACTACAGAGATGCCGGTGGTTGCGCGCTCGCTCAACCTCGACATTGTCTTGGTGCAGGAGCAGTATGCGGGGACCGCCAACATACTATCATGTGGTGAGGCTCCAGTGAGGCATATTTTCAGTATAGTGATGATGTAGCCGTGCACGTCGCTAAGATTGAGCGGATATTGGCGAGACTAGGTGGGGGCAAGATTCTGATCGGTGTAGACAGTAACGCACACTCGCCTATGTGGCATTGCGAAAGGAGTCAATACACCGGCCGGGGTCAGGATGTAGAGCGACGCAGGAATATCGTCGAGGGCCTGATAGTGGAGAAAGATCTCTTGGTCCACAATGTGGCTGGGCAGCCGCCGACCTTCCATGGGCCGAATGGGAAGTCAAATGTAGACCTCACCATCACCAACAGAGGTACCACCATTGAGCGATGGACCGTCCACGAAGGCGCAAGCCTTAGCGATCATCAGCTAATCACCTTCACCCTGAGACTGAGCGGAGTGGGATGCGTGCGACGTACCGTCCCCGGGCGTATCGTCGCTTCCCGTTCGGTTCAGAGACTCCGGGGTGGATTGGGAAGCCTTCTGCTCGGCCCTGCGCATGGACCGACTGCACTCAGGACTTAACGCAACCCAGTACTGCGAACGCTATTCGGAGATCCTCCTACGCACCGCAACAGAGTGTCTGGGTAAGAGCGGCCGCTCGCGTGATGGCAAGTATGAGTGGTGGACCCCTGCTCTCGATTCACTGAAGTCCAAGGTTAGCCGAGCTCGACGTGCTTGGCAGGCGTCGCGCCGTATGGGCGGCATTGCCACGGATGACCTACAGAACAAGCTGCGAGAGGTTCGAGGGCAGTACAAAACAGCGATGCGGGAGACAGAAGTCGCATTCTTCCGCAAGATGGCCGACGCCGGTAACGACGATCCATGGGGGCTGGCCTATCGGGAGGCCGCCGGACGCAGGCGCCCACCGCGTAACGTACTATGTGGTCTGCAGTTAGCTAGTGGCTCCACTGATACCGCGGGCGACACGATACGGGAACTAGTGACCGCCCTGTGCCCGGATGATGACCCTGGAAGAGACACCAATTTCCACCATTCGCTCATACCGGGAGCGACTCGCAAGCCCCTAGTAAAATTTGCATAGAGCGCATTATTAAGGCTCTGCCTAATACAGCCCCGGGAGCAGACGGTGTCACCTCCAGGATCATCAAATGGGCATGGAGGGCCACATCAGACGAGATGACCACCATGTACCGGAAATGCATTGAGGAGGGAATTTTCCCTGACATATGGAAGGCGGGGCAGTTAATTGTCCTGCCAAAGGGAAACAACAAGCCGCTGAGTAGCCCTAAGGCATATGCCGATCACATTGCTGCCCATTTTAGGTAAGGTCTTGGAAAGAGTTATCCTCTCCTGCGCTCCCTGTCTCTCGGAGGGAGTGGCGGCGAACCAACACGTGTTTACCCGTGGTCGTTCTACCGTCACGGCCCTTCAAGCCATCAATAAGATTACGGATGAAAGCACTAGTAAGTATGTTCAGCTGATCCTTTTGGACATCTCCGGTGCGTTCGATAACGCCTGGTGGCCGATGATTTTGCTTAAGGCCAAGCAGTGGGGAATTGCACCAAACATCTATATGTCCGACGTTATGGAACCTCCTCCTAAACGACCTCCTGTTGCTGCCCTACCCGGAGGGGGGCACTCGATCGCATACTTAGTAAAACTTAGTTTGTATTATGTGCATGTATGAAATAAATAAATAAATAATAAAATACGCGGACGACGTCACCTTGGTGATCGAGGCTTCGTCCAGGTCTCAGATTGAGCAGAAGGGGGAAGCGTCACTTGCGATGATTGTGGAATGGGGGCGCCGCAATAGACTAGGCTTCTCTACGGAGAAGTCTCTTACGATGACGCAGAAGGGCAGTTTCAAGCGGGCCCCGCTGCTGAGAATGGACGGAGCCTCGATCTCTGCGGTGGCGTCTGCACGACTACTCGGTGTCACCCTGGACCAGCTAAGGACCTACCTACCGCATGCGAAGGCGATTGGGGATAGTGCCGCCAACTGCTTTGGGAAGATGTCGCGGGTTTCGACTACCCGCTGGGGCCTCCGATACCACGCTCTGAAGTTGCTTTACAAGGGGACCTACGTGGCGATTTTGACGTATGCTGCGGTGGTATGGTTCCAACAGTGGTCCAAATTTTCATGATCCCAAATGATGGACTTTCCATCCAAACATTAAATCCCTGCTTCCACTTTAAAATAGGGATTTCGAAAAAGTACTTAAATACGTGTCAAATGATTTATTTATCTCAGTCTACATCCAAATTTTTAAGTTCTTATCTTTTAGAAATGACAGACTTTGCACGCAAATATTTAATCCCTACTTCCTCTTCAAAATAGGGATTTCGAAAAAATGCTATAAAACGTGTCAAATTATTTGTTAATTTTAGTCTTTATCCAAATTTTTCAAGTTCCTACCTTTATAAATGACAGACTTTACATACAAACCATTAATCCCTACTCTGCCCCCCAAAATAGGGATTTTGATAAAATGCTAAAACACGTATCAAATGATTTATTAATTGCAGTCTAAATCCAAATTTTCATGATGACGGACTTTCATACAAACTTGAATCCCCCTTTTCCCCCCTTAGAGGGGGAATTTTCCAAAATCCCTTCTTATTGCTTCTCTACGCCATAAATTTAACCTACTGTGTAAATTTGGTATTTCTAGCTTCAGTAGTTTCGGCTGTGCGTTGATAAGTCAGTCAGTCAGTCAGTCAGTAAGGACTTCTCTCTTTATAATAATAGTATAGATTATTATTATTATTTTATTTTATGTTTTCAGTTTTATTTACTAACGTTTTCATTTACTAACACGTGTTTTTTTGTTCCTTAGAGAGGTACGGTACAGTTCCTTTCATGTGGGGTTGAGCCTCAGTGCCTTTAAACTGATCACGTTTGACCTGCTGCTGGCGACTGGCCATGATCCGACTACCATTCCAATTCAGTGACAGGGAGTTGACTGGGACGCTTTTGCTCGGTCCTGCGCTCACGCACAGGTAGCTCTACCTATAAATATACTCGTACTTCTTAGGATTTTTACATTTTTGTTATAATTTAGCAAATTTTTCAAAGAAGTGGTTCTTACTTGCCTTGTTATTTACCCTGGGATTATTTTTGTTTCTTCAAACCTGAAGTAGTTGCTCTCAATAGCCCTTCCTAAAATAACGTTAGCCGAAATCGGCGGAAACCGTGAATGAGCCCTTACACTCCGCGCCGGAGCCGACTCAGGGACTCAATGCTCGGAGACGCCTTCCGAATAAAGAATTACCTTCGAGCAATTATTTGTTATTACTACTAGTGGCTCCGTTAGCTGTAGTCCTCGCGAGTATTTTTTTTTCGGAATGGCTGATTTATTACTTTTTTACTGTTTTAACCCTCATAACATCGTAATTTTTTAAAATTTCCAAAAACCGACAAGACAAGAAAAAAACTATATATTTATCGAACCTGTTCTCAAAATTTCACGAGAAGCGGTTGAGAACCGCGACCTGTAGAGAACAAACAGATGGACAGATGGACATACAAAAGCTATTTTCGCTAAGCTGTTTCTATTTGTCCAGTCTACGTTTTATTCGCATTACCTATACCTGCGTATGGAAACTAATGAAGTCGTAAGTAATACTAGTTAACTTCGCCAGTAGAACGTAGCATAATCATAATTAAATTCTCAAATTGTAGAACAGTCCTTCCAAAAAAAATGCTGGTAGGTAAGTACTAGTAACGCAAGAAATAATAGCGGTGTAAATTCGATACCTAAGGCGCGGTTTATACAGAAGTGACGTGGCGAGGACGTATGGCGGTAGCGGATAGTCAAAGTAACACAATATAAAACTTAACAGTACGTAGCATAGCGTCGTTTTTGTCGTAAGGAGAATTACGCCCGCGCCACCAGCGAAAGAAATCGCCCTGAATATTATGATGTTGTTCAAATGCTCCTTTCATTATAAATAGCAATACCTACTTACAGGGGGCCGTTTCACGAAACTACAAGTTACAAATTACAAGTACTACTTACATTGCGTAGTCAATGAGGTAAAACGATAAGGGTTTCCAGTTTTGGCGAATTGGCTACGCAATGGATATCAAATTGTAACTTGTTACTAGTAAATTGTTGCTTCGTGAACAGGTCTAATAATATGATTTGTAGGTCATATAAAATCAGTACATACCTACCTGACACTACTTACTATCTCCTTTTATTTGTACAATAGGTAAATCATGTTTTAATATTATTTTGATCACTGTTTTATTTACTTAAACAAAAACATATTTTTCTGCAATTAATTATGCATATTTTCACATCATATTTTATTTAAGACCTTTTATTATGTAACATGGTATTCAATAAATAATTTGAATTAGTATTGTTTCTACGAGCAGTTTTAACAGATGACAAATTTTTCTGTGTATTTTCTAATATTAATAATAATTAAGATTAGGTTAAGTTTACATTATTGTAATCATAGTTTTCTCAATTATAAATAAAATTTATTAAAAGGACAAAGAACTGTTTAATCCTCTTTCTATTACTAGGATACCTACCTATGTTCAATAGCAATGCAGACACCACATTTGGCTTGACGTCTGGTCCGGGGATGCCTGCGTCCAGCAGTGAACCGGTGTAAGGTGATGATGACCGTGTCCTCTTGACTTTTCCGATAAGAAAGTTATCTTGGTGCTCGTAACAGTATTGACATCTGAGAAATAAAATTAAGTACATTAATGAGTAAATTCAAATAGTTTTTTTTTTTATTTGCGTAACAATGGATTTTGGACTAACTGCCGACAGGAAAACATGGAGTGCGTTGGAGGAGGCCTTTGTCCAAAAATGGACTTCCCAGGTAATACTTGTAATATTTTCGAAAATAAGAGGCTTTATTTTTATTAACAATGGATTTTTTTACCTATACAGGTGGCCCATTTAGGTGGGTCAGTACAGTATGGGTAATAACTCTGAAACTATAAGACATAGAAAAATATTTTCTATGGAGCCACGCCATAAGAGTGCATTCACAGAAAAAAACTCTAATTTAATTCAGGTATTGAACCCAGTTGTATTGAAGAAAAAAATATCAATTTTTATTTTAATAGAAGGTAAGTATACCTACGTAAGAACAATTTATGTCATAAGCAGGTAAATTTTACACAGAAATTATTAAAAAGCATTTTATTTTAATTCTTTATTTTTCTATTTGATATTTTCAATACAACCAGGTTTGATTCCAACATTTGAATATTATTGTTTTTCACTAAACTCACTGACATAGTTCCCTAGAACAGACAGATCTCTCTAAGTCTTTTAACCGTCAGCTTCTTCAGAACTGTTTGTCTAGAGGAGGCTATTTAACACCGAAGGGCCGACTACAATAGATCCATCTCGGGTTGCAGTGGCCATTGGGACATAATTTGCCCGATCCCTTCTACCTAAATCATAAGTCTTAATTTCAAAGTTACCTATATTGACCCATCTAAACAGGCCATTCTTTTGTATCTAATTTTTCTTAAAAAATAAATAAATCTTTTAATTTTGAAAAGGTAGATACTTACATCTTGCCAAGAACTTCTGTTGGGAAATTGTGAGTTAAGTTGAACTTCTGCCTCTGTTGACTTTTTTCACTTTCTGATCATTCCTCTAATTTCTTCTTGAGTTTTACAAGAACAGGGTTTGAGTTTCAGACTTGGTAGGTAAAATGTGAAATGACAAGTGGCTGAAAAAATATAGGTAAATGCAAAAGTGGGTTTCTGTATTCACACAGCAGCAATTACTTGGAAGCATAAAGAAGAAATGGAAACAAAGTAGGAACCTACTGGAATGATTACGAGGATGATGTCAGAATTCATTCTTTGCTCTTACCTTTTTTAGCTTCATGTTGCAAACTTAGACGGTCTAGAATTTTGCAACGAGGATTGTATCAATCTGGTAGGGAGTCTTCATCAGATATATGCAATGTTTGGCATGGCACGTGGGGCCCAACCCTACATCCAGTGCTTCATTGTTTGCGGAACAGCATCACACTTGCAAGTACTTCAAGTTAGAACCATCTGAGAATCCACTTAAACAGGTTTTCTTTGCTTCGGTCGCCCTGCGTCCAGAAGAGTCCAGTAAGCCATGGTAACTTATGCTTACTTTCTATACAAGTTACCAAACAAACACCTAAAATAAAAGCAAAAATTAAAGGTACCTATAAGAACAAAAATATATGTATGAAGGTATGATTTTAAAACCTTGCTAGTTCTTCTACTTACTACCTCCTACTTCCGAGTTTTGGATATCAGGGTAGGTAAAGATAAAAAATTTTGATAGGTAAGTACTTATACCTAGTTTTAAATTGAAAAAATAAAATAAGCTAAGTACTAAGTACTTTCTACCACAGCCACCACAGGTACTAGTGTTATTAAAACATGGGAATTTATTTAAAAAATGGGAGAAACTTTACAAAGAAATATAAAAATGTGATTGGAATTTCCGTGACTGGTACTAGACAATCAAACGACAACTTACACGCTGCCACCCAAAGAAACTGTTGCACAAGGAAAACTGAACACTCCACACTAGTTTTCCTCATGGTTTAATAATATACTGCTTTTCCTTAGCTGAGCTGAGCAATCGCCTGCGCGTTATAAACGTGTGCTCGCTCCCTTGCGCAATCTGTCTGACCCGTAACAGTGTTGCTAGTGAGTGATAGTCAAATCAGAGTTGCCAGTAAGTCATAGTCAAATGTAACATGAAATAGCTTAAAAAGTAACATTTACACAGGAAAAGAAACATTAATTTCCCTATTTTCTAGTGGAAAATAACTACTGTAATAAGGGACTTTATTACATAAAATAAATCTGCTTTCCCTTTTGTCAAACTTTATAATTTATTGACTGACCGAATCCTTTCCGGCAGCGTACTAAACCGCAGCGCCGCCGCGCCGGTTTGCAACTAGTTAAGGTAAAAGAAAATTTCTGCGTTGTTAGAAACTAGTAGTTACTAGGGATTACGTTTTTTTCCTTAATCATAGTGCACTAACTACGCATATAAATATCTTTAAATACATATATTTTACTCTTTCTATACAAAATTACAAAACACGAAACTACAAATTTTATAAAGAAAGATAAACTGTCCTGAAAGTAACATAAAAGTAACATATTGAGTCATATAACGTGGAGGTAACATGAGAGGGTCAAAAGTAACGTAAAATGTTACAAAAGTAACATTCTGGCAACGCTGAGTCAAATTTAACATAAAACAGCATAAAAAGTAACATTTACACAAGAAACATTAATTTCCCTATTTTCTGGTAGAAAATAACATTAATACTGTAATAAGGAACTTTATTACATTAAAAATAAATAAATAAACGAATAAATAAAATAAAAATAAAAAATAAAAAAAAACTGTTTTCCCTTTTGTCAAACTTGAATCTATTCCGGCAGCGTACGAAACCGCAGCGCCGCGCCGCCGCCGCCGCCGGTTTGCAACTAGTAACAGTAAGGTAAAGGAAAATTTCTGCTATGTTAGCAACTAGTAGTTACTAGGGATTACGTTTTATTCCTTATAGTGCACTAACTAAGCATATAAATATCTCTAAATACAGATATTTTACTCTCTCTATACAAAATTACAAAACACGAAACTACAAATTTTATAAAGAAAGATAAACTGTCCTGAAAGTAACATAAAAGTAACATATTGAGTCATGTAACGTGGAGGTAACATGAGAGGGTCAAAAGTAACGTAAAATGTTACAAAAGTAACATTCTGGCAACGCTCTGCCCGTATATTACAAGGTACTCTGTGACACTCTGTGTGTGTGTCTGACTGAGCCATAGAGGAACGTATCCAGTGCTGCCACCTCCCTGAGGCCAATCAGCGCTAAAAGCGCTTGGAAATAGCGCTAGAGCCTAGATTCCGCTAGACTGCATAAACAAAAAAATAGCGCTAGAATCCGCTAGCATGCATGAACAAAAAAAGGCATTAAGTAAGAAGTTTTTATTTATTTCAATACAAATTGTATTTATCACCTTAAATCTAAAAAATAATAATATTTATAAGTATGATGGCTACCGACTGATTCCGACGAAACAATTTATTTTATTCATAAACATATTATTATGGAACGGAAGCTAACGACTTGCAGTTTTGCTACTTACTTCTTACTTTTTGCCGAGATTGCGACGTGATTACTACTAAGTTTGGTTTGTCATAAAAAAGCGCTAGATTTTCCGCTAGGAGTTCATTTATTTATTTAACGATTTATTGTACACAATAATAACAAAAATAGAAATACATTTGAAAAAAACGACACAACAGGCCTGCTTATTTCTAGAGAAATATCTTCCAGCAGACCTACGGAAGAGAAAAGAGATAGTAAGACGCAGATAAAACGTGCACAACTTTATAAAACACAAAAGAACAGGACAATCACAAGAATTACTTATATAATATTAGGTAAATATACATAAATAAACTAACACAATATGATACTAAAATATATACCCAAAAATATAAAATGTAATATATTTTTTAAAAATACAATAAATATAACAATAAATATAATACTTAAATAAATATAATGGATCAATCTGACAGCGAAAGATAATGCTCTTTAACTCGCTTTTTAAATAAAGAGGTAGTGCTACAATCACGGACAGTATATGGCTATCAGCTGTGAGGAAGACTCCAAGCTTCTTCAAACTGACATTGATAACGTGTTTCGTTGGAGCGTAGATAATAAATTGCTCTTTAATCCCGATAAATGTTGTATTATGACCTTTTCACGTTCCTCTCAACCCTTAGTCGCTAGGTATACTCTCGGCTCCGATAGTATTAACCGTGTTGATGCTGTTAGAGATTTGGGTGTACTTTTTGATTCCAAACTTACTTTCAACCAACATATTAGATCTTTGGCAGTAGACAGTTACCGACGACTTGGATTTGTTCTAAGAAATTGTCGTGACTTTCGAGACCCTAAAGCTATTATACTTCTTTACACTGCATTGGTTCGAAGTAAGTTGGAAACCGCAGCTACCGTGTGGAGTCCCCACGAAATTACTTATTGCTTGCTGTTGGAAAAAGTACAGAAGGCATTCCTCAGATTTATCTACAAAAAGATATATGGTTACTACCCTTATTTATATCCATCTTTATTTCTTCTTGGTATCTTAGGAATTAACTCGCTACAAACCAGACGTACTTATGTTTCACTTATTACTGTATGTAGGCTGCTTCGTGGAGATCTTGCATGTCCTGAACTGGTTTCTCGTGTGTGTCGCTTGTTTGTCCCTGACAACTACCTGCGGGCGCGCAGCCATCGGCTACTTGCGGTGCCCTCTCTGCGCACTAACCACCACTGCCACTCCCCGCTCGTGCTTGCGCTCAGCCAACTTAACACGCTCTTGTCTATGTCACCGCATGTCGACATTTTTGCTGACTCTATATTGGTGCTCAGCAAATTTTGTTTATGTCATGCTGAGGGTTTATAAGAGTTTTATTTTTATTTTATTTACATTGTCATTTACATTTTTTATTTTTTACTTTCTAGTCTTAAGTTTACAGTGCCTTAGTTATAACAGACTGTCATGCTGTAAATTTTCTTTAATAAATAATAAATAAATAAATAAATGGTAGAGAGTTCCACAGCCTTGCAGCATGGACGACAAACGAATGGGAGTAAAAACTAGTATTATGAGAAGGTAGGGATAAAAGAGTACGAATATTAGAGCGGCTGGGATTACCCTCAGGACGCATGAAATTGAAGCGTTCGCGCAAATAAACAGGAGAAGATTTATTATGAAGTATATTTAAGAGAACTGATAGAATATGAGTATTCCTGCGGAAACGGATTGGGAGCCACTTGAGTTGAGTGCGAAATTGAGATACATGATCGTACTTGCGCAGTCCGAAAATGAAACGAATGCACAGATTCTGTAGGCGCTCAAGTTTATTTAAAAGCTATAGGTAAGAGTAAAGTTTGAGCTAGGGAAATCTTGGTCTTCAGAGGCAGAAAACTTTGGAGACGTTTGAGCGAGTGGAATGAGAAATGGACCTTCTTGCTGACCTCATTGACATGGTGAGTCCAGGAGAGATTGGAATCTATAACCACACCAAGGTTTTTTGCGGTTTTAAAAAAAGAGATATGAGTGTGGTTGTAAACTATTGGAGATAGAGAAACATGATCTACTCGTTTGCACATATAGGTGCTACCAATAAGCATAGCCTGTGATTTTTTCGGGTTTACTAAAAGACCAAAGGAATGGGCCCAGTCAGAGATTCGCTTTAGATCTGCATTTACAACACCTATAGCACACTCAAGGTCATCAACAGGAGTATGGCGATAAATTTGCAAGTCGTCTGCGTAGAGATGGAAATTAGATGAAATGACAGAAGTAACAGTATTAATGAAGATAGAGAACAGAAGAGGGGAGAGGACGCCGCCTTGTGGTACGCCCGCAACAAGATCGCACAATTCAGAGGTTTCCTCATCAGAGCGGACCTGCTGCGACCGACCTCGAAGATAAGAATCGAACCAAGCTATTGCCGAGGAGGAAACGTTGAAAGAGCGAAGGATATAGAGAAGTACATCAAAGTCTACAGAATTGAATGCACTACTGAAGTCGAGGAGTACGAGGATAGTTAAAGATTTATTATCCATTGCGGACCGAATATCATCAGTGACTTTCAGCAGTGCAATAGTAGTGCTATGGCCTGGTCTAAAACCAGACTGAAACGGAGAGAGTAGACCATTAGATGTAACAAATTCAGCTAATTGCTTGTGGACAATGTGCTCAAGGACTTTAGAAAGGAAGGGTAAAATAGATATTGGACAAAAATCAGATAAGGCTGTAGGATTTGTGGTTTTAGGTAAAGGGATGACGTGAGCTTGCTTCCACACTGAAGGAAAGAGGCCCGTTTCCAAAGAGAAATTAAAAATGTGCGTGAGGATAGGTAGAAGTTCGGGGAGGATAAGAGAGATCATACGCGAGCTAAGGTTGTCATTGCCCACAGCAGTAGACGTGATAGAGTGAACATGCTTCTCAACGTCCCTCTCGGCAACAGCTGTGAAACAGAAAGAGGAGCACGCTGGCAATGGTTGGCTACACAAATGGGAAATAGTATTGGTTTTAACAAAAGGGTCTAGATTTACTGGAGGAGAAGAGAAATGAGAGAGTTTAAGTTGATAGCACCAAAGGAAGAATCAGAGGATTTGCCAATGCCAAGCGATCTGAGAAATTTCCACAGCTGTGCAGGATTCGTCAATGGTATTATGGATAATATGGCGACGTTTTACATCTCTACACAGACGACTACAATGGTTCCTAAGAAACTTGTACCTGGCCAAGTTCCGGTCTGAAAGACATTTCCTAAGACGTAATTTCGCCTTGTCCCGTTTCATCATCATATCCTTAATGTCCTGAGTAAGCCATGGCGCAGGGATATGCTTTACTTTAACTTTTTTGATCGGTGCGTGAAGATCATATTATAATTTGGTAATGATATTTTGCAGCTCACTGACTTTCACATCAATGTGGTCAGCATTCAGAACGGGTGTCCAGTCGATGCTAGACGCATCATGTCTCAAAGCCTCCAAATTAATGCCTCTGAAGCTAAAGAGAAGAAACTTAGATTTACGCCTAGGTGGTCGAATTTTGTAGGATAAGTAGATTAAGTCATGAAAAGAGAAATTGGCAGGCATTTGGCCGTGAGAAGCAATATTATCCGTAGAAGATGTAATTATAAGATCAAGAAGAGAAAGGGTGCAGTTTGGGGAATGATGAGTAGCTGAAAGAGGGAGAATGTTCAAATTTATGGAATTTAAAAGAGATTGGAGCTTGTGTGTTCGGGCATCGTTCTTAAGCAAACAAGTGTTGAAATCACCTAGAAGGAGGATGTGATCATACCTAGGAGAGTGAGTATTGAGCAGGGTTTCCAAAGAACTAAAATAATCAATGTGGAGAGAGGGGCTGTAAAACACTGCAAGCAGCATTTTTTGGTGGTGTAGCGTAATTTCAATAAAAAGATGTTCAGCTGAATGTGAATATGCATTGGGAGACACACTGATAATGGTATGTACAATATCAGCACGCAAGTATATCGCGACACCACCTCCTCCCTTGCCCGTATGATCATTACGTATAAGTTTGAAACCTGGAAGTGGGAACTGAGTCGAGAGAAGAGAAGGTTTAAGCCAGGATTCTAAAGGAACTGCTAAAGGACGCCCTGAGCATTTATATGGACTACATGAAAATTATTATAAAATTTAGAAAAAGCTGCCTTTAACCGTTCATGAACGGAAACAGGAACAGAGTCACCGCCATCATCACTGTCCGCGCTAAGAAAGTTATCAGATGAAGAGGAGCAAGAAAAAAAGCTATCATCAATATCGAGCAAATTAGAGTCCATTTAAATATAAATACAATACTATACAGAATAAATACTATAAAATAAATACCTAAGCAATATCAATAAATAACTAAATCAAAAAACTCTAACATTTACGATCATCACTTGCCGCGGTTTGCTGAAAGATATATGAAACACATTATTGGGCACAGCCACAGCAAGAAAGGATATTGTACACAACTAGAACGGTACGAAAGAAAAATACAATAAAAATTGACATAAAAATCTTAACATTGGCACAAAGTATAACTAGTGCCATAAAGAAAAAAAAATGTCAAATCAGTCTGTCAGTCTTGTGTATGGTACTTACCTAACCTAAAACGAAAAAATCTTAATTATCGTGTGTTTGTACCCTCTCACAACAAAATAAAACTTGGGTTTGAAAATATATGACCTATTATACTGCAAATTTAATATTAAAATTTCAGCGCTAAGTGTCCAAAAAAGCGCTAGATCTAACTCCGAAAGCGCTAAGGTGGCAGCACTGAACGTATCGTATCGTGCTGCCATCCATCCATCAATAATGTTCGTTCATTCATGGTTTTTTTTTTCATGGTTGGTTCGAAGGGTTTACTAGTAGCCATCAAAGAGTTTCACTATCCAGCTGCTGGTTCTATCACCAACTGCAATACAAGGTGTAAATAAATTAGCTCACTATCATAAAAAAAATGAGCCTAAACTCGAGAGCTCGAGAAGTTTACCAATAACCATTGAAGACTACCACCTTCCAGCTCCTGTCTTCATTATCAATAGCTCGATATACCAAATCCGAATCACACAAACCCACGTAAATTCAACATGATACGTTAAATAAGTAGGTTAAATTCTCGGAGGAAAATCCGAGGTTAAATGTATTTTCCAGATTTGTTTACATTGTTAGTTATTTTGTTAGTAAGTTACATACCGTGAAACCCTACTACTTTGCCCTTGGGGGACATCTTTGCCCAAACACGAAAATTAACTAAAACTACCAATAGAATTTTTATTTTAACAAATGGCAACTTTGTGTGGTGTCTAGGGAAAACTAGAATATCTGTTTGGCAACACTGACTACTACAATCGCAGCTAATTTCATTCAGTCATCTGCATAAAAGGTTCTCTGTGGTCATCTGTCAGCTACCGTTAAAGTTGCAGTGTCGAAAGTGGTGCAAAACCGCTATTGGAGTTGGGCGTTCCGCATTGCGAAGAAACACTGCGCAGGGAAAATTGATTATTATTTACGTGTAGGGCATTAATTGTTGCTGCTTTTAGTTGTGGTCCCCTTCTTAAACTCTTCTTAGTTAGCGAGAAAATTGTGTGGGTAATGTTGTATGTAAGCAATTTTATAGACTGAGGTCGACAACATTGCCCAGCTCCAAAATGTTACAAGGGTTGACACTATTTGAAAAAAAAAAACAAGCAAATGCGTTGCAGTGTCAGTTACCATAATATGATAGATTTTATTTAACTGATCGCTACGGCCTCCACCACTGCTCGCGTCAGTCTGGGACATGCCAGTTTTAAATGCGGTTTTGTCTAAAAGAACAAAATCAGTTTATTATTTTCCTTGCACAGCCCTAGCACCTCAAATCCCTTAGTATGAAAGTGTGACTAAATGTGACGATAACATTGCCCACCACCATTAAATACTCTAGATGGGCTTCTATTTATTTGAAATTTTAATGGAATACAATTTTGCCTGTTTGCTATTAATATAATAATATCTTAAAATCAAAGTCATAGAGCTTATAGTTGCTGAGAAATTTAGGTTGGGCAAAGATGTAAGAAAGTGGAGATAACTTTGCCCGCCTCTGTTTTTGTTTTTTTCTCAGCATCTGTTAGGAATTATGTCACCTGGTTTTGACGGTTTAACCATCAAATAAAGTGTGGACATTCTTTTTTTATGTCAAAAAAACTGAAAAATGTGGGCAAAGATGTAAGGTTTCACGGTACTCGTACTTGAATAAACAAAGATTGCTGACGCGCGTAGCCTCGCGTCCTCTTTGAGGTGATAAACCAGGTAGGAATGATAGCGGAATGCAAGTTTGTAAAAAATGCACCAACGTGTGTATTATTCAAATTTTCAGGTTTTTAATGGCAACACTTATATTTTATTCGTTGTGTTGTGTTGGTACTCATTCTTCACTTTTATTTTTAACCGACGAACGTGCTTTAGGGATAGATCCATACCAATTTTGTTAAAATCTGATGATGGAATAAGAGATAAAAGCGGAAACTTCTCAACCAGTGATAGCAACATGCATCGCGCGCGATACTGTTTGTGGTGGAATGTTGCTAGGCAACGAAATCAATTTGTTTTGTCAGTTTGCTGAAAATCTACGTTTCCCTTGTTCCATTTATTCGATTTTATCACATTATTGGCGACCGTGACAGGACAAGAACCTGCAATCTTCGGATATTGTATTGGAAATCACAAATAATTTAGCTTCTATGGCCGAGTGGTCGAGTGTTTTAATCTTTTTACGGAGGTTTCGGGTTTGAATCCCGGTGAAGACACTCTTAAACGAAAATGTCCTTATGAGACTTTCTCCAGTTTAGTTGGGACATTGCTGCCTGAATCACCCGATTGTCTGAAAAGAAAGATTACTCCGTGTTTCGGAAGGCACGCTAACCCGTGTGTCTCGGCTCTAATATCTACAGAAGGCGTCGTTACTCGAGCTAAGTCAGTGGGTTTTGACAAGAGCCCAGTACTATATTAATTGTGTAACAGGGTGTGTGAGGTTGGTTGTCGACCTTACAATCCACAATATGAAGAAAAAGAAGAATCCAGCCTACGTTCACTATCTGTAATCAACTAACGATAGACTTTCAAGATACCATCTCAAACCTGAAACTCCTTACGAATAGCCCAAGTATCGTATAAACTGTAAGCTTAAGGGAAGAATCGTGCTCGTCCATACAAAAAAAAAAAAACGTTTTTCCACTTCTATATATATTTTCCAATCTCCATGATGTTTTAGTATGTTATTGACACAATGAATGACTAGGTTTATAGTTTTTGCTTTTTTCAAAATTCACAATAGATTCAAACTTATATAGGCACCTCAAGTAACGTAATTTTTTTGATTAAAACTGTGTCAAAGTGATTTGTTGAAATTTAGTAATTGGAAACCGTTTTCTCCCGTAGTGGGAATTTCATCAAGAAAAGTATCTATTGTCGGCGAGCTGCAACGCTCTCGCTCTCTCTCTCCTGGGGGTATGAGCGCACAAGCGATAGCAAATGTTTTCCTAAATACCTATTTCGTTAGGATCGCGAAGCTATTCTTTCCTCTTAGCATTGTCAGTTTAGTGGCCAGCTGGACTACCAAATGACCTCTTACTTCGTAGCCTCTTTACCCAGTTTAACTTATGTTATTTTCGAAACAATCATTATAATAAACAATTAAACGCACTTGCAAAGCACGAAAGACGCAGTCTAAACTAAGCAAATACCAAAAATATAATATCTTTGTACTGAAACTGTTAAATAACAAAACCTAGCTTTGGCTAATGAAGAAAAATAATAGAAAATGTGTCGCGGTTAGGATTAATTACTTACATAAAATATATTAAATAAAACACTGAAGTTCATAAAATAAAAATAATTTTAACAAAAAATAAAAACCTCCTTCAAATAGCCTTATATGGTTATCTCCACTAAAAAGTAACAAATAAAATAACATTCCAGATGGAACATGAAAAAAAATATTGCCAATATCCTCAATTAAATAGATAGGTAGTGTATTAAGTAAATATTTAGAATTTTGTACTTCCTTTTGGAGTCGGTGCCAGCCAAAAAATCGTCGATTAGTCGTGGGCAACTGTTTTAAGTCGTCGTCGTCGTTAAGTCAGTACATATTTCTATATGACTATCAGTAAAATTCTTTGATAGTCTATAGCGTCCACTACACTACTCGCGAAGTTGATCGAAGTAAGCCGAGGACGAGAGTATAGAGAGGCACTTCGTGCAACTTCGGGCTTCACTTTTACACCAATTTGACACTTCGTGAGACTTCGTCGAAGAACTTCGGACGAGAGTGTAGTGGGCGCTTATGATATAAATGTTTTGTTGTGCTGCGCGGGATGCAATGCCGCACCCGACCAAACGCAGGGATAACGACAGGAGCGACTACCAAAAAAGTCCGGGTAGGTTTCATTCGATAAATAATTAATACTCGTAGTTTCGTCATCTTAAATTTTTGGCTGGCACCGACTCCAAAAGGAAGTACAAAATTCTAAATATTTACTTAATACACTACCTATCTATTTAATTGAGGATATTGGCAATATTTTTTTTCATGTTCCATCTGGAATGTTATTTTATTTGTTACTTTTTAGTGGAGATAACCATATAAGGCAATTTGAAGGAGGTTTCTATTTTTTTTTTAAATTATCTTTCTTTCATTCATTCATTTTTTCTAAAATCAAACGAACTTTGTGAAGATCGATCGTTATTATCTGAGTCGCTTCATACGAAAGAATGTAATTATACTTAATTATATGGTTCTAATCTAAATCTAATCTAATATGTTTTACCTGCAGTACCCTTTACGTACTCGACAATATTAGCACATTTAAAAAGAATGAACACATCCCACTACGCGATTCAAGCGTCGTCCTAGACACGCTCTCACAGATCCGGACGGATGAGATCACCGTCGCGATTAAAGCTGCCATTGCGTGTAGGCCACACACTAATACAGAATGCCCTTCAGGTAGCAACCGCCCCCGCCGGCGGGGACGCGGAACTAATAGTAGAATTAATTCAGTAAGACCCGGTAGGGGTCATTCTTCTCCGACGCGCTTCTCGCCCTGGCAACGTTCTGGGCCGCGGTCCGAGCCCGTCTGAGGGCGCCCCCAGATACGTTGTCATAAAATTCCTAAGGGGTACGAGCCTTCTGCTCCCCCGCAAGTCCGCGCCCACTATATTACCACTCTGATATAAATAGTGATTAGGTCCGTCAAAAAAAAAAAAAAAAAGAATGAACACTATTTTTTTAGTTTATATATCTATTGTATTAGTTTAAATTTTACGTTTCTAATAAATTGACTGAACAACCTATTATTATGTATGATTATTATAATTTAATAGTTAATGGATAGGGAAATAGTCACAATGACCACTGCGACCTTATAGAATCTATGCCAAAGTCATGTCAGTTGATTCTTTTTTTTTTTTTAGTTGCCCTGGAGTAAGGGCGCGCGGGCCGTTTTACGAAGCTACAAGTTACAAATTACAATTACAATTTGATGTAAAATCTCCCATTTAGTAGAGGCTGTACTAAGCAAAAATGTAAAGCCACATTTCTATGTACAGGATATTTAATACGGCTGTATTGGTACACAGTATCTTGTTAATCATTTTGACAATATTCCCGGTAAGTAAGGTTAATCCTTGGGTTGTTACTAGGGCTGTATTCCGAATCAGATTTCACGGCTCAAAGTACTGACAGCGATTACTCGCGTACCGATTCAGAAATCGCGATAATACGGCTCATGAGCGAAATCAAAACGGAGCGGCGTTTGAGCGCGCTGAAACTGCTTATAACTCAGTCTTGCCAGACGTTGATTACCGTACCAAAACTGGCAAAATTCTAAATTATTATACTTATTAAAAAAGTATCGTCCAGCTGTGAAAACAGCACTTTTCGCATGGCTAGTACCCAAAATAAGAAAAGGTATGCGAATTTTTAAAAATGGAGATGTAAATAGGCACATGAAATTAAAAAAAAAAAACAAAAAAGAATGTTTGATATTTATATTTATATTTTATCAGATTGCCTATGATATTATCTTATGTATGTATGTGCCTGAGTCAAAACTATCGTAATATATACATAACCTACTCGATACTTTTACTATCGAACATCTGGCAGCCCCAACCTACAAAACTGATTGATTTAAAATATTTCAGTAATTTATCGCCATTTCATAATTGAATAACGTGTTTTTAATTTTGTTCAACCAAATAAATATAAGACACGTTAATTTTACATTTAAACATTAAACATTTAACTTTAAAAAATAAATAAACAATATGTCAAAGTCGAATTTGACATTACGCTTACGTGAATTTCGCTCTGGAGCATGGGCGCCGTTAGCGAAAGATGGCGGCGGTCATGACGCAATCCGTGACGTCACAATGGCTGCCGTAATCCCAATGACAGTGATTCGGTACGCGGTTTTGGGTACTCAAAGTGCTGTCAGCGCAAATCGGAACGCGGCCTAGGTATTAATTTTGATTTTGTTTTTGGTTATCTATTACCTACATAAATAAACAAATCTTTCCTGATATAATATGGAAATAGATTTGGAAAGACTGCATAGGTATTTATCTTTCCAAATTGTTATCTTACTGCGATACAGGTTGCTGTACCTGTGTAAGTTGCTGTACTAATATTGATACTTAAATATTTTATTTTCGACGCGATGCACATGTGGCGACGACGACACTGTTTCCATTTTCATGCGATCCGAATCAGTCAGTTCCAAAGTTCTACTCAAACTGACGCGAATATTACTCGTATGTGCTTTTAAATTTTCTAGAAATCGATATTTTTTAGTGAGCAGTAAATTCAGCAGATCTTAATCAGTTGTTTCTTGTCCGTCTCATAATCCATGAAACAGGACATATTTACATAGTACCTGAGCCACCGAGCTTTGCTCGTGCGTGCCATCTCTTAGAAAACTTTCGATCCACGAAAAATATATCAGAAATTTTAATTTCCGTAATTTTTGTTTTTAAATACCTAACTGAATGAAAGAATAAACAAGGTAAATAACAAATAAAACAAGAAACTTGAACAAAATAAATATCCGTCGAGGTTCGAACTCGAGACTCAAAAATCCAAAAGTAGACTGTGCAGACTCGCGGTCCCCGAATGAGCTATTTTAATTATATGGCGTGCCAATTCTTTTTAGCCTAAAAACACGGGGAAATCCCGTTTTACTAAAAATTAAATCTAGCTAGATCGATCGAAATCGTATTAGATTTTATGAATCTCAAACTTAAATGATCTAAGACCTCAAAAAAAAAACTATGTGAATATTCATACAAGCTGATTGATTTGTCGATCAACTGATCAAATTGTATCAAATAAAATACGACTTTTGTAAAGTGGGTTTCTTAGTTTCATACTTACTTAGATAAACGGCGAAAAAGTTTTTATAATAGGTTCCATTGGCAGAGCCATAGATACTCCTTAATTTATCTATGGCAGAGCTGAGTTACTTACTACCCGACAGGCTTAGTGATATTTAGCTAACATTTGTAGTAGTATTTGAATTAAAAAAAAAATGTTTTTAAATAAGTATAAATTACTTTCGTATTTACCTTTAAATAAAAAATGTATCTGTATGGCACAATGGACACGCGCAAAACTAAATAAACACAACGCATAGATCTACAAACTTATGATTTGCCATTCGCGAAGATTTTTTTCTGGGCTAACGTCACACATCTTCCATTTATTCAACCGCAAAAAACACAAGTAAAACCTTAGGTAGACTAACAAACTTAGTATTTCCGTTGATTAAGATTTTTTGTAGGACAGTTCTGAATGGATTTCAGTTTGATAGCAGCAAATAAGTTTGGTCGTATGATAGGTACCTAATCATATTCGAGTGGTTAGCAATACGTTATACTAATGCCATCAAAAACATAACTTGTAAAAAAACCAAGTCTCGCACGCAACTTAGTCTACCGTAAAAAGTTGTGAGATCCATGTAATACCAAGTCAGTTAATTTATTCAGTCCCTACTTAAGAGTCCTTCTGTCTTAAGTTATTACGTAATTAGCTCACCTAACAACATCTTATAGTGACCAGATCAATATTAAAAATCTCTTATTTTTTAAATAAATACATAGATTGACCTGGCAATCGCATGAAAACACAATGTATCTCACAAGTAATACATTATTATATTAAATTTGATTGTTTAGTGCGATTGCCAAGTCAATCTATGTATTTATCGCATTAAAACACAATGTATCTCACAATTAATACATTATTATATTAAATTTGATTGTTTAGTGCGATTGCCAAGTCAATCTATGTATTTATTTAAAACATAAGAGATTTTTAATATTGATCTGGTCACTATAAGATGTTGTTAGGTGAGCTAATTACGTAATAACTTAAGACAGAAGGACTCTTAAGTAGGGACTGAATAAATTAACTGACTTGGTATTACATGGATCTCACAACTTTTTACGGTAGACTAAGTTGCGTGCGAGACTTGGTTTTTTTACAAGTTATGTTTTTGATGGCATCTCATTTCTTTTTGTAGATCGCATGAAAACACAATGTAAAAATGCACACCTACGCTCCACCTACCCTACACCTACCTTACACCTACCTTACACCTACCCTACACCTACCCTACACCTACCCTACACCTACCCTATACCTACCCTACACCTACCTACACCTACCCTACACCTAACTTACACCTAACTTACACCTACCCTACACCTACCTTACACCTACCCTACACCTACCCTACACCTAACCTACACCTACCCTACACCTACCCTACGCCTACCCTACGCCTATCCAACACCTATCCAACACCTATCCAACACCTATCCAACACCTATCCAACACCTATCCAACACCTACCCTACACCTACCCTACACCTACCCTATACCTACCCTACACCTACCCTGCACCTCTTATTCAATTATATTCCATTATACAGGTACACTGATTCATTTACTGCAAATGTAACTTTGTAATCCTATATAATGCCCCAAGATTTATATGGGATTACAAAGTTATCATCTAGAAAACTGGGCCGAAATTGCAAAATGTCTTAGTTTTTCCTTGGTTTATACACTAAATACTAATTCCATTCTAAATTTGAAGCTTCTATGTCTGCTAGAAGTGCCTTAGAATTTTGATGATCGGTCAGTCAGTCAGTGAGTGACAAAATTAAGAAACTTTGACTAGTTATAATTCATAAACTACTGGTTCAAATTGATTGAAATTTGAAATATACTGTATTTATACAATGCCTGCTTGGTTGCTGAAAACTCAGGCTTCTAGTTTTATCCACAACGAAGTTATAGGGGGGTCGAAAATGGCCTGAACTGCTTCGAGAAAAGTATGGTACGGCCGTGCCACTTTTTTGCTCGACTTGGCGGGGGCACTACCGTGCCCCCAGATATTATCTATTATTACGAGTTTGTATTCGGTTGAAGAAACACGTTATTAATTTGTCGAGAAATAGAAAAATAGAGCTTTTTATAAAAAAATTCGTTACTAATAAAAGTGTTGCCAGCCTACGTTATGTTTTAAGTTTCAATTATTTTGGATAGTGTTGCTGCTATTGCATGGGATTATTTAAGCACTAACTAAGGTAAGTACAGTCTGTCTAAAAAGAGTAGAAACGGAACTAATCTTAAGCGCCCACTAAGGATCTCTCCAATGTCACGATGCAGTTTAGGTCCAGTGTGAAGACTCTGGTTCAAGGAAACTCCCGAGGTAGTAACCGCAGATCCATCACCAACAATTCTAATCTTCCCTGTAGGGGTCCTCAAAACAGCGTGTTGAGGAATAAAATAATGTTCGACCGAACTATAATCGAACTTGGCCTCAACCATGTAACCAGAATTTTTAAAGTCGCGCATAAATTCAATATATTTGTCACGAAACACCTTATCACGCTTCATACGACGCTCCATAGATAGCAATCTACTCTCAGCCGTAAAGTCTCGACTCGCCAAGAGAGGGTCTAAAAACCAGCCATCGTCACACGAACTGATGTAAGGGTTTTACGATACCAGCTGTTTAGGCATTAAGAAACTCACATACGTAAACCCTGAACATATCACACTCCTTTTTTTGAGCAGTCGTGTAAAATAATGTGAGTGGCATGAGTTATACCTTATATTACACCACAAAACTATCTCTTTTACCACTAACTACATCCCAAGAGATGTAAGTAACTCTGAAATTCGAACCATTTTTAGGGTTCCGTAGCCAAATGGCAAAAAACGGAACCCTTATGGATTCGTCATGTCTGTCTGTCTGTCCGTATGTCACAGCCACTTTTTTCGGAAACTATAAGAACTATACTGTTGAAACTTGGCAAGTAGATGTATTCTGTGAACCGCATTAAGATTGTCATACAAAAATAGAAAAAAAAACAATAAATTTTGGAGGTTCCCCATACATAGAACTGAAACTCAAAATTTTTTTTTTCATCAAACCCATACGTATGGGGTGTCTATGGATAGGTCTTCAAAAATGATATTGAGGTTTCTAATAACATTTTTTTCTAAACTGAATAGTTTGCGCGAGAGACATTTACACTATTCTTTTATTTTATTATTGAATTTAATGTAGACAAATTTATTATTGGATTTTAATGTAATCAAATCGAATTTATAGTGTAGGTACCTATTAAAATTTTATTTTATTTTAATTTTATTCTTATTTCATTATTGTTGTTATTGTAAATCAATTTATTTATTTTTATTGACTATATTGATTTGCATACTAGTTTTACTGGTGTTAATGGCAAATAAATGATTTATCTTTATCTTTATCTTACACTTCCAAAGTGGTAAAATGTGTGTCCCCCCTCCCTGTAACTTCTAAAATAAGAGAATGATAAAACTAAAAAAAATATATGATGTACATTACCATGGAAAATTCCAACGAAAATTGGTTTGAACGAGATCCAGTAAGTAGTTTTTTTTTAATATGTCATAAATCGTAAATCGTAAACCGCGGCTACTATCTAGTCGTTACACGAGCCAAGTCAGTGGCCTTTGGCGGTTCTATAACACTGACACTACGAACTACAAGAACTTATATGTTACTTGCTGCTACGGAACCCTTCAAGTGCGAGTCGGACTCGCACTTGGCCGCTTTTTTCCTATTTGCATAGAAAATTGCACACAATAAATGACAAGTATACCCTAGATAATTGTAAAAGCATTCATATCTAGAAATGAAAAAAAAAGACGGCTGACCTCCATGGTCTATCTGTAAAAATTATAAGTTCCATATAGTTTTTTTTTTTTATTAGTTGATTTGGGCTTACTCTTGACCACAATCAGGTCTGCGAGGGACGAGATGTGGTCGATGATGGAACGAGTTTGCCCAGAAGGTGCCTGTTCACTCTAGCTTTGAAAATGCTTGGGTTATAAGCACTCGGAAAAACAGAAGCAGGCAAAGAATTCCACTCCTTGGCCGTGCGCATAATAAAAGATGATTGGAAGCGCTTCGTGCGGCAAAGGGGTATGTCGACCAAGTGCGGATGGTATGCTGCAGTTCGTCTGGACTCCCGATAGTAAAAAGGTGATGGCGGAATGAGCTCATGCAGCCCATGTGCACACTCCCCGAAATACAGCCTGTAAAACACTGACAGACATGCAACCTTTTGGCGATGAGCCAAACTGTGAAGCTTGGTTACCACTGGATTCTCATCACCGATAATTCTCTTGGCTCTGCGTTCCACCGAATCAAGTGCAGCAAGTTGATATTTTGCCGAGCCATCCCACAGGTGACTGCAGTACTCCATGCAAGATCGGACTTGCGCTTTGTATCGCACCTCACCTTTGTTGCATATTTAATCAATGTAGGTATAGATAATGGTGTGTTTAACGACTTAATGAAACTAAATAAAGTGATACCTTTATTCAAAGCCGGTAGTAAATACATCAGACCTCACAAATTTTAGACCTAATATCGATTATTTGAAATTATTTGGAAAACTCAATCAATCAGTCTATTGCAGTCCACTGCTGAACGAAGGCCTCCCCAAGGGTACGCCAAAGCGCACGATCACTCTCTTTCCTCATCCAGGTTCCAGATTCCTCAGGTCATCAGTCCACCTGGCAGGGGGGCGTCTTAGGGTGCATCTCATTTGTTCCCCAATTACGTAATTCTATAGAACTAATGGGGCTAATAGAACTAATTGTCATTATGTACCCCATCAGTTCTATATAGAACTTTCGCGACTCTAAAATTTTAAACTTTGTGACATATGGTAAGTACCCCAATAGTTCTATAGTTAGAACAAAATCATGGGGAACAAATGGGATGCACCCCACGTCCTTTACTTCGTTTCCCGAGACGTAGTCTATATTCGAGAACGCGTCTGCTCCAACGCTCGTTGGTTCTGCGACAGATGTGGCCAGCCCACTGCTTGAAAATCTCATACTAATCAATTGCAAAGTCATTTTTATCTCAACAACTTAATTTCTAAGAGGAAAATAGCCTCAGCGGTAGACTTTGTAAGCTGGCAACTCCCATAACTCTTTCATTTAAGAGAAAAAACTAAAACTGATTCGACATTAAAAATTCAATTAATTTATTGACCCTGCTCACAAAATCTCACGAGAATCGGTTGAAAAACGCGCGCGACCTGAAGAGTGGAACAAACAGACAGATGGACAGACAAAAGCAATTTTGGCCAAGCTGAAACGGAGACGCTTCGCTCGCTCGGTCAATCATGTAGTACGGTACGTTACACTAAGTTGTGTTAATGTAAATATACCTAAATACGGTGGCGTAGCTGGAGAGGCCCACACTGAAGAGGAGAGACATCTGCAGCGGATTGTTACACGGAAGAAAGTGGATAGTATTTTACGAGGTCAAAATCAAAACCGATAAGTACATATTGACTTCGAAAATCAATAAAGGCATAGCTAGCCGTCAGATTAAGAGATTTTTAAGTCATATAATGTTTTACGTGCTCTCTAAAATTGTACAATCGACGCGGCCATAAGGCAAGTTTGACAGCTCTAATATTAGGATGGCCATTTCCTGTCCCGTTTTAATCTTTAAAAGGACTGACGAACTTCAATTTAGGATTATACATGACTGTATGAATCGCTACCATTCTACAATGGTTGCCCTAAGGCAAGCCTACTCGTTCTATTCCAATACTCGATAACGGCTTTATTTGGTAACGGCGTGGATTATTTAAAAGACTGCCTAACAAAGCCACAAAAGAGGATCGCTCAGAGCGCGAGGCGACGAAGCGCTTCTGGGTTAATGCTCTAAGCGCTTCAGAGATGTTTGAACAAAGCTAAGAATTATTATTCATGCAAGGAGGTTCGAGACATGTACCTATAAAACAGTCGCTTTCCGCTGTCTGTCTGTCCCTATGTAGATTGTAGCGTGTCTAAAACTACGCAACAAAAAAGCTGTGAACATTGTAATGGAATTATAGGAATGAAGTGTTTTCCCGCGGTAAAAAGTAGCGTATGTCCTATTCCAGGACCTAACCTATATGTGTGCCAAGTTTCAGCCAAATTGCTTTTGTATGTCTGTCCATCTGTCAGTTCCACTCTACAGGTCGCGTTTCTCAACCGATTCTCGTGAAATTTTGTGAGCTGATTCGATAAATTAATCAAGTTTTTTGTCGAGTCAGTTTTTGGAAATTTAAAAAAATTACGGAGTTATGGGGGTTGCCAGCTTACAAGGTAATATGCATATTCTGTGGACTACTAAAGCCTCGGTGAACTAAAGCTGTAGACACTCGAATGTCAGACTAAAATAGAACACAGAATAATAACTCATTCGCTGCGCTCTCAATAGGCATATGACTTTGAGTAAGTATTTATTTCGCATGTGATCTTCTCTTAGGATCTTCTATAGATATTTTTTGGAGATTAATGGCAAGACAACTGATAGAAAAGAATGTCAAACACGTCAAAACCCCATAATAAATAGACAGCATTTAAAATTGAATTGAATTGAAATTAAAAAATAACGAAAACAAATCCCAAAAAACATTATTTTGGCATGGTTGTATAAAACATAAGTGTTCAAATTCAAAATTATTATGTGTGCAATACTGTCATCCGTTTTGTTTATCTCCTCCTTTTTGACGTTACTGCACTATGTTGTGTGTCCAACATTGCTAGCAGATACAACTAAAGGATACAAAAATCAAGGTTCAGACAAAGTAAGTGGGTTATTTTTCTCTTTTTTAGGGTTCCGTACCTCAAAAAGGAAAAAGGAACCCTTATTGGATCACCTTTGTTGTCCGTCTGTCGTCAAGAGCCTTTTTCTCAAGAACGCCTGAAGGTATCAAGTTGAAATTAAAACCAAATTTAACCAAATACTAAAGTCTCTGGTCCCTTACAGCCAAGCTCCCAAGTCAGTGCAATCAAAAGATACAATCATCAAGCTTTGAATACAAATTTCAATACTTACAAATCCTATAGGGTTCTTCTCGTTGACCTATTTTTATAATAAGCATATTTACAATAAACATTTTTTTTACAAATGCAAGCCTGTAGCACGTACCTACTATTATACAGAGGTACTTCGGAGACAGTGCGCAAATTTTACGTACAGACAAGGGAACAACCGACTTAGTTGAGAGCCGATATATTACTGGACTAATTTGGTACAGTAGGTTAGATTAGGTTAGATTATAGGTACTTAAGAGTAGAGTGGACTGAGAAAGTTAATTAATAATTGTGAAAACTACTCTCTAAGGCATTGTTTAAAATATAATGTAAAGAAAACTGAATTAATGATATTTAGGAGTGGCAAGGGGCCTTATAAGATTCCCCCTATCTCCTTGTTAGGCGAACATATAAATATTGTAAGTAAATTTAAATATTTAGGCCACTTACTAACTGAAACGTTAAACGACCATGATGATATTGAGAGACAAAGAAGATCTCTGGCCACAAAAAGTAACATGCTGGCAAGACGCTTCTCAAGAAGCTCTAATCAAGTTAAAATAACGTTATTTAAAGCATATTGCCAGGCCTTCTACACTGCCGCCCTCCGGTATAGCTACAATAAAGTTACAAAAACTTGCGGGTTCAATACAATAACGCCTCCCGCGCCACGCCGGGGCTGCCGGCGGTGTGGTGCGTCAGGAATGTTTTATGAACACAAAGTAAAGGGTTTTCATGAGTATATGCATAATGTAAGAATATCCTTTCATAAAAGACTTCAAAAATGTACGAATAGCATTGTGATTGCAGTGTTTCAGACCCTCTATATTTATAACAAAAGACCTACTGTAACAAGTGTCTAGGTGTAAGCGCTGTACCTGTATTTGTTTGACTGTGGTTGCATTTTGGATGGGTGCAATTTGATATTATAATTTTAATTTTAGACGAAACTTTATTGGTGGATTTAATACTAGATTAAGGCTATGGGACTGTATGTAACTGGTTAGGTACTGTGCCTGAAATAAAAGATATTTAATTTAATTTAATTTAATAGCATACACAGTTCAGCCGGTGGTACGGTCCATAATGGAAGATCATGACGATGTTGATGTTAACTCATAATTGCTTGCCCTTCTGTGTAGATATTGATGTCGTTGGCTCCTTGGGAAGTCGTCAGTAGAGCAATCGTGGATGACCAAGAAATCGTCTTCCGTATAGTTAATGGACATGCTGCAAGTAAAGGAGAATTTCCCTATCAAGTGTCCTTTAGGTGAGCAATAACTTTTAAAATTAAAAATACATTTAAGTCCGTGCGCCCACCGCAAGATTGCCTACGTGTCTTCATTTACATCTGGGCGGGCGCCGTTTCACAAAACTATAAGTTACAAGTTTTTCTAAAAATATTTACTTTTCTGTCTTTGCTGTTTTCAATTAAGTATACGGGGCTGTATCCACAAGGATAAAATTTAAAAAAAGGGGATTTTTAATTTAAAAATATATTTGAAGTTTTAGACGCACGTGGTATGATATGACCCCACTTACGAATCCGACTGTACATTGCGAAGACAATGACATTAAACGAAAAGCGCTTATAGTTTAAAAGGCGAATTGGCTACGCAATGGTGGCGCTGGCGATTCACACAGTCACGCTCCAATCCTTAATTTAAGTTCGTCCGTCCTTTTCACCTTTTAATGATTAAAAAGGGTCAGAAGATGGCCATTTTATTATTAGAGCTGTCAAACATCGAATTTGAACCTTAAAGACGCGTCGATTGCACAATTTTAGAAAGCACGAAAACATCAGACTTAAATTATCAAGAAAAAAATATTTTTTAACAACACGTTTTAACGCACTAAAAAGTATAAAATATTTTTATTGAGATTTTTATTGGTGTAGTACTCTTGTAGTACTTAAAACGAAAAACGTGGGGTGCATGGAGTAGATATTCTAAGAAGAAGAGAACGAGGTGATGGCTGAAAACAGCATAGCTGACGCTGTAACCTTTTCCTTGTCGTACTTATTTTCATGTCTGTCTGTACTACTTATTGATACATAACAATATATTGTTAATGTAATGACAATGAATAAGTCTTTTAATTCTTATTAGTGCCAGGGGTTGTTATGTGTTATGTCTTGAAAACTTACAAATAGTTATTTGCAGTGCAATTAAATAGTTGTTTATTATTGGAAAGACTTGCGTTTGACAACTTTATATGCACACAATTTCAACATACTAGCTGGTGGAAATTGATTGTAAGGTGATAGATGGACCACCCTCGCCTAGAAGATGTCTATGATTTTTTTATTAAAACACGGTTATGCTTCAAAAACTACTCTATGCACCCTACGTTTTTCGTTATAAGTACTACAAGAGTACTACACCAATAAAAATCTCAATAAAAAATATTTTATACTTTTTAGTGCGTTAAAACGTGTTGTTAAAAAATATTTTTACTTGATAATTATTTTGTGTTTTTTAGTCCAGCGTATTTAAATTTTGCAAGATACCCTGAACATCACGTAGGACTAAATTTATAAGACTAAAAATCCCAAGCAAGACGAGATTATGTTGTTACGTTGAGATTACCTTTCGGCTCCATCATGACACCCTGAACATTACGTATGACTAAAAATCTTGTCAAGACAAATCCAACGAGCCCAAACACGACTAGTTTATGTTGAGTATTTGAGGAAATACAGCGGCCACCTTCCGGCTCCATCATGAGATCCTGGACATCACGTAGATATGACTAAAAATATTGTCAAGACAAATCTAACGAGCCTAAACACGACGAGATTATGTTATGTATTTGAGGAATTTCTGTGGCCACTTTCCGGCTCCATCATGAGACCCTGGACATTACCTATGACTAAAGATCTTGTCAAGACAAATTCAACGAGCCCAAACACGACGAGGTCGTATTGTGTATTTTAAGAGTTTCTATGGCCACTTTTCGGCTCCATCATGAGACCCTGGACATCACGTATTATAAAAGATCTTGTTAAAACAAATCCAACGAACCCAAACACGTCCGAGGTTATGTTGTGTTTTTTAGAAGTTCCTATGGCCAACTTCCGGCTCCATCATGAGACCCTGAACAACACGTATAACTAAAGATCTTGTCAAGACAAATCCAACGAGCCCAAACACGACAAGTTTGTGTTGTGTATTTTAGGAGTTCCTATAGCCACCTTCCGGCTCCATCATCAGGCTAGCTCCATGTTATCATAATATTGCATTGTCACCGGGGTTACATAAGTGTACCAAATTTCAGCACAATCGAATGACAGCAAGTGCTCCAAGTTCGGACCGAACAAACCCACAAACAAACAAACAGACAGATAAGAAAGCGAGTTAATAAAAACGTGTTAAAATCTATGCCCTTGTTTATGCAAAATGCTCTCATCTCATAATATCATTCGTTCGTTTGAATTCATCACCTCTCTTTCATTGGTCATTAAAACAAAAAGGATAGCTAGGTTTTAAAATAAAATTATAACTAGAGCATGACTTCCCGAATCGGGGCCAACGAATAACATATTGTAACTTGTTATTGTTGCTTCGCGAAACGGGGCCCTGATGACACGTAGTCAGAACAGTATTCTTTATTACAATAAGTAAGTTTATGAAATACTCTAAAAAATATGAATAAATCACAGTCGTTTGTATGGGAATGACTAGTGATATGACACTCATGTCATGACATCATCTTTCTTCTTCCGATTGGTAAATAGAGGAAAACCAAGTCTGCCGGTCCTTGGAAGTACGGGAGTTAGTCCAAAACCAAAAACCTCATGAGAACATCTGCAGTATACTTCCAGGTCTCTGTTCGCTGTCATTTTGTCAATTTTATATTAAATCGTAAAGGTGCAAGCAAACAGAAAAGTAGTACCAAAGCAAAGATTGTCCAAAAGTCACTACTTAATACATGCTCTATTCATTTTACAGAAAAGAGATTAACGAAATGTACTCAACATTTTGCGGCGGCTCCATCATCAAACCGAAAGTGGTCATAACTGCAGCGCACTGTTTCGTGAAAGACGATGATTCGCCTGACAAAAGCAAGTCAGTGTGTAAGTCACGACATCCCTTTATTTACAAGTAAAACTATACAAGGGTTTATAATTTTAAACTTTCGCGGTCATTATTATAACATTTATGAGACATTCAGGAGACCCGATATTTCGGCGCTGTTGCAAGCACCATGGTCGCGGGTAGACTCCTCCTCCGGGTCTCCTCATAAAAAATAATATCGCGGTAAGCCCGTAAAATGTCTCATAAATGTTATACAAAGGTTACTGTAGGATGAACTCTGACAGATTACAATTTTAAAAACTTTTTAATATTATTTCGTTTATTTATTTATTTATTAAGTAAAATTACATACTGTTTAATGATAAAATAAGAGGTGAAGTTGCTTTTTTAGGGTTCCGTAGTCCGACAAGGAACCCTTATAAGATCGTTCAGTCCGTCTGTCTGTCCGTCCCAGTCTGTCACAGCACAATATCTTCTACGTTTATGAACCGATTTACATGTAACTTGGTTCGACGATACTTTGGATATAGATCTCATTTTTAAAAATACAAAAAAATAAAATTACCCCTTTTTAAGGGTACCTCCCCATACATGTAAATTATTTTTTTTGAGCACACCCCCTTGTGTGGGGTATCGTTGAAATTGTCTTTAAAAATGAAGTTGGGTTTCTGTACAACATTTTTTTATCAGCTTTACCATATGTGAGATATAGCACGCCAAAGTCGTTAACACGGTGTCCCCCCCCCTGTAATTTCTAAAGTCTTGGACCTATAAACTTCAAATCACACACGTAAATAAACTGGCGCGGAAACTCTTAATTAAAATTGTTTCAGGTATCTTGTGATGAATACTTTTGAAATTATAAATAAAATAAAAATATATACTTTTTTTCCAAAAGAACAGTAACTATAAAGTTTTTTTACATTCTTTACTGTTAGGACTGAATGTAGATTAATCATTTAAAATAATATCCAGGGAAGAATAAATAAATCACCTACTAAGAACTAGAAAGAAACTCGCGCGGCGACAGATAAAAAGAAATGGGCGCGGCCGAGGTGCGCGGTGCGGTGCGGTGCGGAGGGGGAGGTACTCGAGTGTAGAACCCGCGAAAGCGGGCAGACGCTTGAGCACTGAGGGACGTAAACAGTAACCCGCACAAAGGTTTTTAACACTGTAAATATAGAGGATAGTGTCAGCAAAACGTAAACTATTGGTTACAGAATGATTTTATAACAGAATTAAAGTGTTAACCCACGTATCTGTGGTTAACACTCATTGTTGCTTGTTGGTTGGTTCATTGCAAAGTAAGTATGGCAACGTCGCGCGACTCGCGCGTCGCACAAACTCTAGGGCCCAACGCACACCGAGTGAGGCGCGGCGAAGATACTGAGAAGTCAACAATTTAAATTAAACCCTAATCCCTATCTTATAAGGTTCACGCGCGCTGACTCTCGTGGCTCCGCGTGCGCCGCTTGTTCTTATTTATCTTCGCCTGGTGTTTTCAACCTTATAAGATAGGGATTAGGGTTTAATTTAAATTGTTGACTTCTCAGTATCTTCGTCGCGCCGCGCTCGGTGTGCGTTGGGCCTAGATATGGATTCCCCTCTCGCTCCCGCCGCCGCGCCGCCTGCACCGCCGCCATGCGCCACACAGTAGGCTGGATTTAATAAATCGTTATCATAGAAACAAACTGTGGAATATCGACCTGGTTTTTTTATACGATTGATATGACCATTCCTGTTAACTTTCATTCTTGTAAAGTACATACTTTTCGAGAAAAAAATGCTCTGGTTTTTATTTTTATGGAGGATATACGTTTTATTTTTTATCTTAAAATGTATTAAAGTATTAAGTTTGTGGCTTGGATACTTAGGGCGTATTGAATGTTTCTGAATTCTGATAAATGGGTGTTTCTCTGCTATTTGGAAACTCGTCCATACAAGACTGTCCTGAAGTAATTTTATTAAATGTTGAGAATGTTTGTTAATAAAATGAAGGGCAATAGTAAATTCAATATATATCTTAAAAAAGCCCACACATTTTCATCTTGATTTTTGAGTTATTAACGATTTTTTGCAAAACCGTGACAGGGGACTGTTGTAACCATCAAGGGAAATGTTTTGTGGACAAAACAATAGTATTTTTGTTTCAAAGTTTTTATTTTTCTTAGCCATTCTTAAATATGTATATTTTTTAAATAAATCAACAGTATTAAAACAAATCTTACTTATTATAGTGACTTTTCTTAAGCCTAATGACAGTTGCGTTAAACTTAACAAAATCAACTTCTTAGTTTAATAGTATTTTTAAGACAAATTGTATGACACTAAAGTCAGTCTTTATAATTGTTAAAAATATACTATCTTGTCTTTTCGCAGAAATTTTATTCCCAAATGTTTCATTGTACTGTGAAATGACAGGGGACTGTTGGCCAGGGGACTGTCATTTTTACATAAATACTTAATAAAACAATATCTTTTAAAAATATTCAGATAAATGAAACAGATGTGGCTACATACTAGATGATCAATTATTTTAAACAAATTGTCGTTATTAACTCTTAAAATAGTAAAAAAAGGCTTACCAGTGGACTGTTTTCACTAACGGCGAGACGCGTGGTTCACCAGCTGACGCAGTAGTAGCACTAAACAAAATGGTGTGGTGGCTGCCCGCTTAGCTACACAACCGAACGAACTTCACACCGATTGCGTTCCGTTTCTCAATCTAAATGCTTCGCACCAAAACTAAATTTAACTTTTGCACGGTTTTAAAGTTTTAACAGGGGACTGTTTTAATAATTTGCGGACAGCATTCGCACATTAACATTATCTTGATCAAACATTTATTGTAAAAATATAATTGTGATGTTTAAACAAGCTTACTGTTTTTGTTAATGTATTTGCATATTTTTTATTCAATTATCAACGGCAAAAAAATAAATATTTGTATCAAGATTTGTAATTCTGGAAAAGGGACGTACCAGGAGACTGTGTTTTGAGAGGTTTGAGGTTCATTTATTCGAATATTCCATTTTTAAATTACTAAATAAGCTGTGGCGTGCCAAGAATACCCAATACTATGTCGATATTGATACAAAAAAGTGATAAACTTTAAGATTTATTACATAAAATTAGCTTGGGACAGCGATTTTCCATTTAGTGGAGAAGTGCCGAATATAAGACTTCAATACATTTATTGTTTTTCAAAGTATATTCCCTTCGCATTTAATGCATTTTTGCATTCGCTGAAACCACTGTACACAACAGATGGACCAGTCTTTTTTAGACTTCTTCAATAGCATCATGGAACGCATTCACCGCCGATTCAGGGCTCGTAAAACATGTGCCTCTAAGTTTGTCTTTAATTTTTGGAAACAAAAAGAAGTCGCAGGGTGCGCGGTCCGGGCTGTAAGGCGGATGCGTCATCAGTTCCACATTTGAAGCTTTCAAATAGGCTTCTGTTACCTTAGCGGAATGTGAGGATGCGTTATCATCGTGAAGGAGGACATTCTCGAAGACGCTTTTCGTAAACTTTTTCTACGCAAACAAGCGTTGACGTACCAATCTGCAGTCACTGTCCTTTGATCTTCAAACGTCACTGTGTAATGTTCTGATTTGCCGAAAAAAGAAGCAACAATTTTTTAACCAATGCTTCGACATTTCTTAACTTTCGTCGGCAAATCTTCAAAAGACCCACTCTGCCGACTGGCTTTTATTTACGGATACAAAGCAGTACACCCAAGCTTCGTCACCTGTCACGATATTATATACCTATAGGTAGACAGCCAATGACTGTTCTCCGTTAAACTTTTTTTTTCATTTTACGGCACCACTATCGGACGCGCAGTCGTATCTGGTCCTCCGTTAAGTCATGTGGTATCCATCGAGTGCAAAGCTTCTGAACCTTCAGATGCACATGTAAAATGTTTTGCACTAGGCTCATTCCAATGTGTAACAAAGAACAAAATTGCTGGCAAGTATTTTTTTTGTCAGTTTCAATAAGTTGTCGTACGATGTCAATATTAAACTCTGTCTGTAACCGCAGTCGCCGGCCGACCGTCATGGTACCTCGTCATGGAGATGATCACATCCACGTCTAAATTCTCCAAACCACGAATACACAGAGCTGCGACATGGTGCTTCATCACCATATGCCAATAGAAGTCTCTGGTGACTCTCTTGTTGACGTAAGCCACAACGAAAATCATAAAAATAATTGAACGAAAATATATACGAGTTAAGTTCATTTTGATAGCGGCAAACAATTTTCGAAAAGACTTCACAATGAAAAAACAAATGATAGTCTTGCAAATTAAAAAGTAACATGTAAGTACAAAAAAAAAACATTTTCGAATTCTAATTGTTTTTTCATTCATTTATTGCAAGTGGCCAGATCCAGAGACTTTCACTATGCCCCACGTACAGTACAGTCCCCGTCATTCCCCATCAAGAAAAAAATAAAACAACAGCGGTCACCTGCAGCCTTACGACTTAAAAGGCAGCCAAGTTTGTATATTTTTATCTTAAAAATAACTGAAGTTCATCTTTTGTATTATATCTTATATTATTTTAATGTAATTTAGCCCGTAATTAATTACCTCTGCCTGTAATTAATGGTATTATAGATAGATACATTTTCTGATTTGTGGGATGAATTAAATTGAAGTGGATGGTTTTAGCCATTTTTTGTTGCATGTGCGATATTAGTGTGTATAAGTCATAATAAGGTTGTGTTACCTTTTTAAGTGAGCAAAAGATAAGTCATCAAGTACCTAAGTATATAATAAAAAATGGTTTTGCTTTTGCAAAAACAGATCGTTTAGTCCACTCAAAACATATTATTATGTTGTAGGCCTAAAAAGGGCGGTTTTATTTTAACCCTGAAAAGGACTGTTTAGTGGTAGCCCTGAAAAAGACTGTTTTGTGGTAGTCCTGAGAGAAGGCTGTTTCTACCTACATTCCTGAACCCATTATCTCGAGTGAGTCTGGCAAATTTTCAAATTCCGTCACTGTGGTCTCTTCTTCTTCAAAGACATAACTTTCAGAGTCTACTTGTAATAGCTGAATTGTCTCAGGGAGTAAATCGTGATGAGTTTCTTATGTTAACTTTATATGGTCTTCCTGGGATATTTTACCTGGAATAGCACTTACTACAGCGTCGTACAAAAAACTATACTTATTATTTTATACTCGTTTTGAATTTAGAACTAACTCAGACTATACATTTTTTTAAGTTTTGAGTAGAAATGTGTAAATCTTCTATTTATCATCAACAGCTCATATACGTCCCCACCGAGGGGCTGGAGCTTACCCTGATTTAGAGTGATTAGGTCTTAGTCGACCACGCTGGCCTAGTGTGGTTTGGTTAAACTTCTATTAAATCTGAGTAATATTTTGTTTTTGCAATATCACAATATTTTCTATTATAAGTACCTATTTGATGATTCATTTGTTGCGAGCTTAAATAAGTAATACAACCCTATTATTTATGACTTATTTACAGTAACAATGTACATTTATTAAACATTGCCTAAAGAACATTCATTTCAAATTGATCCCACAAATCAGTAAAAAGTATCGATAATACAATTAATTACAGGCAGAGATAATTAATTACAGGCTAAATTACACTAAAATAATATAAGACATGAACGAAGAAAAAGAAAAACGATGAACTTCAGTTATTTTGATGAAAAAAATATGTAAACTTGTCTGTCTTATTACTCTCGTAAGTACGCAAGTGACCGCGGTTGTTTTATTTTTTTCTTAGTGGCGAATGATGGGGACTGTACTGTATCTAAACCACAAATTTAAAACTTTAATACATTTTAAGATATAAAATAAGATGTTTAATCCTCCATACAAAAAACAAAACTAGACCATTTTTTCTCGAATAGTATCAACTTTACGACAAATTATATAAGAATAAAAGTTGCCAGGAATGGTCATATCAATCGTATAAAAAAAATCAGGTCGATATTCCACAATTTTTTTCTATGATAACGATTTATTAAATTCAGCCTATTGTGCGCCACCCGCTGCCGCCCGCGAGCCGGGGAAGATGATTTTTTTTTGTTATTACGCGAATTTTGTGATCGAAGACGCGAATGTACAATTGGCAACAGCGCGTTATTAACGTTATGCGCGCAACAACACACACACACACACACACAGACACATTTGTCTCTCGAGACACTATGTGCCTCTCTTTCGCACTCAAGTAAACTTAACGAGAGAGACATACTGTCGCCGCGACAAAAGTCGCCAGTGCGCGCATAGCGTACAATGGTGTTAACCACACTTATTAACACACACAATTTTGTCTGTTATGCTTTCGCTCCTGTTAGGTTAATTCGTTTGGGTTAACAGATTCATGAGTGTTACCAAGACGAGAGGGTTACTAATCAACTTGTTATACTTTAAGCGGGTTCTAGTTATGGACCCTGTTTTTCCATCCGAACACTCGCTTGAGGGCCTCAGATTAGTTTATATATATAAGGCAAGACGTAAAGTACCATGCTGAGCTGGGACCTCTTTGCTTACCAAATCGCAACAAATATAATTTTATTTTTGTTTTCTTTAGTATTGTAAGCGAATAAACGTTTTTTATCTTTTTTTATCTTTAAAGTCGGCCATTAAATTACGATTATTTGATAGGTGGCGCTTTAGAGTAAACATTCAAATTTGTTATGTCTATTTTAAAATTGTAATTTTACATAAAAACTTGCTTGAAGTGTGTTAAATTTAACAGAATGTGGATTATTGGGTACTAAATTCTATGCACAAGTGTTATCAACGTTATAAACCTCGAAGTAACAACTTATAGTAACTTAAGTGTATATTTTGAATAATTTTGAATTTCTTCTAATAATATCCTGTGTAATTAAGCAAAGTGTTGTGTATAACTAATTTTCTATTATCTGTCACCGAATAAACAGTATTTACAACCAAAATCTTAAATAGCGATCAAATACAGACGAGCATTTGTTCAAAATTTTCCCCCCCAAACAATTTCAAACGAATCACGCAACGAACTTTTCGTGATTTCATACAATTTTTAAATTACATTACATAGATGTGTGTGTATATATTGGTGTTTATTATTACCGTGTTTGGATGCTAATTTTAAGGTTTTCATTTAGTGTTTACTTGAAATAATTAATAAATTTCAAATTATTGTAAACACAAATATCACAAGTGCTGCCATCTCTTATCTACATACTGCCATCTGAATATGATACTACTGGTCAATAGAGGGCGTTCGAGTAATGGTTCCAACTGCTCCAAAGATGTGCCCAACAAAAGAGCCCATTTCTATTACTACTTCTCGCCACTAGAGGGTGTAAAAAAAAGTTACACCACTAGACGATACTGAATTTATTCAATACAAATTGTGGGAAGGGAAGGTGGTGTTGTTCCTCGCCGTGCAGTGATTTAAAACATGGCAGGAGACAGCCTTTAACGGAAAGCGCACTGTGATGGAAAAATAATGAACGTCATCTCCTTTACAAGCCTACAAGGCAGATTTTCTCTTCCTCAATTTTATATTCGTTACTACGCCACACCGAGGGAAAGCTCCTAACGCAGCACCAACTATGCTTTCTAAGCCGCACCTATCTATCATAATCTGTCAGCACCGCGCCAGCGCAAGGACTAACTACTGCCCGGCATTCTAATCTAAGGCGTTGTTACCCCCGGATCATAACAGAGGGCACCAGATGTCATAAAGTTCAAGACTGTGCAGGATCGTATTATTATTATGACGCCGCTTATCGCTCTTCGTTTGGCCTTTGTTTTATTTTAGAAACCTATTATGATTCTAATTGACTTATTACAATCTTATTGTGTGATTTATTTTATTATTGGAACGTTACTTTGTCAGCATATTAATACTATAACATGTTATTTTAAAGTTTGTCATAAAGTTTGTTATATTTTATTTTTAGAGCGATATTTTATTGGCGTAGTATATTATATTATGTTAATTTAAAGTCTGACGCCCATTTAGATTTATTCTGCTCTATAATTTTGTTGGTGAATGTTTAGCTATGATTCTTTTATAATTTAAATTTATATTTACATAATTAGCTAATTGTTTAGTAAGTACCTAACTACTTATTGTTTGATTTGTATTTGGTACTGGATAATTTTGTACCTTTTCGCGGCGTTTTATATGTTTTGATAATTTTAATTTTTTAAACAATGATGAGCAATGTAGCTTCACCCATGTTGATGTGCCCACACTGCCCTAATTCGGCTAGGCTTTTTTCGACCCGAGGTCTTAAAGTGCATATAACCCGTATGCATAAGGATGTACCTCGTGCCTCGCCTCCGAGCGTACCTTGTAGCACATCACCGCTGGTCACTGAACCACAGTCAGATTTGAATAATCTTTCCGCCCTTAACAAGAACGTTCGTGTTCTACGCCATATACCAAAGGGGGCGAGAAATCTGGCTGCAGGTAAACTGAGTGAATTGATAGAGAAGGCCTTAAATACTAACGATACTGGGGACTGGTATTCTCTACTCTCTTTCTCTTATACAGGTTTAAGATGCCCGGAGAGAAATGGTCCAGGTAGTCTAACATCCAAAGTTAAAAAGAACATTTTAGAAACTTTAGATTCTTTTTCTGGAGATAGCTTACCTCAAGGGCCGCGGTCTTTGACCAAAACGATTGAGGCGAAAGTCTACGAAGGAGACTTGAGGGGTGCGGTCCGACTTTTGACATCTAACGATGACGTTGCTCGTCCTGGGCCAGTAACTCTTGACGCTTTAAAATCCAAGCACCCGGCCCCGTCGCGACCGCTCTCTTATCCTCCTGTGCCGGACAACGGTTCTCCGGCTATAACCGTGGAGGTGGACGCCGTTATTCTGGCGCTAAATTCATTTAATAGTGGCTCATCGGGGGGCTTGGATGGAATCAGACCTGCACACCTGAAGGAGCTGACGTCTGGTTCGGCAGGAGACAACGGTCAGCGTCTGCTTGAGAGGTTGTCTCGGCTTTGCAATTTTATGCTGAGTGGGCATCTGAACCCTGATGTGTGCCCTTACATGTATGGTGCTACCCTGTGTGCGCTGGAAAAAAAGGACGGAGGAGTCAGACCCATCGCTATTGGCAGTGTCTTCCGGCGCCTGACGGCGAAATTGGGCTGTCGCGTAGTCAAAAAAGAAATGGCAGCCTACTTGCAGCCGCATCAGTTGGGGTTTGGCACGCAGTTAGGATGCGAAGCAGCTATTCACGCTACACGTTCGTTTGCGATGGATGTTAAGAACTCTCAGTCCCTCATTTTTAAGCTAGATTTAAAAAATGCGTTCAACTCTCTGGAACGGGACTCCCTGTTGAGCGCGGTGAGGGATAAAGTTCCTATTTTATACCCATTTCTGCATCAATTATATGGTACCACATCCAACCTTTTTTACGACGAGACCCTTATACCATCTCAGGTTGGAGCTCAGCAGGGAGACCCACTTGGCCCCCTCGTGTTCAGTCTTGCAATTCACAGTGCAATCGTGGACCTTCAGTCTCCCCTGAACATATGGTACCTTGAAAAAGATTTAATCACTCTGATACCACGCCTTCGGGAGTTAGGGTTAGAGGTGAACTCATCCAAGTGCGAGTTTTTCCCTTGTAGTCCGGGGATTCATACGCATTTCACCCGTTTTTGAGCTTTACTACCCGGGTTCAAGGAGCTGAACGCAAGCACCTTGTCACTACTATTCTTCCTACTAATGGTGTCAAGGCGAGCATTCCATTCGCAGCCGATGCCTTGGCAGTTTGGTCGACTCTTTTTCCGGACGATCCAATCCAAACCGAGGTCGCGCATGTGCAGCGTTCCTGGGACGACGTCGCATCAAAGGCTGCTTTCGGTGGACTCTTGACTGACGCTGTCGGGACGGAGCTGGCGAGGCTGCGGGCGGCGGCTTGCCCGGGGTCAGGGGCATGGCTGCACGCTTTACCGTCTCCCCACTTGGGCACTTTACTGGACAGTGACTCATTGCGTGTTGCCGTTGCCCTGCGCCTAGGTTGCAAAGTTTGCGAGCCGCACCCTTGCATTTGCGGTCAACTAGTGGAGGCAGATGGCGGTCACGCTTTAAGCTGTTGTCGCTGTTCAGGGAGGTTCCCGCGGCACCATGCTCTCAACGACTTTAATACGTAGGGCTCTTGTTGCTGCAAACATCCCCTGCATGCTTGAGCCCCCCGGGCTGAGTCGTTCTGACGGCAAGAGACCTGACGGCTTGACGTTGGTTCCCTGGCAGAGGGGCAGAAGCCTGATTTGGGACGCGACTTGCGTCAACACGATTGCCGCATGTCATCTCAACCACACTTCTCGTGTGGCTGGAGCAGCGGCCGAATTAGCAGCCCAAAAAAAACATAAAAAATACAGAGAGCTCAGCTCATACATTTTTATACCGGTGGCGGTTGAGACATTGGGTCCCTGGGGCGCGGAGGCAACAAAATTCATCAGGGAGATTGGCTGCCGTCTTAGGGAAAAAGGTGGCGACCCCCGCTCCGGGTCGTTTCTGGCGCAAAGCTTGTCCCTGGCAGTCCAGCGTGGCAACGCGGCGAGCATTCTGGGAAGCTTTGCTCCGGGAACGGTTCGGAGAGGTTTGTTAGATATTTAAGGTTTGTTTTTTTCTTTGTTTTTTGTTTATGTTTGTGTTTTTATTATCTCGTTATTTTATGTAAAAAAATGTATTGACAGATCTAAGTGATGTATTTAACATCCTATGGAAATAAATTAATTTGACTTTGACTTTGACTTTGTAGATACAATTTTTGAGCAGAGACATTAGTAACTTGGTTTTCCATATAAAACCATTTGTCCAAGAAGATTTGACAAATTATTATTAGTGAATCATGCAATCCGGTTGCTCCAGTTGTTAGTGCTTATTCATTGCGATCTCCAATGTTAAGCACCCATCGCCATAGCCAGGCTATGGATGGGTGACCGGTAGTGGTAAAAAAAACACGACCGTTTTCCGTGTTTTGAAAGGCACGTAAACCTAATCTACGTTTGGTCCTGGTTTCCGCTCTGGGTTGCGGAGTTCAGATGGCAGTCGCTCTGTGTGAATACCAGTATTCTCGTCAAATCCCCTAGATTAAGTAGCCGAGATGGAGATGATGATGATGCAAGAAATGCGAAACAGCGCGGTGTCAAAAATGACTACGGAACCCTACTTTATGCGTGGTCCGACACGCACTTGGCCGTTTTTTTTATTATTTTAGCTATTATGGTTTTTAAACTGAATATTATTAAAAAAAATTGTTAACGTCGTATGAAAAATTTTGAAGCTGTCAGAACTCATCCTATAGTAACCCCACAGAGAAATAATTCTCTGTGAGTAACCCGACTATAGTGGCTCTGTGAGCTTGTAGACCTCGTGAGTTTGTATATCTTTTTATATTTATTTTTTCATCACAAATATTCCCGACGACGATGTCTTGAAATTTATCTAACTCAAATATATTTATTTTATTTTATTTTAATTGTATGAGAAATGTGACCTGTAACAGCTTCAGCTTATAAGCTGGCAACCCCATAACTCCGTCATTTTTTAAAATTTCCAGAAACTTAATCGACAAAAAAATTTATTAAATTTATCGAACCTGCTCACAAAATTTCACGAGAATCGATTGAGAAACGCAAACTGTAGAGTGGAACAAACAGACAGACAGACAGATGGACACACAGACAAACAGACAGATAGACAGACAGATGGACACACAGACATACAAAAGCAAGCTGAAACAGAGCCGCTTCGCTCGCTCGGTCAACAAGAGATGATTCCGTCCGTACAGAACCACTAACTTATCTGTGATATGAAAGGTGGTGCTAGTAATAATATAAAAGTACATTGTTATACGAGGGGTGAAAGTAACTTATTTAGCGCCGAGGCTAATAGTTCGAGGCACTAAATAAGTCTTTAACCAGAGGTAAACACTGTGCTCATTACGAATACAAGAAAAGTAAAAATAAAAACACGAATCAGGTAAGTAAAGAAAAAAATAGTGACTTCCATATAACTCATTGCAAACAAAACCCTACGACTCGAGAAACAAATGATAATCCTGCTTTCCCGCCTACCTTAATTTTTTTCTGTGGCCGAGCCGGCCAGCTTTTGAGCCATTATTATTGTAAAATGGTAAATATTTTGCCCACATCTATGAAAGTCAATTATAATAAAGTAATTTAAAAAATATATCGGGAGAGGAGGTGGATCCGATGAGAAATTGTGGGCGCAGCAGTAGAATGTAAATTAAGATGAACACACTTGATGAATCACAATCGTTTATTCGTAATCGTTCAAACTGTAGCAAAGTATAACAAAACGTATAGACAGTTCCTAGCTCGAGTAGTCCGCACGGCGATCGTCAGGTATGTAGTGGAGCGCGGAGCCTACGTTGTCCAGCTGGCAACCGCCTCCTCACACCACGTCGATACGCACGAACTTCGGACTAGATTCTGCCAAAGCGCTAACTTCACAACGCTTGCGTTTTGTTGTCAGTAGATGTCCCGTACCATTGACTATCCCGATACGGCCATCCTGCGGGACACACGTCCCTGTGTGTTAATCTGAAACAAAATTCCGTACACAGTATCACATAGTTCGGTCACTCCTGACCTATCTATCGCACAGAATTGGTCAGAATTTAATTTTCATAAAGACTGTGCATTATTTCAACCAAAATAAAGTTTATTTTTTTATTTTTTTACAAATTTATTTGACAGTTTGAAATCAATTTAAAACTTCATACAATAATTAGTGTTAAAAGAACAATCAATCTCAAACTAAATGAACATAGGTTCGGAACTCAGAGCATGGGAAATTACTTCAACGACCAAAATCAGTCGTTACTATTTTAAAACAAAACAATTAACCACAAAATAATAAAACTCTGCATCTGATCTATGGCTACACTTAGCCCGATAACCCAAGTTATCCAACAATTTAATATGCGCATCCACTCATGGATCGCCGAGCCACTCCCGGACTCTATGGTTTCTTAGAAACCCGACCTTCGCCAGAGTTGATTGCCCACCGCATACTCACGGACTACTTGTTACAGTAGATACCGATTTCTACTGAGCTACGGCTACACATCAACCTCTGGTATAGTCCGATCATCATGCAAGTTAACTCAATCTTCACTGTTCAGCTCATCACTAGCTAAACTTTCTCCCAACTCTATCTCAATTTTTTCAGCTATGCTCTGATTTCCTGGCAATTTTCTTAATCTATCATGCGCGTATTTGTAAGTACGCCTAGACTGCAAAGCTTTCAGGGTGTACCGGTCACCCTCCAAAACCTCCACAACCAAAAACGGCCCTTTAAACTTTGGATCTAACTTTGTCTGATTCCGTTCTTCGTTTTCGAGTAAAACGAAATCTCCAACCGAAAATTTATTGAGCTTTGCCTTTGTCTGATCAAATCGTTGTTTTTCGTACAATGCTACTTTCTCTATATTACGAGCTGCCTCGTCTCTAGCCGTTGACAAGTCTACCTGAGCTTCTACGTCATCACAAGCCATCAATGACAGCGGTCGCGCCACCTTACCAATAAAAAGCTCCAATGGACTTGCTTTCGTTGTCCGATTCACTGTACAATTTATAGCGAATTGGACATCGCCTAGAGCGTCTTGCCATGAACGGTCATCGTTTGTCTCTACTGCCGCTAACATAGACTTCAAAACAGACATGACGCGCTCGACCTGACCGTTCGCGCGAGAAGATCCCGTAGCTATAAGGTGCAAGTTTATGTTGCTAGAGTCGCAGAAGTCTTTGAACTCTTTGCTAGCGAAACACCTACCTTGGTCCGCGATTATGCGCGTTGGTGCGCCAAATAGAGCTACGCTATCCTTAACCGCTTTGATGCTACTCTTAGAGTCAATTCGGGTCGTATGAAATAAAAGAACGTATTTGGTAAACGCGTCAATTAGTACGAACGAACACGTACTCCTTCAAATCGTTTTTTCCGCTTTACTTGCCTGTGGCATCAATGTGAATAGTATGCCATGGCATAATCACTTTGGGGATTGGATGCAACTGAGCCTGAATTTTTCCTGAATGCGATTTTACAACCTTGCAAGTAACGCAACTGTCAATAAATTTATTTACATACCGAGCCATTCCCTCAAACCAATAGCAGTCGTAAAGTTTCTCTAAAGTTTTGTCATATCCGAGGTGGACAAGTGATTCGTGAATGTTACTCACTACCGACCATTTTAGAGCTCTAGGAAGTATGGGCAAGCATTTTGTACGTCCGTTGCGTTGAACTTTACGATGAAACAAGCCTGCACGAATATCATAACTTTTCGCAATGTCCCTATTTAATTGTCCGTTAGTCAAATCAGAAACAAGCTTAGAGATTTCACTATATTTGTTTTGTTCGGCAATGAGCCAGTTACCGGAAAGTTCCGTTAAGTTAATACGCCTTTGCTCTATTTTCCGAAATGCTAACTTAGTAGATGCGCTTGGGACCTCGACACTGGAATTGGCTGAAACTACAACAGGCGACTTTACATTGGGGAACTCTACACAGAGGGACTCTACATTGGGGGAATCTACATTGAGGGACAAGTGGTTTCGCGACAAGAAGTCTGCGTGTGCCATGTCTTTACCTTTGTTGTTGACAACCTTAAAATCAAAACACTGCAAGTAAGCCTACCACCTGTGAACTCGCGGCGTCAAATCGACCTTGTTACGGGCTGACTTTATAGAGTTGCAGTCCGTCACAACTAAAAACTTTCGACCATGCAAATACTGGCGAAAATGCTTAATCGCGTTTACTATTGCTAGAGTCTCAAGCTCATAGCTGTGATACCGCGATTCAGCTGGTGTGGTTCTCTTGCTAAAATACACAATGACGCGGCGTTTCCTTTCGACAATTTGGAATAGAATAGCGCCATAAGGTGACCGACCCATCTGCGTGTGGGGCCAGTCTGAAAACCAGCGATAGGCATACTTGTGTGTCAAGCATTTCCTGAGACTGGTACCTTTTGCCAAACATGTTCCTACCCAGTATTGCATTTGTAATTATTGTTCTGTTTTTGTGAAGGCAATAAAAACGTTTTTATTTTATTTTATTTTTTATTTATAACCTTCCATACTGGCGTCTGTATGGAGCTCTACCGGGTATTGCGGATCGAAAATCATTAGAACCGGCTCTTTTGTCAGAATTGAGATAATCTCCTGTCGAATCTCTTCATGACGCTTTTGCCAAACAAAGGGAACCTTTTCAGATTTGGTTATTTGTAGAGCGGACCCATGATACGGGAGAATTGGGGAACAAACTGGCGGAAATAAGTAGCCAAGCCTATAAATTGTCTCAACTGCGTGACAGTTGTTGGTGGTGGTAAAGCGGATAGTGCCTCTACCTTTCGACGATTTGGCCTGATCTCTCCTGCTATCACTTTATACCCCAAGAACTCCAGTTCAGTCTTCAAAAAGGAACACTTTTCGAGATTCATAGAAAAGCCAGCCTTGGTTAATGTTTCAAGTACGACATTCAGTCTCTCGAGACCTTGCTCTACCGTCTCTGACATTATCAAAATGTCATCAACATAGACAATGACGTAATCATTAGCCAAGTCACCTAATGCTTTCACTATGGCTCTCTGAAAAATCGAAATAGCATTCTTAAGCCCAAACGGCATAGCCAGGTACTCGTACTGACCGTCGGGTGTTATGAAAGCAGTACGCTCGATTCTTCAGAGTTGATAGCAATGAGGTGAAAACCTAAAGCACAATCTAGTTTTGTAAAATACCGCGCGCCGTGTAATCGCGATATTTGGTCTTGAATGAGCGGAAGGGGGAAACGGTCTGGGACAGTATTGTTATTTAACTCCCTGTAATCAATACACATCCTGTCTGAACCATTACGTTTCTTTACCAAAAGAGCTGGACTCGCGAAAGGCGAACTGCTTGGGCGAATGATTTTTGCATCTAACAACTCATCTACTCTCTCACGCATTATTTTTCTTTCCTCGAGGCTAAGACGGTAAGGCCGTCGTTGTACCGTCAGGTTAGGATCGATCAACCGAATCTCAAGTTCACCTGTCGTTACGCGTGTTTTGGGCATGCCGGTTACGAAATACTCTGAATAACTGTTCAAAACGTCAACATTATCAGATTTACGTTCCAGAGGAATGTCGGTGTCAATATTTTTAAAATTGTTAATTGCGGGTTGATCACAATCGTGACTAATATTATCATCAATAGCAAAATTTAATGTGGGTAGTACGACATTGCAATTATTGACAACATTGACTTTGGAAATCGTAAATTCGGTCGCAGACATGTTTACACATAATCCGTGTTGTAAAATTTCACGTCCTATCATAATTTCGCTACGTAGGTAGACATCAGGCAAAACGTGCAATAAAATTTCGATTACAATGTTATAGATTTCCACAACACATAAAATCTGTACAGTGCTAACAACACTTGACTGACTAATGCCTTTTAAAGCAACAACATTGTGTTCACGTTTACCAGAAAATTTACTAGCGACGCTTTCTTTTATCAATGAACACTCAGCGCCGGAATCATAGTGAAACGTAAAACACTGACCTTGATGTTTTATAGTCCCTGCCGGAGGGTCCACGACGCACACATCTACGCGTCGCTCAGCACGGGGAGCCATCGTCACCTCTGCGCAGCGAGTTGAGATGTGCCCCGTCTTCCCGCATTTGAAGCAGACGATGGAGCTCGATGTGGTCTGCTGCTGTGTGTTTGATCTTGTTGGTGGGGGAGTGTTCTGTGGCATCGCTGGTTTTCCTTTGTCTTTTCCTCGGCGTAGACAATCGGAATATCTATGACCAACTTTTCCGCAATGATAACATTGCAACGGACGTGCGGTTTTCATACGTTTGTTTTCGCTCTTCCGGGCGGCAGAGAGGAAAATTAATCAAAACAAATCGAGGACTAGAATAAGTTTAAAACATAAGCATGTATTGATATATATTTAGTTAATTTCCAATAGACAAACAAAGTGACCATAATTTTACTTGCATATTTTTATGACAATTTTTCCAAATATAATGGGAGGTTCAGAAAGTAAAACAGAAGAGATAATAATTGCACAAAACGGAGCAAACGGTGCAACTACTACTGCAACTTTGGAAAAGAAATTGGAATTATTCGGAATTTTCATAATATTACTGACTATAATTGGAATAATAATATTTGCATGGTTCACCTGCAAATGTTGTGGACATCGTGCTAAGAAAATTGTTGTTAAGGACATTATGTCATCTTTGGAAATGGGTAAAATCAACAATACTCAGACACAACCACAACACACAGTTCAATATTGAATATCTTAGTTTTGAATTGTTTATCAGTTGGAAACATAGAATTAAGTAAGTAACAAGTAGCAAGTTAATATAAGTTTTGTTATTTGTATTGTGAAAAAATTTGAAGTTTAAAACATAAATGGATAAATTTGAAAAATAATAATAACACAAATTGAATTTTATGTAAATTTTAACCCTGAATCAAAATGTTACTATAGACCTTGTATAAATTAAGACTCTATATTGTTTCTTATAGAATCATAAGTGTACTTTGTTTAAACGCAAAGCGGTGTCAGATAACGTTAGAATGTATCGTGTCATATATCCGTGTAGCGCTCGAGGATAGAAACAACGTGTTGTTGTATCGTAATAATGTAAGTGTTAGATTGAACTTTGAAGTTTTGGAAATTAAATTTTTTGGCAAAATTTTGTGAAAGGGGGGGAATACTGTAGTGACCATAGTAACACATTGTAATCTAATGCCTTACGCTGAGACAAGCAAGCCAACGGCGAGCGGTCTCGCTCCCGCAGCCGCAGTCCTTTCCTAGTTTTTGTGGAGCTTAGACCTGTACTACTTTTTTGTAAATCGAAATCAAAGTTTTCATTACAATATAAACAACAAGTTTTACCTCTAATTCGGACATTTAATTTCAACGCCAACCCCTGTACCCCAGACTATAAATTCCTTGCAATCAAGCTTATAGGCTAAACTAAAAAGCTAAAAGTTAAAAAAACAAAGAAGTAATAATAATTCAGTCTAAAACAACAAAACAAAATCACTAGCTAACACGCGCATTAACATAATTATTAAAAATAGTACAAAAAATCCTAAAAACTGCAGAAATAAATATAATTACACAAAAATATAAAGTATGTCAAGAATGTATGTACGAGTACCTACCGCATGTCTAAAAATGAATTTATCTAACAAAAAATAATTTTACATGTCAATCTTATACTAAGAATACAATTTACTAAAAGTCATCCACCGAATAACAGCGTTTCTCCACCAGAAGAGTTTTTAACCTATTTTTAAAAGTGTTCACATGTTTTAACTGTTTTTAACTCTACAGGCAACTTGTTAAAAAGCTTGACTGCTTGGTTTCTTGCACAATGCTCAACCACCCTAAGCCTAAGCTGTATTTTGCTCGTAAAGTCTTTTCTCCTACTACTTTCTCTTATCTTCATTTCCTCTACTGATTCATAAATATCCCTACGTTTGACCAAATCTGTTAGCAATACTAGTATATGCAGACTTGGCACCGTCAATATGCCTAGCTTTAAAAAGTATGGTCTGCACGACTCCCAAGATGGAATTCGGACCATAGCGCGTATTGCTCTCTTATGAGCAATAAAGGCTCTGTTAACAATGGTCTTATAACTGTTGCCCCAGTGAATAATGCTGTAACGCATCTTTGATTCTATTAAGGCAAAATATACACTCTTCATTTGCTCAATCGTTAACTCATCTCTAAGACTACGAAATGCATAACAGGATGAACTGATGGAATTCTTAATCGCTTGCAGCTCAGGTTTCCAATTGAGATCCTCATCAATGTATATTCCTAAAAATTTAACTACTTTAACACAAGCAACACTATCATTCCCTAAGCGTATAGTAAGATTGTCTTTGTTACGTGAGGTAGTCCTAAATAGAATAGTATTACTTTTACATGCGTTTAGCTTAAGGCTATTCGTAACAAACCAATAATCAAAAGCAGCAAGTACGTCGTTTACCTTAGCATTAAGTTCATTTATATTATATCCAGTCAAAATAGCATTCATATCATCTGCAAATAATACCATTTCAATGTCCGTAGTTCGTTATACATATAGTTAATCACGTCATTGATAAAAATAATGAAAAATATCGGTCCTAATACGGAGCCCTGCGGCACACCTCTCTTAACTTGTCTAATTTTAGACGTAAAAGTTTTACCCCCTATATTTTTCATTTCTACATATGGCCTTCGATTTGATAAGTACGATCTAAATAAAGCTAAAACTTCGTTCCTCACTCCATAGTGCTCTAATTTATTTAAAAGTGCATAGTGAACTATGGTATCGAAAGCTGAGCTGAGATCCAAAAAGAGTCCAGCAACCTTCTGTTTTTCATTTAGTTTATTAGTCACGCAATTCATTAAAGCATTTATGGCATCATGTGTTCCAATTCCAAGCTAGTACCCAAATTGTTTACGATTTAAGATCTGATTTATTTATTTATTTATTTATTTATTATTAGTGATACTTCACAGCACATAAACACATCTTATATAAGTGACATTAAAATTATACATAGCCAATAACGAAGATCACATATTACATTTTATCAAGGGTAGGGAGAAATTTACGTTTAGATGTGACAAAAGTCGGCTTTTCAATAGTATCTCAAATATTTTGGATAAAACAGGGAGCAAGGAAATTGGCCTGTAATTTTTTGGGTCAATTTTAATGTTTTTAAATACAGGTATAATTTTCGCTATCTTGAGTTGATCCGGAAAAATACTTTGTTCAATGCACTCAGAAATGTGCTAATGGTTCTGCTAATGTATCGATATTTTCTTTAATGACTGAGATCGGAATGTCATCATAGCCAAAAGTTTTTTTAATTTTCGTCTTTTTCTATCTTTCTACTATCTTTGTAATCTCAGCTGCATTTGTCTTCCTCAATATCATATTATTATCAATTCTATTAGTGCTTGTCTTAAGTAGAAACATTGCCTTGTCCAGATAACCATGCGTTAGACTACAACCATGGTCAAAAATATCACAGAATATCTCTAAAATTTTTTGAGGGTCATCTATAATTACATTATCCATTTTTAAAGTTATATTTTTTTTTTAATTAACAATGCTTTTGTTTTTGTGTTTATTTACAACTTGCCAGATTCCCTTAGAATAGTTCTCAACTTGTTTTATTTCATGTTGTACTTCAAGCTTTCGAGCCTGTCTTAATACCTTTCTATAAATTCGTATATAATTAGTTCGATATAACCGCAATGTTTCATGATTGTGATTGATATCCAGATGACACAGAACGCGTTTCATCTGACTTGACACTTTGATGCCCTTAGTAACCCACCTAAGCTTTCTATATTTGCTCAAGCAAATTTTTTTTCTTCACTTTTCTATAACACTTTTGATAGACTTTATAAATCAATCTCAAAAATGAGTTGACACCCTGATCTTTCCAGTTTACTTTCAACAGTTCATTTGCAAAATGTCTTTTGTTTTTTCATTAAACACCCGACCTTCGATAATTGTGGTAGGTGCCCTAGATTTTTTCTTAAGACCAGTGATTTTTATTCTTGCAGTAATCCCATCATGACCATCCGATAGACCATTTGTATCTACCTTGATGTCATATATACTGTCCTCTTCAATGTTAGTGATTATGTTGTCAATGCATGACTCCACTCCATTTCTCCTAAATGTAACTTCATTAACAAGATGCCTGTAGTTGTAACTCTTAAGAATGTTCAAAAACAATTGCTTTTTACTACTATCTGTCAATAGATTAATATTAAAATCTCCACAAATTACACTCTTTTTCTTGAAAAGATGCTGCAGCAGTAATTTAAGTTTTTCAAAGAACAATTAAATTTTAGTGCCATTTTGATAACAACAGAGTATGTTTACATTTGTGTCCCTATCTTTTGTACAACAAATTTCAAAACAATCTTCACTAGAAACATTTTTACAATAATCCAGCTCTTAAAAACACCTTTCGTTCTCGACTAAAACTAAAGAACCGCCCATGATCTAATATATGATGACGCCAATCTATAATTATCAAAATGCAACAAAGAGGCATTCGTTTTATTCAAGAAATGTTCAGTAAGGCAAACATAGTTAGGTTTATTATCCATACTTTTTATATATAATTCCAATTTATCTACTTTGGTGTTAATGCCACAATTATTTTGATAAAATATATTTATGCAGGTTGTCACATTAAGATGACCGTCATCATTACAAGCTAAAATTTGATCCATATTAGATGTCACTGTGGCTCTCAAAGGAATACTCAGATTAGATTCATTATTAACGAAAAAGACAGTCACCATCATGAAATCCAGCAGTCTCAATGACTATCTCTCCTACCAAATGTTGCAAGTCTCTACAAATCGTTCTCATTCCATTATTGTTAAGAGCACCATGTCGCTTATTAAATATCGAAGAGTCATATTTCAAATTAAGGTTGGAATCTAATATATACGCATATTGATGTATCATGTTGTCAAGATATAATAAATTATTAAATTACTCTACAATTAAAAATATTTGAATGACACCCATCCTTATATAACAAATAATGATATCCGTAAAATTAATTTTTCCTAGTGATACTCTCAAAAACTCTACAATATCAAAATATTATTTAGTCGTATTGAAGTCCTTTTCACCTTCAATCACGATGCAAAAATCATTTAAAGTAAAGCCTTCCAACTTGGATTCTATGTCTTTTACAAGATGTAGCATGTCACTATTGGGGGTTAAGTAGTGACATATATTATGATCTTCTGTCAGCATATTTTGTGCACTATTCAAAATATTGTTCCTCTTATTAGAACTCAAGATGCATATTTTTGGTTTTTCGTTGTTTTCAGTAGTCGTCGTATTCTCCAATTTACTAATCTTGGTCAGGTTGTCTTCGTCAGTAATATTTGGTAGAATGTCATTGGTTTTATCACCCACAACACCTTGGTCTTTAGACGCTAATTGAGTAGATTCCAGATTAAATTTATTTTTCCAGTCAATCGTACGATTTTTATTACTTTTCAGTGTCTGTTTTCTAGATTTACAAATCCTAGTAAGTCTTTCTATCTTTTTTCATACTAGGTAAGTAGCTTAGTTAGATTATTGTTTTCTGTTAATAAACTTTCGTACAGTTTATCTGCTGTCTTTAACCTGTTTTGTAGTTCAATATTTTTCTTTTTTAATTCGTCAATTTCTTCAACCGTAGCTAATTTAAAATTAGGGCAGCTTCTATTTAAAGTCACCATGTTATCATCGTTTTCATCATCATCCGTGTCCAGACACTCAAATGAGTTTTTTGTTGCAATATTTGCTACATATTTTTTTCTGTGAGTTTCATGCTCCTCTAAGAAAATTCTTGAATTCTGGGGTGACGATATGGTAGGATTTCCAGTCTCCAGACGCTCGGCTACAGGAGTTGATGTGGTAGGAACTTCAATCTCTAGACGCTCGACTGCAGTAGGTGATGTGGTAGGAACTACAGTCTCCAGATGCTCAACTATTACTTACTACCCTACACACTACCGATGATGATTATTGTATTTTTATTATTTGATATAGCCAGAGTGAAGAAGTCCAAGTTGAAGAACAAGTACGCGGTGGCGGGGACACTGCACGCTATCTCGCACTTCCACGGGAAAAAGGACACGGAGGAATACGGCCAGTGGAGACTCCTGAACAGCGCGCACTATCCCTCAGAGTACAAATTTCCCTCCAAAGACATCTGTATCACGTTCGTCACTAAGCCTTACAAGTAAGTTAGCTAATCAGATGTTTTGTAAATCCTTTCTAATAGGTACTAGTGACTCTGTGAGCTGTAGACCTCGCGAGTCTGTCTTTGCATAGCCAAACTTCGGACTGGCCGAAGTATACTGATTTTACGTTTTAAAAAAATTCGAAAAACTGATTCGACAAAAGAAATATTATAAATTACCAAACCTGCTCAAGAAATTTTACAAGATCTCTCCCTAAATATCTTGGTACTTTAGACAAAGCACTTACCTATAAGCAACACTGCACTAAGCAGAAAGTGGGCACCCAAAACAATCTATTTCCTTGGCTCACTTACCTATAAGCACCACTGCACAGAAAGTGGGCACCCAAAACAATCTATTTCATTGGCTCACTTACCTATAAGCAACACTGCACTAAGCAGAAAGTGGGCACTCAAAACAATCTTTTTCCTGGCTCACTTACTGTTGCGGCCTCCTCGCACAGCTTCGTGCTGGCCATTGAGATGACAGACAGACAAGACATTTAGAAAAACGAAACGACGACCTGACGAGACAATTGAGGGTGGACTAGAACTTCAAGACAAAAGGTTGTGTGAATAATAAAGACATTGTACAGATTAATCGCTGGCCTTTTCCTGAATCGACTCTTCACTTACCTATGAGCAACACAACACTACGCAGAAAGTGGGCACTCAAAACAATCTATTTCCTGGCTCACTTACCTATAAGCAACACTGCACTAAGCAGAAAGTGGGCACTCAAAACAATCTATTTCCTGGCTCACTTACCTATGAGCAACACTACACTAAGCAGAAAGTGGGCACTCAAAACAATCTATTTCCTGGTTCACTTACCTATAATCAACACTGCACTAAGCAGAAAGTGGGCACTCAAAACAATCTATTTCCTGGCTCACTTACCTATGAGCAACACTACACTAAGCAGAAAGTGGGCACTCAAAACAATCTATTTCCTGGCTCACTTACCTATAAGCAACACTACACTAAGCAGAAAGTGGGCACTCAAAACAATCTATTTCCTGGCTCACTTACCTATGAGCAACACTACACTAAGCAGAAAGTGGGCACTCAAAACAATCTATTTCCTGGCTCACTTACCTATAAGCAACACTGCACCAAGCAGAAAGTGGGCACTCAAAACAATCTATTTTCTTGGCTGACTTCCACCAAGTTCTTTTATTATTATTAAGTTTCGTCAAGGGCCTTGACCATGGTTCTGCGGACGACTGGTTTAGCCCTATCATTTTCGGCATGAGAATACGCCATGTGCCAGTCCGGTTTGAAGCCGCTCTGCACTCACGCAACAAGTGCATACAGCGCTGAACGACACATGCCAAACTCCTCTTGGACTGTTGTATCCACGTAACCTTGACAAAACTCCTCCATTAAATAGGGGACCTTCCCAAGTTCGGTTTAGTACCTGAAAGGAGACTCAAGTCGGTCGAAGTAAAGAAAACATACTTAAGTGGGGATACCTATACAGCTTCTGCACATACTCACACATACACCACTCACACACACACACACACACACGCACGCGCGCGCGCGCGCGCGAACACATGCTTACGCACCCTCAAATACAATATTATGTATTAGTCTTGTTTTTTTAATCTCTAGTAATTTAAGTATACATAATATCATAGATAAAGTAGTCTATATTTTCTTTGATAATATTAAAAATGTATAAATACAATATTTATTTTATGATATAGAAGAGCGGGGCACCATGGCACAGGCATTTGTACATGCTTAAAAGGAGGCCCCAGCAAATTTGTTTCATAAATAACTTTTTTATAATGAAATAAAGATTTTTATTTTTGAACTTCTGATAGTACATGTTTGTGTGGTGTCTCTCCACAAACAATGGCTCACGAATTGTCTTGCCTAGTGTGCCCCAACAGCTGTACACGCGAACACCTTTATAATGCCACCTTTATAATATCATATTCATGGAGGAGTATTGGTCTTCTCTTTAGTCGCTGAATCGATTCGAAAAGAAGACAAGAATCGGTTAAGAAATGCGACCTGCAAAGGAGATTAGCCGGACAGACATTTTTAGGGCCAGCGCATCGCAAGGCGGTCGCCTGCGGCGTGCAAGCTCAGTATATGCTGGTCACTAGGATATTGAAGCTCCAACCAGCATAAATTCAACGCTAGCGGGTGCGCATCCGTCGGGCGTGCGTTCAATTTATGCTGGTTGGAGCTTAAATATCCTAGTGACCAGTGTATACTGACTGATGTCGCACGCCGCAAGCGACCGCCTTACGATGCGCTGCCCTTTACCCAAGCTGAAACGGAGAAGCTTCGCTCGCGCCCCACGTTCGCTCAGTCGCCACTTGAGCAATGTCAGAGGCCTTTGGCGGCTCCATGGGTCTCACACACGGAATCTCACACACACCAGAGTTTATAAGGTTGGTTGTCGACAGACAGTGAGCTTTAACACACATAGTAGGTGGCCCTCGAAACCACTGGTCGTTAACTTATTATATTTGTTTACAGATGGACGAATTTAGTACAGCCGATACCACTCGCTTCCATACACTATGAGTACAGTGGCAGCTGCATGGCGTCTGGTTACGGAAGGACCGAACTCGACCAGGTAAGAAGAACCTAGAAACAAAAAACAAACGATATGCACACACACGTGCACTCAAGATCACGGCTCCTACCCCCAAAGGGGTGAATAGAGTGTTAGTGGGTAGATTCGGCATATACCTACGCATCCAAACGGTGGCACATACCCGATCTTCACGTTTCTTTTTGCATCTATGAAACTCAAATCCCTGAGTCACCTTGTATTACACCCACGGAAAGTCATGGTTTGCTCCAATAACATTCTAATGTCGGGAACCACACGGCAACAACATAATTAATCAACCAACACAACAAAACAAACTTGTCAAATTACACAATTTATTTAGTAGCAAAGAATTCATACCATTCTAGTAGCGAAGCGCGTCTCCGTTTCAGCATAGCCAAAATTGCTTTTGTATGTCCATCAGTCTGTCCATTTCTCTGTTTGTTCTCCATTTCCTCAACCGAAATCTCTCGTGAAATTTTGTGAGCAGGTTCGATAAATTAATGTCTTTTTTGTCGAGTCAGTTTTTAGAAATTAAAAAAAATGACGTAGTTATGAGTAATGAATGACGGAGTTATGAGTAATGACGGAGTTACGGACTGAAACGTCAACAAATAATAAATCTCAAAAATATGTAGGTATACAGTGTAACATTTAGTTCGGTCAGTATGGGACAGTCTGAAACTATAAGACATACGAAGATCTGTTCTTAGGAACCATGGCATCGATTTTAGTAACAAGAATAAAAAATAAATTTAAAATTTAAAAACCCCCGAAGCAAAAAAAGCAAACATTTAAAAAGTCAAAAATTATACCTATCGTTGAGCCATCAAATTCGATTGAGTATATACTCGTATTTAAATTTTATTATACAAATTGACGGATGGCACGATACGGTTTGCTCGTTGAAATGGCGCTATAATGTCGCGTCGGGACAAGCTTAAGTACTACAATAGATCCATCTCGGGTCGCAGTGGTCATTGGGACATAACTTGCCCGATCCCTTCTACCTAAATCATAAGCTTAAGTAAGTCAGACCCTTCCTTTGATTGAATATCTATTAATCTCTTAGCATATCCGACCAACTTCCTTTGATACGATATATTTTATTAAACTTAGCGGTATCCCGACGTGACATTATAGCGTAATTTCAACGAGCAAACCGTATGTGAATAACAACGTCTGGAGCACCCGTACACAGCACAGCGCTTATCAGCAGTTTAATTATGGCAACACTGATTATAGTAATTAAAAAATAAAAATTCGTTTAGAATTTATATTCTTCTATTGGCTACATGGAATTTAGCTAGTTAGTTTTATCATGTTGGTAGACTGTCTGTTTTTAAACCAATCAGAGTCATTCCCGCTAGAAATATTGTTATGACAATTTTTCAAACCAATAGGAATCAATTATATTTTAAGTAAGGTAGGGATCAGTGGTAATTTTGGAGGGTTTGTGCTCTGGAAGGAGTTCAGTCTTTTTTTAAAAGTGTTGGGAGTTGCTGGTTATAATAAGCTAAGTATTCTTTGATTAATTTTTAGTTCCTAGGCATCTAGATTATTTAACAGGCTAGACTTTCCTTTGAATTGTTCTTATTTAATTTCAGTGAAATGAAGGATTTTATTATTGTGGTTTAGGTTATTTCGTGTATAATTTAATTTACAACAATTTGTAGCCTTTTAGAGTTAGCTGGCTTCGGAAAAGTCGGCGTTGCTTAAAATAGTTTTGTTAGAATACGTGATGTGATGTTTTAATATAATTTTTATTTAAGTGGATAAGTTTACAATAAATGAGTGTAATTCAGTGGTAATTTAAATAAAAGGACTTGGATTATAGTGAATTTATATTATTTTACTTGTTATGTTCTAATAGTTTTAACAATTTTCAGAAGTGGGATTATGGGTTCCCGAAGCCGCTTTCGGAGTCCTGTGCGGTGGGAGCAAGGAAGATTGGAGCGATCACGGTTTTCTGGGAGCAGGAAACGCAAGTGTACGCGAGACCTGAGTGAACCACAGAGCAGGCGTTGTGCTCCCTGGCGACCGCGGGAACCACCGGCACCCGAGGTCAATCAAACTCACTCCGCGGATGAATCTGGTAGGATCTTTCCTTTATATTCAAATGTGATGGTGAAACCTGATATTGTGCCCGAGTTTGATCCAGAAAAACCAGAGTTACCAGCATTACAATGGCTCAATAAAATAGAAAAGTTGGGGGCTATTCATGGTTAGAGTGATAATGTTAAAAGTTATTATATGCAAGCGCGGCTTTCCGGTCTGGCTAAACTTTGGCACAATGCTTTGCAAACCTATGAAATGACCTGGCAGGAATGGAAACAAAATTTTGGAGGCTTTTTCTCAAAGTTTGGATTATGCGGAGGCTCTTAAGGAAATGTTGGGAAGAAAGAAAATGTTTAATGAAACAATGACGCATTATTTTTACTCTAAATGCACCTTGTTGACAAAATGTGAAATTTCCGGAGAAAAAGCAGTGTCTTGCCTTATTGAAGGGTTACCATTGTTGGGTTCCTTGGTCAGAATAAAAGATTCTTCTTGAATGTGGACTGTATTTTATTTAATTTACACAACAAGCAAGGAGACACACGCGCACAAGCCAGGTACCGGACGAGAGTTGCCAGCACAGAAAAAATAATAAAAAAAGTAAATTTTTATGTTGTCTCCAACATAGCTGGGGCCTCAAAGAAAGAATAACAACAAAATCTTAATTTTAGTTATGGATTTTCACTACAGATAAAGTAAACAAAAACTTATCAATACTGTTGCATCTTTATGCTAGAACTAAGGTTAAGAATAAGGTTTTGCATGAACTTAAAATACATGTACATAAGTAGTCTATGTAATATTTTGAGAAAATATGTATATAATTGTTAAGTAGGTATATAATTATAGTGGGTACGTATGTATGTTAAAAATTAAATACTTTCTATGGGTAATACACAAACTTTGGTAACAGACCGACGATGAGAGTGGCCATTGGATGTTACAATTTCTACCGCTCGTACAGCGCCATCTGCGCCTGGAAAAACTTGGGTCACTCTCGCCATTGGCCATTCCAAAGGGGAAACATTGTCTTGCCTAAGTATAACTAAGGATCCGACAGTAGTATTAGGAGTGAGAAATCTCCATTTTGGACGGTTTTGGAGAATAGTCAGATACATGTTTTTCCAATATTTCCAAAATACTTGTTTTATACTAGTACATATTGCCCAAAATTTTAATAAATTGGTAGGAGTGTTACTAACATCTTCCTCGGGATACGAGTTCAGAGGAGAGCCCGTGAGAAAATGACCCGGTGTTAGATATGAGAAGTCTGTCGGGTCAGCTGACATGGCGCAAATCGGTCGCGAGTTTAAAACGGCTTCTATTTCTGCGAGGACAGTCGAGAGCTGTTCATATGTAAGTAACGCTCTTCCCATTACACGCTTCAGATGGTACTTTACACTTTTGACAGAACTCTCCCAGAGTCCGCCAAATACAGGGCTGTAACTAGGTATGAAATGGAATCGTATGCCACGCTCTGAGGCAAACGACTGTACTTGTACTTGGTGATCTTTATCACCACCGTATAGTTGGTACAAGTCACCTAATCGGGTCCTCGCCCCCTTGAATGTAGATGCGTTGTCACAATAAACATCGCTGGGCAGATTCCGTCTCGATATAAACCGCCGAAAGCAAGCTAAGAACGTGTCTGTAGTTAGATCAGATGCGAGTTCAAGGTGTATAGCCTTGGTGACAAAACATACCAAAATAAGAATGTAACCTTTTCCTACGACGGATCTTCTGGTGCGACTGAGTTTCACGGAAATCGGCCCAGCGAAGTCTATGCCGACCTTTTCGAAAGGACGACACGCGTTGACCCTGTTGGCTGGTAAGGACCCCATTAGCTGACTCGTAGCCGCTGCTTTTAGCCTGAAACAGGTTACACACGTATGTATTATCTTTTTTACAGTTCTTAGGCCATCAGTAATCCAATACCTTTGATTAAGACTACACAAAACTAATTTTTGACCTGCATGCAGTAATCTGAGATGTTCGCGTCTGATGATCAGTTCCGTGATGCTTGAGCGTTTAGGCAAGATTATCGGGTGTTTTTTAGAATAAGGAAGAGTGGCATGATGGAGTCGACCACCTACCCGCAAGACACCATCTTTGTCTATAAAGGGATATAACGCCTTCAAGCTACCAGTGACCTGACCGCCAGACTGTATGGATCGCATCTCATCGCTGTAAAACATATTTTGTTCAAACTTAATTATACAAGAGAGTGCATAGTCTAGTTCATTTACTTGCAAGAATGCCTCCTTACATTTTACAGAATTAGGTCTTGAATTTTTGCAGAACCTAAGTACATATGATAGAATCCTAACCATTTTATTGATGTCAGAATATTTTTGTTTTAAGATATCGAAAATGCAATGATTCTCATTGTTTTTGCGTATTGTAGAAACCACCGGGGCAGAAAAAACACTATCTACTGTTTGTTTTAGTTCAGGTATGGTAACAGACTCATTCTCTGAAACAGTAAATGAAAAATTCCTATAATGACGTCGGACCATTCCACCACAATGTGTGGTTTATTAAATCGTGTGGCAGCAAGCCTCGGCTGACACAATCAGCAGGGTTATCCTTTGTGTCTATATAATCCCAGTGATAGCAGTTCTGAGCTGAAAGCTCTTGAATTACTCTAACTCTGTTGGCAGTGTAGGTATTAAGCTTAGAAATATCTGTACCTATCCAAGCTAATACTATCTGTGAGTCAATAAAGAGGTGTGTCCGTTCTACACTCATTTTTTTATTTAAAGTGGCAAGTACCTTATCGGTGAGCCTGGCGAGCAAGAGAGCCCCATTTAACTCCAGCCTTGGTATGGTCAGCTTCTTCTTATGAGGATTAATCCTTGACTTAGAGCACATCAACTTCATACTCACTATGTCTTCGTTGTCGATGACTCGCAAGTACAGACAGCACCCATGCACGATGACAGACGCGTCAGCGAAACCTATCAGCTGAATGACTGTAGCGTTCGCTGGCTTTACGCACCGCGGCACGCGTATCGGCTGCATGCCTTGTAAACTCTCTACGAACTCGATCCACTGCTGACAGATGCTGCTGGGAGGGACCTCATCCCAGCCAATGTTTTCAGCCCACAGAGATTGCATGATTAACTTAGCCTGAACGAATATCGGACCCATGAGGCCTAGAGGGTCAAAAAATCTACTAATATAACTTAGAATTTCTCTCTTAGTATTTTGTGTGACTGAACACTGCTCTGATGTGTGAAGTTTAAAAGTGTCTGAATTTATTTCAAAATTTACACCTAATGCTTTAACTGACAGATCGTCTTTTTGAAGTTCAACATCGCCAAAATTTTGTTTTTCTTTGGGAACATTATCTAATATCTCATCGCAGTTGGAGGACCACTTATGTAGCTGAAAACCACCCAGAGATAATAACCTAATTACCTCTTTCTGGTTGTACAAATAAAATGCAAGCTTTAGATAACGAATAAATCGCGTTTATTTAATTTTTATACTGCAAAAAGTACAAGAGCTGTTCACAGCGGGATGACAGCTACGGAAGAGAGCTTGCCATAAACAAATCTTAGTATTAGCTAAACTTAAGTGTTGCTAGCACAAACATGAAAAAATACCAGAAAATTTACAATTTTAATTAATGTTCATATTTAATTTGAACATAATTGGGGCCACGGCCTGAATAAAACAGTAAAAAGGCTATATAGTGACTTAAACACAATATGTGAAAACTCTACTTATGTTAAAAAATAACGAGGATAGTATATTTTACCAATAAGGATAGAATAAATTTTTAGAATTTTATACAAATAAAGTATCTTTAAATTAAAGACAAACATAACTTTAAAAAATAAAAAATATATGAAAGTTACTAATTAATTGGTAGAGGACTTAACTTTCTATAAGACCTTGTATAGGTTTTATTACCTATCTTGACCTCAGCCACTCTCACTCTACCGTCAGAGCCAGGAAAAATTTTAACTACACGAGCCATAGGCCAGTTAAACGGAGCAGTATTGTCTGATCTTACTATGACCAGATCTCCAACCTTCAAATTAGGATGCACGTTAAGCCATTTGGGCCTGTTCTGAAGCTGAGTGAGATAGTCTCTTGACCAAGCCTTCCAAAAGTCCTGTTTTAATTTAGTTAAAACATTCCAAAATTTTAAACGGTTTACATTCAGATCTGATAGGTTCACCTCAGGATAGGAAGTCATTGCCGAGCCAATGAGAAAATGACCAGGGGTCAAGTAATTGGTATCTGAAATATCAGATGACATGGGAAGCAGCGGCCTTGAGTTAAGTATGGCTTCAATTTCAGTAATTACTGTATTAAGACCTTCATAAGTAAGACAGAGGTTGCCAACAACTCTTTTTAAATGGAATTTTAGGCTCTTGACCCCTGCTTCCCACAGCCCTCCAAACTCCGGAGAATAACTAGGAATAAATTTAAATTTAATGTAATTTGTAGTACAAAAATTTGTTACATCATTTTTATGCTCCTCTGAGTTAAACAGATCATATAAATCTTTTAAAGTGTTAGATGCCCCTTTAAATGTTTTAGCATTGTCACAAAAAATGCAGGTGGGTAAGCCACGTCTTGCTATAAAGCGTTTAAGAGATGCCAAGAAAGCCTCAGTGGTTAGATCCGTAACTAGTTCAACATGAATGGCTTTCGTAATGAAGCAAACGAAAAGCGCCACATAAGACTTTGACACTAAAGGTCTACGAATCCTAGCGACTTTTATGCTAAATGGGCCACAAAAATCCACACCTACTGTTTGAAAAGGTCTTTCTGCAGTGAGCCGTCCCTTAGGAAGTGAACCCATAAGCTGTTTAGCTGCCGCAGCCTTGACACGATGACACTTTATGCACCTATGCACCACTTTTTTCACCTCCCTGATACCACTAATCAAATAATATTTTTGCATGAGAGAGCTGAGAACTAATTTAGGGCCCGCATGAAGAAGGCGTAAGTGCTCTTTCTCAACAAGCAAAGAAGCAAGGTAAGATGACTTTGGTATGATCGCAGGGTGTTTCTTTTCATAAGGCATATTTTTGGCGTTCTGAAGACGACCTCCCACTCTGAGGATATTCTGTGAATCTAAGAAAGGATGCAAATTGGCTAAGCCTGATTTAATTGTCCTATCTTTAGAAAGGGACTCTATCTCGTTTTTAAAATATTTTCTTTGATTAGAGCGAATTATTACATTTAGGGATTCAGATAACTCTGTAGGAAGTAATGAACCAACAGTTTTATCATTTTTATTAAGGCAGTTATTTTTGAAGCGCAATAAAAGAGCTACTACTCGCTGCAATTTATTAAGAGATGAATATTTTTCGAAAAGGGTAAAATCAATCTCTTTTGAGGTACACACATTTACTATAACCTCATCCTCATTGAAAAGAGGAACTGTAAATTCAAAGTTGGCAGGGGAGTGAATGAACTCTACATCAGACAGGTAACCTGGTCCATGCCACCACAAGTCACATGACTTCAGCTTTTGTGGATCTGTCCCCCTAGATAATAAATCAGCGGGGTTATCAGCTGATTTTACATGTGACCACTGAAAACCTTGGGACAACTCTCGAATTTCATTGACTCGCCTAGATACATATCCATCACGAATACTTTTTAGCGAGTTCAACCACGCCAGTACGATTTGCGAGTCACTGTACAAATAAACAGACAATGGAAATCTGTTTTTCAAGGTATTGTAGACCCTATTAGCAAGTTGGGACAAAAGGAGAGCACTGTTAAGCTCAAGTCGGGGAATTGTTAATGACTTACCCATGGGGGCAACCCGTGATTTTGAACACAGCAACTTAGCAGAGACTGTTCCTTGATTATCAAAGACCCTTAGGTAGAGGCAGCATCCGAAAGCTTTTAAAGAGGCGTCAGCATAGCCAACTAACTCTATAGAATGAAAGGCTTTACAAGATAAACCCCTTGGTACAGTGACTGTGCCCATCAAGGTTAAATTGTGCATAAATTTCTTCCACAACTCGAGTTGAGTCTGGGGCAGCACAGTGTCCCAACCAATTTTCATGGACCACAACTCCTGCATAAACATTTTAGCAACTACTATGATTGGTCCAATTAGCCCTAAAGGATCAAACATTTTACCAATGTAACTTAGGATGCTTCTTTTAGTCTGCAAACGTTTTATGTCACTCGCAGGACTTGTAAAAGTGAACTGATCGGGCATGATATCATATTTCAAACCAAGGGTTTTGATTATATTATTTTTGTTGATATCAATTTCCTCAAAATACTGATGTTCACTAGGGATATCATTGAGGACTTCAGGCACATTTGAACACCATTTGTGTAATAAAAAGCTACCCTTGCTTAAAAGCTCTACTAACTGTTTTTTAAGCTCAGTTAGTTGACCATAATCATCTGTCCCTGATAATACATCGTCTACATATGTATTGGAACGCATGGCCTGAGCAGCAAGTGGATAGGTATCACCAAATCTTTGTGCCAGCTCAACAAGACACCTTGTGGCTATAAAGGTTGAAGCCTTCAGTCCATATGTGACTGTCTGCAGCTGCAGGCAGCATATAGGTTTTTGTGGATCATCTCTCCATAAAATATTTTGAAGAGCTGTTTGTTGTTCATTAATGTAAACTGCTCGAAACATTTTTGTTATATCACAAATCAATGTGTAAATATATGTCCTAAATAGGATAAGAATATCGAAAAGTTCACTTTGAACAATAGGCCCATTTAACATAACATCATTTAGGGAAAGTTTATTTTTAGATTTCATGCTCCCATTGAATACAACACGAAGCTTGGTTGTTTTGCTGTTCTCGTTCAGTACAGCATGATGGGGCAAGAAGTAAACAGGGCCGTTCTTAAGGTCATAAGTACTAATATCGACTTTTTTGGCATGTCCTAGAGCAAGATACTCATCTATAAATGCTTTATATAACTCAAAACATTTTAAATCTTTCTGTAATTTCTTCTCCAGTGCAAGAAATCTCTGCAGAGCTGCTGAAAAGGAGTCTCCTAGCTGTAAATTATCCAAACTGGTTGAAAGAGGCATATCAACATGAAACTTATCATTTTTAATCTGAACAGATTGAACAAAAATATCTTCTGCCTTTTGAAACTCTGTAGAGATTTTATTGCACATTTTAGGTACCTCAGGAACCTTTTCGCTCAGCCAGAACTGCTCCATAACATTTTCTAATTTATTAGAATCATGAATTGCAAAATTAGACACTAATGAATGACAAGAAGCTTGTCTTTGAGAAACAGTTCCCCCAACAACATACCCAAACATAGTATTTTGCAAAACTAAACCATGCCCCAATTTAACATGACCCTCCAACAGAATATTGAAGTATATGTCAGCTCCTAAGAGAAGAGAAATATAATCTGGCACATTAAAATTTATATCTGATAAGTGAATATCTTGTGGCAAGTTTAGCTTTGCAAGATCAAACCGTTGTTGAGGCAACTGTGTGGTAATTGAATCCACTACACTGCACTTTACATGAAGCTGAATGTCCTGCACTGGAGAATGAATTACAACATTTACATGTTTATCTATTTTATTATTTGTATTGCCAATACCTATGATATTGGTAGTTTGAGTCATAGGAATCAAAGACAATTTTTTCATTAAAGACTTTGTGATAAATGAGGCTTGACTACCGCTATCAAGCAATGCTCTAACAAATAGGTTATGTCCCCTAAAATCAACCAATTTAACTTGAATTGTAGGTAATAGTACCTGGGTAGAGGAGCTATTTGTATGAAGAGCAACCGTTTGCTCTTGATCTGCATTGCCATCTTTATGTAGCAGCGTATTGTGGCCCAATTTACAAATTTTACACTTAAAGTGGAATCTGCAGCGTCCTTTATGCTCATTGAGACAAACCGAACACAGTTTGTGATTGTCAATGAACTTCTGCCTATCAACAACTGCTGCCATTTTAAAATTTGGGCAATCAAACAATAAATGACCAGCCTTATCACAATATTTACATACTTTATTGAAAGTATTTTTAGTGGCAACATTAGTCACTTTGAAAGCCTTTTTGGAGATACTCTCGTGAGTAATTTTGTCTCCGCTTTCTTCAAACGCTATAGCGCGCTTCTCTAAAAATGAGATAAACTCAATCATTGTAGGTAAAGTATTAGGACTTCTTTCTAGCTGAAATGCTCGGTTGGTATATGGATCCAACTTTTTAGTTAAAATACAAATAAGCAACATGTCCCATTTATCTGTGGGTTGCTTTAAATTTTTAAGGGCAAAAATTTGTTGCTGCACTTCCGTAATAAAAGATCTTATAGAGACCGCAGTACCCCGCTGCATAGATGGCATTTCCAAAATAATATTAATATGGTTACTTATCAATCGCGCCTTATTATCGAACCTGTTCTTTAATAAATCAATGGCTTCTTTATATGACTCATTAACAAGCGGCAAGTTAACTATTACAGCCAATGCTTCATCAGATAAATACTTTCTTAGATAGAATAATTTTTGAACATTAGAAAGTGATTTGTTATTATGAAAAACAGCAGTAAACAAATCCATGAAGGGAGTGTATTTTGTAAAATCCCTGCCAGAAAATACTGGAATGTCGATGTTGGGCAATTTGGAAGATGCTACATTTGGACATTTAGAAACTTCTGACTCATTTAAATTTTTTAAACTTGAATCAAGTCTTGAAATTATGTAATAATACTTTTCTTCCAACTCCTCAACTTTCTCAGGATCTTCTGCATAAAGGGACAAAATATCTAATTGGACTCGTTCATAGTCTTTCATTGTACAGATTAATTTATCCTTACGAGCTTGTAACATTTCCGCGGTAGAAGAGGTTAGGTTAATAGGATCATTTACAAAGTTCTCTATCCTAGTCACAGTACCTTTAAGCTGTCCACGTTGGATTCGCAACCTTTTCAGGTCTTCTGCCATGGTTTACCGTGCGTAAATAAGCCGTAACACTCGAACAATACGCAAGACCGCACACACTAAGCCGCAACACTGCACTATGAGACGTGACACTGGTATTATTGCCCGAAACGTTGAGCCGCACTTTTGATAAGCCGTAATTACACAGGATTCTTGTTATTGTACGCACTCCGCAACGCAATAAGCCGAAAACTCGATGAAAAACAGAAGTTTAGGACGAAAAGGACGTTTGTTTTGATTACGTTCCGTTGACTCCCCGACAATCGTACAACTGTCAGTCTGACAGCTGTCACCACGATGACACTCGCAGCGCGCAGAATGGCCAACCTGACGACGGGACGATTACAGCGCTCTATGGCAGCGCTCGCCGCCGCTCACGACGATGACGTACTTCCGAATCTCGACGTTCGAAATGCCGTTGCGGGAATCGACAAGTTTCCCAATTTACCCACACTTCATCCAAGAAAAAATCGTCTGCAATTTGCAGAAAATTGAAGTGGGTTTCCTCGATAATCTCGTAGAACCGTGTTTCACGATGCTCCGCAGCTCCTCTCTTGCACAAATACGAGAAAAAATGCAATTTCTCGCAGATCTGGCGGCCGACGAACGTACTAGCGCCGAGCAACGCCACTCACAGAAAACGCCACGAAACACTAAAAACTTGCTGGTTTTGTCTGAAGGACCACACGCTTGCATGTACAAATAAAATGCAAGCTTTAGATAACGAATAAATCGCGTTTATTTAATTTTTATACTGCAAAAAGTACAAGAGCTGTTCACAGCGGGATGACAGCTACGGAAGAGAGCTTGCCATAAACAAATCTTAGTATTAGCTAAACTTAAGTGTTGCTAGCACAAACATGAAAAAATACCAGAAAATTTACAATTTTAATTAATGTTCATATTTAATTTGAACACTGGTCATTAACTAACCCCTCTTTAGTAGCGTTTGTTACTAATGCATCATCAACATAGGTATTATTTCTTAATATTGATGCTGCTGAAGGCAATTCGTGTTCAAACCGCTCAGCCAGCTCAATGAGGCATCTAGTGGCGGCATAAGATGATGTTTTTAGGCCGTATGTGACTGTTTGTAATTGAATACACTTGATGTCCTCATTTGGCTGATCTCGCCATAAGATGTTTTGAAGAGAACGTTGCATTGGATCAAGTGATTTAAGTCTGAACATCATTTTTATATCTGATATAAAAAAATACTGATCTAGTCTGAAAGAGATCAATATATCTAAAAGATCCTTCTGAACTACTGAACCTTTCATTAACATGTCATTTAATGAAACTTTTTTATTAGTCTTCATCGAACCATCAAAGACTACTCGCAGCTTTGTTGTTTTGCTATCTTCCCTAATAACTGGGTGGTGGGGCAAAAAATATACTGGATCTTTAGTTAGGTCATACTGATTTACATCTATATATTTACCATGACCCAAATCAATATATTGATCAATGAAGTTTTTGTATTCTTGAAAAAGTTTGCAATCTTTACTTAGCCTCTTTTCTAAATTAAGCAATCTGCATAAAGCGAAGTGGAAAGAATCCCCTAATTCACTATTTATTTGTTCTAGAGGGACTTTGAGAGGCATAGAAACTTGAAACTGATTATTATTTAGAATTACTGTTTCCTTAAAATGCTTTTCAGTATAAGCAAGCTCTGGTAAAGTCTCTGGGTAGACCTCAGCTACTTGTTCGGTCGCCCAAAATCGTGACATAGATTCACTGATGTTATTGTCACATTCCCTACAAAACAAAGATATTACCTCATTTGTTCTTTTAGCTGAAGGCAAGTGTCCTGCTATTATGTAGCCTAGAGAAGTGTTGATTAATCTTGGCTGCTTCGCGTCGTGTTTAACAGCATCATCACCAGTCGTCTCAGGCTGAGGCAGCAATATCTGAAAAAATATTTCAGCGCCTAGAAGCAAGTGGATGTCACCCGGCTTGTTAAAGGAATCGTCAGCTAATTGACAGTTGGGAGGGATATTGATTTGTGAAATATCAAATACTCTTTGTGGTAGCTGTGTAGTTATTTGTGGCACCACATGACAATTCACCTTTGCTTTGTATGGGTATTTTAGAGAATGAATTTCAATCTCCATCGAGTGAGTGATTGTGTGCTGAGTGTTAGTAATGCCTATAATATTATTCTTTGTTAGACAAGGAGTCCCACCCACCAGATCAGCCAGCCTTTGTGTCATAAAAAAGGCCTGTGAGCCACTATCTAGCAGTGCTCGACAAGTGATTATAGTGCCTGACTTAGAAAAAAGTTTAACTCGAGCTGTAGGTAGTAACACTTCATGCGATGCATTAGATAATAATGTTACAGTTGGGATCGGCCCAGCAGCTTCAGGCTCAATGTGAAGAAGTGTGTGGTGTGCCTGCTTACATACATTACACTTAAAATGAAATCGACACTTCTTTGCATGCGCATTCAAACAAAGCTTGCATAACTTGTTTTGTTCAACAAACTTTAACTTGGTTTCAGATGGTGCAAGTTTAAAATTAGGACAAGTGTATAATTTATGGTTCAACTTACAGTAGATGCAGTTAGAAGTCTCCTTAGTTATCTTCCCACCCGGAGTGAAAACAGCAGCATTCGAAGCGAGACGATGAGGTTTGTGAGCAATACTGTCTGTGTTCTCTAAGGCAAGAGCACGGCGCTCAAGAAAAGCCAAAAACTCTGTCACTGTTGGCTTTTGCGTAGTATCACGCTCTAGTTGATACGCTCTATTGTTATATAAATCCAGTTTCTTGGACAGCACACAGACTAAAATACTATTCCAAGATTCCACTGGTTCATCTAAGTTTTTGAGAGCAGCTAAATTTTGTTTGATAGCCGAGATGAACGCTCGTAGAATGGAAGGGGTACATCTAGAATTAGGTGGCAGATCCAGAAGAGTTGCGATGTGCTCATTGACTATCTGGAACCGGTTGTCGTATCTAGATTTTAGGAGACTGACAGCTTCCTCATAACTGCTATCAGTGAGAAGCAAATTACTCACTAGTGCAAGCGGTTCGTCTGAAAGAAAATTTTTTAAATAGTATAATTTTTGTACCGGTGGTTTCGACTTGTCGGATCCTATCACAGATTCAAACATGTTAAAAAACTCGTGAAAATCAGAGTATCGGCCACTGAACTTTGGTATAACAATATGTGGCAGTTTGATGTTTGAAGCGGCATTGGTATTGCAAGACGTATTACTACTATAAGAGGTATTCTTAAGCCTTTTGTTCAGTTTAGACATCAAATCGATGTAAGTTTCCTCAACCTCGCCTAAATTTTCATTGTCATTTTGGTCTAAAACAAGAATTTTTACACATAATTCGTTATACTCACAGAAAACCCTTTCTAATCTTTGTCGTTTTTCTTGTATTAATTCTATTCCAGCTGTATTAAAGTCCTCACTTAATATAAATGTTTTGAGCCGTGTTATGCTCGCCTTACGATGGCCACGAGCGGCGAGGAATTCGGCTAATTGCGTTTTAGTCATAGCTGCTTAGTATTAATTTTCTATTGTGCACAATTAAACTGCTATTAAGCTAATTTAACAATTGAAAAACTAATGAGATAAAATAGAATTCGAGCTACAAAACGTGAGTCCATAAAACAGTGAATGAGTGAAGAGAAGATGGCGGCGGCAGGCAGGCAGCCAGCCAGCAGCAAGCACTTACGCGGTGCAATCTTGTTGATTCAGTTGATTGGCGAACACAATGGGCGATACCATTTATGTTGTTCTCTTTGGCTGATACATATTCAGCCATCCACGCCGCTCGCTGTGATTGGCCGGTGCAGAAACTCGTTCAATGGTGATTCGTCGTTTGTTCACTTTGCGCAGTGTTGCCAGTACTGAATCCTCCTGAACTACCAAATGATCGGATAAAAAATCGAAACCAAATCGATGCGTCTGTATGGTGAAAACTTGGTATCGCCTAGGTGCAATGAAACCGCAAAAAACACGATGATGCACCTGCACTTCGGATTTTCACCCACGACGATATACCTGGTGCAGTTACGTTGCGAAAATCCGCCTACAATCCGCAGAATGTCTTGGAATCGCTGCGACGGGGCGATATTCTGTTTTGTCGTTAACGCCGGTCGTCTTCAGTCACTGTCACACGCACGCTGTTTATGGAGATGATTTTGCTAGTTGAGTATCTGTGTTGACGCACAACGTTGCAATTGATCAGCACGACGTCGTCCTCGGCGCAACACGATGATAAACCCACACAGATCGCTCCTCGTAACAGCTTGTTTGAAGGTTCCGGCAACAGGACACGTAACAATAGGCTCTCCCGACCTTATCGGTACCCGCGGTGTCTCCCCGCAAAAATTGTTGAAATCTTCCTCCTGGTGATGGCACTCGTTGGCGAAAGGACCAATGTTGGGTTCCTTGGTCAGAATAAAAGATTCTTCTTGAATGTGGACTGTATTTTATTTAATTTACACAACAAGCAAGGAGACACACGCGCACAAGCCAGGTACCGGACGAGAGTTGCCAGCACAGAAAAAATAATAAAAAAAGTAAATTTTTATGTTGTCTCCAACAACCATTTCACATGAAGACATCTGCTAGGGCAGGAAATTACAGAACTCCAGGAGAGCTTTATTCCCAATTTCTTTGTATAAACGATGATAAAAGATTTATGTCGGATACTCGTCCCGGTGGTGTCCGTAACCGAGAATCGGTAGTACGTAGTACAAGTTCAGCAAGAGAGTCAACCGCTGAACACGCGAAGAAATCTACAATTACCTGTTTTCTTTGTGGCGAACCAGGGCACGTTGTTCGATTCTGTCCTAAAAATCCAAATTTACCAAAACCTGTTGCATTACCGAAGTGTGATATTTGTGGTAAAACAAATCACAAAACGGAGCAATGTTTTCGAAAAGTTGTAAACTTCGTAGATGTGCAGGTAAATGAATGTTATTTTAAAGATATACAGCTAAACGGAAATCCAGTTAAAGCTTACTTAGATACGGGAGCTCAAGTTAATTTACTTTCATTTGATTGTGCTCAAAAGCTTGGACTTGAACTTCAGCCTTGCGAGATTTTTGTAAGTGGATTTAGTGGTATTCCAGTTAAGGCTCGAGGTCAAGTTACGTCGAATTTCATGATCGATGGTTTACAAATTGAATCCGAAACTGCCAGTGAAATAATGAAGCGAGCTGATGTTCTCGTAGGGCAGCCAATACTCAACAACGATAAATGTCGTTTGACAGTCGCTGGAACAGCGGTAACATTGGAGCAAGCAGAAAAGGAAAACAAGAGTGAGGATTTTGTTAATGATATATTTAATTTAAATATAGTTTTTCCCACTGACAAGATAAATATTTATTATTCCAATGATATTGTTGTACCCCCTCGTACATCACAATTCATCGATACTTATAATGATGCCTTACTTGAAGATTCTGCTTTGATATTTGTAGATAGTTTAACTTGTTCTTTTAAAGACGTGGAATATTGCATTCCATCAGCGGGGTATTGTTTTCCCGTTAATTCCCTGTTTTTGACGAATTTGTCCTCGCAGCCACTGACAATTAAAAAGAATCGTTTGTTGGCTCGAGGATTTGTAGGAGATGAAGCCTCTAATAAAGACAATTTGATTGTTTCAAAAGCAATGCAGCAATCCATTATGAGTATTGATATATCAAAGGTGATCTGTGGTTCGCAGGATCCTGCAGTTTTGCAGGAATTGTCGCAAATTTTGCATGAATATTCGGATTGTTTTTCCGTGAACACAGGAGAACTTGGTCTTACTGATAAAATTGAATTAAATATCGACCTTTCCTCTGATAAACCTATTTGCTATAGACCATATAGGCTTTCATTTTCCGAAAAGGAAGTCATGAGAGATAAAATAGAGGATATGTTAGCGAATGGTATTATCAGAGAATCATCTTCTAATTATGCTAGTCCCATCTTACTTGTCCGCAAAAAGAACGGTGATTTTAGATTATGTGTTGATTTCCGGAAATTAAATAATATCACAATCAAAGACAAATACCCACTTCCTATTGTTACGGTCTAACAGTAGCAACTAGCGCCATCTATCCACAGAGCCGGGAACTATCTAGATATCTCAAGACGCTCGAGAGCTGTTTACGTAATGCGTCTACTCGATGCTAGATGGCGGCTTTGTTCCGGAATGTTCGTCGTAGTGTGGGACTGCACTGGTAGTTTCTGGAAGATTCTAGACCCGATTTCGGCGCATATATAAGGCGGTCGGCTCTGCGCGAGTTCAGTTCAGTTTCGAGTGAGCTATCGGAGTGAAAACTTCAAAGCGATCAAGAGCGAAGAAACCTGCGACCTAAGCGATACTTACGGATTACGAGTGACTCTGTGAATTGGATTATAGTGTGATTTGCCCTGGAACCAGTTGTTCATCGCCGAATAAACCCTCGAATTACGTCATTGGTGTTTTAATCCAAATTATCGAACCCTTGACCGTAACATTTGGTGTTGGCATCTCGCCAGTGACTCCGAGAGACGATACTACCGGCGTTAGAACGAGGGCGCAACTTGCTGCGGAAGCCACGCCTACTCCTCGTGGGGCCACGCCCACTGACCACCAGGCCCCGCCCACCGGACCTCAGGCCACGCCCCCTAGCCCCACCTACCAAGTCACACCCGCCGGCCACGCCCCCCAGGCCACGCCCACTGGACCACAAGCCACGCCCACTAGCCCCGCCCACCAGGACACGCCCACTATAGATACCACGCCCGCCACGGAAGCCCCGCCCACTGGCTTGACCCACCGGGCCACGCCCACAGCTCAAGCTCCGGTTAGCAGCCGCATTCAAGAAGCAAGGGCATCTGCGTTCGACTATAGCAGATTCATCCTGATGATGGAATGCATGTTCGAGAAACAGGAAGAAATAAAGGAGGTAATGCGCGAGAAAAAAGAGGAAATGTTCAAGGGGCAGAAAGAAATGAAGGAAGTAATGCGCGAGAAACAGGAGAAAATGAGCGAGAAACAGGATAAAATGCTGCTTGCCGTGAACTCGGTTACTGATGTGGTTAAAAAACTGCAGCAAAATGTAAACCTGGTGGAAGAGCGAGTAGTTCATCTGGAGACCGACGTAAACAACTTTAAAACGAATCTCGCTGGACTGCAGAAAGACGTTCTGCGACTCAAGACTGCAGGACCCGCTGCGTCGAGTGAAGTCACTATCCAGGCACCGAAGGTGAAAGTACCCGCTTACGACGGCACTACGTCCTGGGCCGCGTACCGCCAGCAATTTCAGACCGTCGCCGCTGCAAACGGGTGGACAGAGGAACAGAGCCTGACTGCTCTCACCGTCGCACTTCGGGGCTCGGCCCTCTCCGTCTTGGAGGCGCTGCCCAGCTCAGGCAGCACATTTAAAGACCTGATGGAGGCACTCGAGTCTCGTTATGGAGAGCGTCATCTGGAGCACGTTTTCCGCGCCCAACTACGTGATCGAGTCCAGCGCGCAGGAGAAGGACTGCAGCAGTGGGCTCTGGAAATTGAAAAGCTCGTCCGCAAGGCGTATCCGTCTGCCGATGCGAAGATGGTAGACTCTAATATACTGCAAGCATTCGTCGACGGAATCCGAGATCTGGAGATTAGGGCTGCAGTGAGACTTCGCCATCATGCCTCGCTGAAGGAAGCCCTTGCGCACGCTCTTGAAGTTGAAGCCGTGCGGAGCGATGTAAAGCCAGCTCACAAATTGCGGGAGGTAACGGAAGAATTGCAGGGGATCAAGACGTCGCCACCACCCAAGAACAAGATGACTGGCCCAATGTGCTACAGATGTGGAGAAAGGGGTCATCTTCAGTTCACCTGCCCCAAAAAGGAGACTCAGACGACAAAGTTTGCTGACGAGATGAGTAAGCTAAAGGAGCGCGTTGACGAGATGGCAAAGAGGCAGGAGGCTCTGACTCCTGCTGCTTGTCAGGGAAACGAGTAACAGCCAGGACCAAGGGGCGGGTACTGGCTGGCATGAAGGAAGCCCCGGCAATGATGATTTCACAAGCATGTAATGGGAACAGTTTGGCGATATGTGGCTCCATTAATGGGACAAGCTGCAGGATAACAATAGACACTGGAGCCACTAGGACGATAGTTAGACCGGACCTGGTGAAAGTTATGACAAGCCGAATGGAAAATATCAACTGTCGGCTTCTTTCCGCCTCCGGCCAGCCAATATCTGCCCAAGGAGAGTTATCAGTCACGTTGAGTGTAGGAGATGCAGCATACACTCACAATGTCACCGTGGCTGAAATATTGGATGACTGCATTTTGGGCTTAGACTTCATGAAGAAACATGACTGCCGAATCGATATCACCAACGGTGTCCTTGGCGCACCAACGGGGAAAGTGACTTGTTTGGGTAAAGTCGTAGTTCCTGGGCGAACACAAGCCCAGGTAAAAGTAAAGCTGCCATCAGCTAGAAAGATTAAAAACAATCCAAACAGATGCGTTTTAATTGAAGATGCAGCGAATAAGACCACGACCCGGAAACTCATGACAGCAAGAACCTTAGTCAGAGGAGGCAATACTGCAGTGGTGAAGGTAGTGAATCTAGAAGACCGCGAGGTTATCCTAAATGAGGGAGATGTTGTTGGAAAATGCGAAGAAGTCATCTGGATGAAAAAGTGTCATTCAACATCGAACTCAGTTAAGCCCAGCTTCGCAAGCGGATTTGCTGTAACCGAACTTCTTGAAGATTGCAAAGGTAACCTGAGTTATATGCAAAGCGTGAAAGCCAAGAAACTGCTGCAACAGTTTGCAAATGTCTTCTCTTCAGCAGAGGGAGACCTTGGAAGGACATTGTTAGTTCGACACCGAATTGATACTGGAGACGAAACACCTATCCGTCAAAGAGCAAGGCGAATACCGATTGCTAAGGAAAAAGAAGTTGAAGACCTGTTGGAAGACATGAAAAGAAATAAAGTGATAGAGCCATCTGCAAGTCCGTGGTGTTCTCCCGTCGTTCTAGTTAAAAAGAAGGATGGCAGCACGCGCTTCTGTGTGGATTATCGGTGATTGAACGAAGTCACGAAAAATAATTTTAACAAAAAAATAGAAACCTCCTTCAAATTACCTTATATGGTTATCTCCACTAAAAAGTAACAAATAAAATAACATTCCAGATGTAACATGAAAAAAAATATTGCCAATATCCTCAATTAAGTAGATAGGTAGTGTATTAAGTAAATATTTAGAATTTTGTACTTCCTTTTGGAGTCGGTGCCAGCCAAAAATTGTAGACGACGAAACTACGAGTATTAATTTATCGAATGAAACCTACCCAGACTTTTTTGGTAGTCGCTTCTGTCATTGTCCCTGCGCTTGGTCGGGTGCGGCATTGCATCCCGCGCAGCACAACAAAACATTATATCATAGACTATCAAAGAATTTTATTGATAGTCATATGGAAATATGTACTGACTTAACGACGACGACGACTTAAAACAGTTGTCCACGACTAATCGACGATTTTTTGGCTGGCACCGACTCCAAAAGGAAGTACAAAATTCTAAATATTTACTTAATACACTACCTATCTACTTAATTGAGGATATTGGCAATATTTTTTTTAATGTTCCATCTGGAATGTTATTTTATTTGTTACTTTTTAGTGGAGATAACCATATAAGGTAATTTGAAGGAGGTTTCTATTTTTTTGTTAAAATTATTTTTATTTTATGATTTTCAGTGTTTCATTAAATTTATTTTATGTAAGTAATTAATCCTAACCTCGACACATATCCTATTATTTTTCTTCATTATCCAAAGCTATGTTTTGTTATTTAACAGTTTCAGTACAAAGATGTTATATTTTTGGTATTCGCTTAGTTTAGACTGCGTCAAAGCATAAGAATGATTGTTGTATGAGTAATGTCATATAAGCTCAGATTTGTTGAATAAAATCAGCTACATTTTCATATTATGATATCATTGAAATTCAAGTATATTTACTTGTTAACTTTCTTATTTGTATGAGATGAGCATGAAAGCTCTAGTACGTTCCATGCCAGGATGGATTGGGACTACTTCCTACTATTACAGTCTATTTTGTGATGTTTTGATCTGTTTGGGGCAAGCATGAAAGCAAACCCGTAGCTTGTTTCCTTCCTAGGACGGATTGGAAACTTCTACATTATTCAGATTGAATAATCATTTGGATAGTTTGTGCTAAAATCAGTCAAACTTTATTTCTTTATACTTGCTAAACTTTTTAAAACAAATATGAGCTTATTTTGGCTAGAAAGATAAGAATCATTCTTGCTATCATACATCTTCAAGTATTTAAGAAATTCTAGATGATTATTATAAACCGATAAAACTTTCTTTTTGATTTTACTACTTATCCTAATTATGGATTATTCCTAAAGGGTTTTCTGGAGGAAAATCTGGAATATTTTTTGACTTATCTTTAAACTCAGTAGCTTCCTTTTCACCCCGAGATGAGGGAAGGAGCCGGCTGTGGCGTGTCGGGTCAAGGATCCATCGCGGTAGCTTCAGTAAAGTAATTAATGCTTTGTCCGGACAAGGCTGAATTTATATTGTTATTTTCCTACCTTTTGGCTATAAATGAATTATCAAAATATCTTACTAAGTTAACAAAGAAAAGTTAACAATATTCAAAATTTTGTAAAACGGAAAATCATAAAATTTGTAACAACACAACAAAATAAACAAATTTTATAATAGGCTGGGATCTACGAATACGGGCGTGATTGGGGCCCATATTCCTCCTCACCCATCACAATTTTTATACTATTTATTTACTTGAAATTTATGAAGTATCTACTCTATTTCTTACTCTTAATATTTGTTTGTAATAAATAAAGTCTTAATCATACCAGTAACTTCTATTAAGTTCATGTTTGTGGTTTTTAATATATCACTTTTGCTAATCATTTACATAGTAAACTTTTATTCTAGAATTTATTAATTACTTCTATACTTTCTCTAAATCTCTTCCATTTCTTATCATGTCGCTATTTCGGGTTAGGGTAATTTCTAGGGTCAATATAGTTCTCACTAAAAGAATTTAGGTTACTAACGAGCGGTTCACAACGTAGTGTCCTATCCACTTGACGAATCACTGGCCATTTTAACATTATATTTTAGTTTTTAAGAGTGCAGTTTATTTATGATACTTTTTACTACTAGGACTATTATCTAGGTGTTTATCTGTAGGACGTCATCATCTAGTAGTTAAGAGATAGAGACTGTAGGATATGTAAGTATTTTCAGTATGTTCAGTTCAGCGAGGGCTCCGAGTCCAAGTAGAGTAGTAGCGTGTAGAGTAGTTCTTCGGGTTATAAAGGGGGATTCGGTACAAGCTTCATTTTTAAATAAATGGGAAACTTGTAAATAAATGGATAACTTGTAAATTTGTAAATAAACGGTTTTGGAAATAATTGGCAAATTTGGAAATAAATGGTAAATTTGGAAATAAATGGTAAAATTTGGAATGAAATGGTGAAATTGGAAAAAAAAGGTAAAATTTGGATATAAATGGTAAAATTTGGAAACAAATGGTAAAATTGGAAATAAAATGGTTTTTGGAAAATACATTTTGGAAATGTAAAGGTTATGGATAATTTTATAATTGGTATCTTTTAATTTCATTATTGGATAATTTATGTGATGATAATAATATGACCAATCAGAGGTCCAACTTTTATTTTTTGAAATTGATCTCTTTTTGTTTCTTTGCAGGGTCGCAAAGATGTCAGGATGGACGAATGTGAATAACAACGTCTGGAGCACCCGTACACAGCACAGCGCTTATCAGCAGTTTGATTATGGCAACACTGATTATAGTAATTAAAAAATAAAAATTCGTTTAGAATTTATATTCTTCTATTGGCTACATGGAATTTAGCTAGTTAGTTTTATCATGTTGGTAGACTGTCTGTTTTTAAACCAATCAGAGTCATTCCCGCTAGAAATATTGTTATGACAATTTTTCAAACCAATAGAAAAAAAAAAAATTAAAACTGTTTATTTCTTTTTTTTTAACATCATTTTTTAATTACAAACGCCAAGCACTTAATCTAAGAGTAAGATTATGTGCGCCTGACGGGTCGCACACTACTAAATAGGAATCAATATTTTAAGTAAGGTAGGGATCAGTGGTAATTTTGGAGGGTTTGTGCTCTGGAAGGAGTTCGGTCTTTTTTTAAAAGTGTTGGGAGTTGCTGGTTATAATAAAAAAATTGTTGCGCAAGTGGCGTGTCTAAGGTAGACGGCGCGGGCAGCGCCCCGCGTCGTCCAGCTGCTCCCCGCGCCGCCCCGCACAGACCCCGCTCTAAAACATCGAGGCGGGTCTATGACCTCTGCGACAATGATAAAATATTATATTTGTTTAATTTGATGTAATCGCGCAAAGTATATTACTATGTATGATTCGCTCTTTGAGTATATATTTTTTATTTTATTTTAATTGGTCTTTAGTGTAGTGGAGTGTAGGGTAGTAATGATTATAATTTCACCTAAAAATAAAAGATTTAGTATTTCAAGATTCCAGACATTTTGACATTGTAATAGTAAGTATAATATTTTGAATTACTATAATACGGTCCGCCCGCGGCTACGCTCGCGTTGTGTAAGATTTTCCCGTGGGAATAAGCCTTTTCCTGTAAAAAGTATCCTATGTAAGTGTCCTATGTGTTCCAGGGTATAAACTATTCCACATTTCTTTCATACCAATCCGTTTAGTAGTTGTTGTCTTCCAGTATCTTCACTTCAAAATTATATAGGGGACAAGGGGAAAATAATTCCCGTTGTCACCACTTTAATTTATTTATAAAATACCTACAGATTTTCGAGTATTTTTATTCCATTGTTTCCAAACTGAAGTCAATTTATTAATTGGATGCAAAAAAGAAAAATGTGATGTTTATTTACGATTTACAATACGATCTACTTATTTCTGATATGATCAATATTGTGAATGTTTCCGGAAATACATAATGTTTTCATCGTGTCTATTTTTTTCTTTATGTTAGATTAAACAGGATGATCACTATAAATGTCTTTATAATATTTTTATCACACACACGTCACTTCAACACATCAATTATTTTTTTCTTTCACTGTCATTATGATGAGTAATTGGTACCAAAGAAATCTTTTATCAAATATTTGGTTCAAATCAAGATCAAAAGTTTCTGTTTTGTCAATAAAATTGGGTATGCAAAGTTTTAATAAAAGTATGCTAAATGCAAAACCATTTCGAGATATAAGGTTGGTTCCTAAATATATTTTGCATTTTTTTTGCTCAAAATACTACACGGTTGTTTATTTTTTTATAAAATAATTTAATTTCCAAGTGCCTTCCAAAAAGTAACCTGTAGCCGTGCCATCCATGGTAGCTTTGACGTCGAAAAATGATTCATAAAAATCTTAATTTGAATAAAATATTTTTATTTGATTTGATATACGGCTGATTCTCTGCCTTGACAAACGAGATAATATAAAAAAATTACACAAATGTCAAACTTCATCTTTGAATATGGCACAGAATCTTGCGCCACGTGTAAAGCTTGATCTGCTATTTAAATATATTTAATTGTAAAACTTTTACTTTAGTATTATATCAGACTGCCCACGCCGCGAAATTTTATTGATAAAGCATCGACTATTTGTCTTTACCATTGAAATAATTGGGGCGTTTGGTCTGGCATCACTAAAACACATTTGATGACATACGATGACAGCTAACTTCATACCTACATTTTTTGCTTGTCGCTAGGCAAAAAAATTATTTTATTCAGTTAACTGTAGTATATGTATGATTCACTTCAACCACATCTAGATAGATATAATTTGGCATCTAAGTAGCTTGTAGTCAATACGTTTGTCTGACGCACAACACGTCTTTCATTCTGACACGCTCCTGTGTTTCCATACCTCATGCATGGTGACCCTGCCAACACTGCCTAGTATGGACAGTCCTGTGCATCGCGATTCGCTAGTGATAAAAATATAACGTGTTCGTTCGTAAAAATTGTAATAATGTGTTAAAACGAGGATCTGATAGGATGATGTTTACGTGCTAAAAGTGGGTCTTTTTAGATGGGTGTGGAGTTCTTGAGGAAGCTGCGGCGACTCTTGAGACGGGCAAGAGGAGGGTTGTGCCGTAAAGGAGGTGCCTGCTGTCTTGAGACTGTTTTGCTCTTTCAATATCGCAAGCGATGTCACGTCTCACGCTGGGTGTAACAATTCCTGCCATGGAGTAAAGCTTTCTCAGTGGTGTCGGTTTCAGGGTGCCCGTGACTATACGTCATGATTTGTGGAGAGCCGTGTCCACATTTCTCGCATGGGCTAAACAAGCCCAAACTGGACTCGAATATTCGCCTGCTGAGTAAGCGAGAGCAAGACAACTCGTTCGTAGACCGCGTGCGCTGGTTCCCCAGCGGGTAGTGGTAAGGCGTCTCAGGATGTTGTTCCGGGCACCAACTTTACTCTTAAGCTTGCGGCAGTTCTCTCTTTATGTCAGAGATCGATCCCACGTGACACCTAAGTACCGTCAAAAAATGTTTTTAAACTTTCATACAAATTAAATCGATCAGCTGATCACCTTGTTTGAAAAAAAATACGAGTTTAAAAAAGTTTTGGAACGAAAGTTGTTCAGTTTCATGGGCCGATTATTACCACACGAGAGGTTTTACGTTATTTTGCTAAGACGTTGACACGTTGTAGTTTTGATTTGTCACGGCAAAGCTAACGATATCTCTTTAGAAATTCATTAAGTATTTTAGAATTAAAGTGTGACAATATTTCCTTATATTTATTAGAGGTTCTATTTTGTCATAAAAACGAAGATTCTTGTTTTTGTTTTTTTTTTAACATTGCCTCATTGTTTCCTTGGCAAAATAGTGCTCTTAACCGAGTTTCATCAAACCCATTAACTCATAGAAAAAAAAAAATTGTTGTTTTCTTAATGGAATAGTCCACTAACCCAAGTTTTATCGTAATCAGAGCACTAACAAAATAATAAACTGTCAGTTAAAAAATATATGAGTTCATTTTGCTCAATATTATAATTATTTTTTTATAAATAATAATTATTACTCATCCAAAATATCATTTGAATAAAAATACTCGTAAATCAGTCATTCATTTTATAATTATAATTTGTAACGTGGGAGAACGGAAATATTTATTCCCACTGTCCCCTGTGTTTTTTTTTTTCGAGTGAACATACTGGGGGACAGCGGGAAAGATCCTTAGTTGTTCCCCGTGAGGGATATAATCCTTTGACTGGAAATAAGACTTGGCCCCGCACACACTTGGCTGGTTTTTGTAAGCTAGGTATAGGCTATAAAATTACGTAACGAGTATGCAAACTTTACTTTTGAATCAATAAATAAATTATAGTAGGTAGGTAAGAACCTACCTAATACAATAAAAATAATTTAAAAAAACCGCATTTGGTTGAAGAATAGAACTACCTAACTATTCCTCTCGCGCCTGCCTGTGTTGTACTAGAAAAATAAAATGATCGACATCTGTAACTAGGTAGTATAATAATAACATCTAATTTGAAAAAAAAAAATGTATACCTTGATGTGCCGTCCACTGTACATACACATATACCCTTTGCGTATGTAGTGTACTCGTATTATTAGTGTCGACCTTGAAAGTGATAGTATCACAAACTTGACTAAACCTTACTAAGTATACAAGCAGCAGGTATGGACCCAACCTATATTTATTTAATTAAAAATCGATTTAGAAATATTGTCAATGTAACGGATCGGACGGACGGATGTGACGGACCTACTCATAGTACGTCTTCTCCAAATAAAATTATTTCGTGAGCCGGGCGGCTTGGAGCGCCACCGAGCGCACATCCGTCGTCGGCAAAGATCATGGGCGACTGAGCTCAAGAAAGGAAAGTGATGACGCTAAGCTTCTCCGCACGTGTTTAACAGAGAAAGAAATAATGTTCGCGCGCTCCAAGTAAATGGCGTAAGTGCCAAATTTACTTTCTCAGTTTATATAAAAAGTACTAATTTGATTTGTAAATTGCCTAGGAAAATCATGAAGCAGTCGGAGACCTATCTTGTAACTAAATTTCGGCGACCAATAAATTACCATTTACCTCTCAGATTCAAATAACGAGAATCGAAGACGTTGCTTTGGGTAACATTTGTATCGAGAACATTTTTACCAAACATGTTTTGGCCTTAGTGTAAGCGTAGATAATAGAGTTCAATAACATATTTTAGAAAATCAATACATTTACTGACGTAGATAATGAGATCTGATTCAACAAAAATCTTGAAAATTCCCGGACTAGCCCCTTAATTTTTAGTTTAGACTTTCCTTTGAATTGTTCTTATTTAATTTCAGTGAAATGAAGGATTTTATTATTGTGGTTTAGGTTATTTCGTGTATTATTTAATTTACAACAATTTGTAGCCTTTTAGAGTTAGCTTGCTTCGGAAAAGTCGGCGTTGCTTAAAATAGTTTTGTTAGAATACGTGATGTGATGTTTTAATATAATTGTTATTTAAGTGGATAAGTTTACAATAAATGAGTGTAATTCAGTGGTAATATAAATAAAAGGACTTGGATTATAGTGAATTTATATTATTTTACTTGTTATGTTCTAATAGTTTTAACACGTATCGTGCCATCCATCAACTTCTATAATAAAATTAAAATACGAGTATATGGTGTTACTCAATCGAATTTGATGGCTCAACGATAAGTATTATTTTTGACTTTTTAAATGTTTGCTTTTTTGCGTCGGGGGTTTTTAAATTTTAAATTTATTTTTTATTTCATAATTTTGAAACTTAATTACAAATAATGATAAGTACAGTTATCTAAAAGGATCACTATCAGAATGATCCATACTCGTAAATCATTAATCAAAATATATGGTAAGTAGTTTGCCCAACTAAACTTCAGAAACTGTTGATTGGCCCCTTTTATTATTAATGCGTTGTTATTACTGCTGAATGTTAAGTTTCTCTTTACTTAATTTATCGTAATGCCCGTCGTACTCAGAATTAAATACAGATCAAAATTAATCCAAACACGGCATATCTGTTATTATTTTTTCAAGAGAGTACTAGTGTGCTGGATATCCTGGCTGCAGCATCAGCTCATTGTGTTGCCACCATTGCATTGTATGTAGAATCAAATACTGATCAAAACGAATCCAAACACGAATCTGCTATTATTTTTTCAAGAGTGTACTAAAGTGCTGGATATCCTGGCTGCAGCATCAGCTTATACTGTTGCCACCATTGCATTGTATGTAGAATCAAACACTGATCAAAATGAATCCAAACACGACATATCTGCTATTATTTTTTTAAGAGTGTACTAGAGTGCTGGATGGATATCCTGGCTGCAGCATCAGACCTATAATTCCATTATCATTCAAAGTTATAAAGCATACATGGGTATTTCAAATTTTAAGTCACACGTATGATTAAAAGTAAAAAGTAAATGACACATTATGGGTCTAAGAACCCTACCACAGCTAACAAAAGAGCTGATGACCTTGAAATGGCTAAACCAATTTTGATAAAACATGTCTAAGAACCATCGCTAGGAAACGTGCTTTCAAATAAAAAAAACCGCATCCAAATCGGTTGAGCCGTTTAAGAGCTACGGTGCCACAGACAGACACACATAGCGGTCAAACTTATAACACCCCTCTTTTTTGCGTCGGGGGTTAAAAACTGCATTCATAGATTTGCTTGTTTGCTTGTTTTGCTTTGATTGCTTTTGTATATCTATCTGTCTGTCCATCTGTCTATTTGTCTCGCTCTACAGGTCGCGTTTCTCAACCAATTCTCGTTAAATTTTGTAAGCACGTTCGATAAATTAAACAATTTTTTTAGTCGAGTCAGTTTTTTGAAAATTTAAAAAAATGACGGACTTACACGTTGAAGCTGTTTTCCTCTACAGGCCAGGTCACATTTCTCAACCATTTAAAATAAAATAAGATAAAATAAAATAAGATAAAATATTAAAAATAAAAGCTCACAGAGCATTAGTATTATTTGTACTTGGACAATAAAATCTGGCCGGATGGCATTATATTTAGACGCTTCATTCCGTTTAGAAAACGAATCACGACAGCGAATAGCCCGCTACTAGTTTCCGTAAACAATCTTGATGATGGTAAACAGCAAAAATAGTATAATCATTAGTTACAATTGTAAGAATATCAAACGGAGTGCCGATTGCGTGCGGAATCTGTGTCAATCGGCGGATGTGTTGGCACTTCAGGAAACATGGTTATTACCACATGACCAATCGTTTCTTGGGAGTTTGCATCAGGATTTCTGTTACACGAGTAAATCAGCGGTGGATTTGTCAAGTGGCGTGTTACGCGGTCGTCCCCACGGGGGTGTGGCAATCCTATGGCGGAAAAGTGTTTTTCGGGATGTTTCTGTTATTAAATGTAATAGTGAGCGTATTGTGGCTATTAAAACTATCACCCACACATCACGGGAAAGTGTGTTTATTTGCGTGTATATGCCTACTGACTCAAAAGATAATTTTCCTACTTTTTCATATTGCTTAGGCGAATTGAATGCTCTAGTCCAAGAGAGTGGTTCGGAGGCTGTATTTATATTAGGTGATTTTAATGCACACCCATACACCTCGTTTTGTAATGAGATGTTAAGCTTTTGTGACGAACAGCAGTGGGTCTGTGCTGACATAGTTAAGTTGGGAATATCTTCTGACACTTATACATATATAAGTGAAGCGCATGGCAGCAAGCGTTGGTTGGACCATTGTCTGGTGAGCGCATCTGCTTGGCATACTATAAATAATATTAAAGTATTGGTTGATGTGTTTTGGTCAGACCATTTTCCATTGTCAGTTGAATGTGATTTAGGTTTAATTAGGAGTAAACTTACTATAAGTACTGAACAATGTAATAATGTTATTTGGGGAATGAGAAACCCTGAACAAATTTTAAAATATCAAGAATTATGTACAAAAAACTTAAAACTTATAGACTTTCCAGTTGAATTTCATAAATGTGCCGATGGAATGTGTAATGATTTTAAACATAGACAAGTTATAGATGATTTTTATGGTAAAATTGTTGATGTTCTCACTCGGGCCTCAAGTGACACGTGTCTCCGTAATTTTAAGGCTAATTATAGACGTAAATGTATTAAAGGTTGGAACACACATGTAGCAGAATCTCATAAACAAGCAAAAATAGACTTCCAAATGTATCTCTTGTACGGGAAACCTGAATCTGGTCCGATTTACGAGAGAATGAGGTTAAGTCGTAAAATATTTAAGTCAAGACTTAAATATTGTCAGCGTAACCAGGAACAGATAACTCTAGACATTTTAGCATCACAACATTCTAGGAAACATTTCTGTAAGTTCTGGAAAAGTACTAAGAAATTTAACGGTAAAGCTTGTGTGCCTGCTAGTGTAGATGGTAGCAGTGAACCTAAAAATATTGCCAACATTTTTAAGGATTGTTTTAGGGTAGCGAGTCCATTGCGATCTGATGATGCGGTGTCCACTGCTGAGCCCTGTCGTGTGGAGAACCCCCTTAGAATTACTAGTAAGGATGTTTTATCAGCCATTAAGAACATGAATAGGGGTAAATCTCCGGGTCATGACGGGCTCAGCATTGAACATCTGCAGTATGCGGGGTTTCATATCAATAGGTTGTTATCAATGCTATTTACTTTTTGTTTGAGACATAACTACTTGCCGCCTGACTTGATAAAAACTATTGTTATCCCTCTCGTTAAAAACTCTACTGGGGACATAGCTGATAAGTCAAACTATAGGCCAATATCGCTGGCTACTGTAATTGCGAAGGTACTGGATAGAATTCTAGATGTGCATCTAAGTAGTCGTATAACTCTCAGTGATTCCCAGTTTGGTTTTCGAGAGGGGTTATCTACTGAAAGTGCGATTTTATCATTGAAATACACTGTTAATTATTATACTCAGAAGAGTACCCCTGTATAATATGCATGTTTTTTGGACCTCTCTAAGGCCTTTGATCTGGTCTCATACCATATACTCTGGGATAAACTAAAGGAAGTAGGTATTGGCCCTGAAGTAATTGGTTTGTTCTCTTATTGGTATAATAGTCAAAAAAATGTGGTAAAATGGGCTAATACTTTCTCTGACGAGTATAGTTTAGATTGTGGTGTAAGGCAGGGCGGTCTGTCATCGCCAAGATTGTTTAATTTGTATGTTAACAAACTGATAGGTGAGCTCAGCAGCATGCATGTCGGATGCCGAATAGACAATGTTAGTGTTAATAATATTAGTTACGCTGATGACATGGTGCTGCTGAGCCCATTGATTAGTGGTTTGAGAAAGATGTTAGAAAAATGTGAAGCTTTCGCTGTAAGCCATGGTCTAAAATATAACGAGAAAAAATCTGAATTTATGGTCTTCAACAGCAGACAAAAACAACCTAAAAATGTACCCCCTCTGGTTCTAAATGGTACTCCTTTGAAACGTGTCACACAATTTAAATATTTAGGCCATATTGTAACTGAGGATCTGAAGGACGATTTGGATATAGAGCGGGAGCGCAGGGCGTTGTCGGTGCGTGGTAACATGCTGGCTCATAGATTTACTCGCTGTAATGTTGCTGTTAAAATAACGCTTTTTAAAGCATTTTGCCAAAGTTTTTACACGAGTGCTCTATGGGCCAGTTTTACACAAAAATCGTACAACGCCTTGCGAGTACAATATAATAACATCTTTAGGGCTCTGTTGAGGCTCCCACGCTTTTGCAGCGCATCGGGCATGTTTGCAGACGCTAGTGTGGACGACTTCTACACTATCATGCGAAAAAAGTCTACCTCGATGATGCGGCGAGTGCGGGGGAGCACCAATGGAATCCTAAAGATGATAGATGAAAGAATGGATTCTTTTGTATTTAGCCGATTCATCTATTTACATGTTAAAAAAGTAAGGGGATGATTCCACAATTTTAAATTTAAAAACCATATTTTGCTTTCTTTCTTTACTAACATAAATATTAAGCCTACTGTACTAATCATAATTGGACAATATTAGTCTGAAATAAAAGATTTTTATTTTTATTTTTTATTTTTTTATTAGTATAGATAGAAGTATAGATAAAGGTACATCTCCGCATTCATAGATGACGCTCAAACAACGCCGGACGTAACTGCGGGTGCCTTGCCTAGTATGCTTGAATAGCTATCTCCTTGCTACAGGATTCCTTGAGTGCCCTTTTATTATTAAACAATCAGCCTATATCTGTTTCTTTTAACACCTAACACGCCGTATATTTTTTACAGAAATCAACGTACTTACGTAAAGCGTCGATGGATATCATCAACACGCAAGCATGCAACCGCATCTTTAAAAAAAACATGGAGTCTTTCGTGTGCTTATCGTCTGTGATCAACAATGTCGCCACAGGAGACTCGGGTATGTCTTAGCCACCTTTAGCTGCCTTAGGGCGACATTCAGAAACAAAACAAAGGAGATTCGTGTATGTCTTAGCCACCTTTAGCTGCCTTAGGGCGACATTCAGAAACAAAACAAAGGAGATTCGTGTATGTCTTAACCACCTTTAGCTGCCTGAAACAAAACAAAGGAGACTCGGGTATGTCTTAGCCACCTTTAGCTGCCTTAGGGCGACATTCAGAAACAAAACAAAGGAGATTCGTGTATGTCTTAACCACCTTTAGCTGCCTGAAACAAAACAAAGGAGACTCGGGTATGTCTTAGCCACCTTTAGCTGCCTTAGGGCGACATTCAGAAACAAAACAAGGGAGACTCGGGTATGTCTTAGCCACCTTTAGCTGCCTTAGGGCGACATTCAGAAACAAAACAAAGGAGACTCGGGTATGTCTTAGCCACCTTTAGCTGCCTTAGGGCAACATTCAGAAAAGTAAACATCTTGTTTCAATTTAACGCATAGATATTAGTGATGTTCAGAGGATAGCCGTGGTCGCATACCACCTTGCCTTAAGGGTTGCTCATTAAACTATACAACTATACTCATACTCTGAAACTAGTTCGGAAGTTGCCCGAAAAGCGGATTGAAGGTAATACTTTTCAGTCCGGAGGGAGAATCACTTTCAACTGACAGTTGTCATTCATTCATTCATTTTCATTCATTCTGGTAAATTAATAAAAAAAACTGGTTCTAATTTCACATTTCTATTGAACTATTGTAACTGAACATCTGATCTCTATAATAATAATCAAAATTGGCCAATGATCATCTAGTAACAGATCCATACTACGTTGTGAGAGTAACCCAAACTCTTTTAGAAATTTACAATGTGATCGTCTTTATATTATGTTTTCTAACTGCGGAATTAAACATAGAGTCGCCTACTCAACTTCTATGTTATTCCTATATACTGATTCGTCCCTATCTCTCGCCCAAACACAGGAGTACCAGTTGCCAGCCGGCAAGCAGCCTACTCCTGATTACCCATGCTCGCTGACTGAAAGAATAAAGTCACCAGGAAATCCCAGCGACTTTATTAAGCAATACTAACTTCGTATTCTGAAAAAAACTTCGAAGTTTATTGCTTTTGCAATAAGAGCCCAGATTCCTGAAATGGATCACAGGGTTTATTACATGATATATGTAATTTAAAAGGTATAATAAGGTGGCTCCAGAACTGCCATAGCGAGTCCCTAGAGCCGGCGACGGGTGTGTCGTCTGTAGTTCTGAATAGAACTTCTAGTTCTTAGAGGAACTTTCGTTGAGTGGCATTTCCTCAACAGAATGATCAATAACCAAGTTTCCCTAATGATACTACCCGGAGACGACCATCCTAGCCCTACGCACCGGAAGACCCTTTTCCTTAAGCTATGCCAATTGTATTGATAAATACGGTTACAAACCCCTCTGTGTCTTCCAATATACAGTCCGACAAGGGATCTAGTAATATCCAGCATTGACGAGGGGACTAGTTCTAGCTCCCTCAGCTGGACGATTACTAAGACCTTAGAACCCAAGCAAGGCAGCAGACTAGAAGCAAAGACCCGAGACGTACACACAATACAGCAAACCAGCCATCTTCTAAATTATTGTTACTAGATCTCACCCGAGAAAGTTAATTTGTTATAGAATAAACAAGCTGTGTTTGCCTGTAATTGGGTCTACATCTCGAAAATTTTAAGAGCACGCATATGTATACTATTCAGAATGTGCACCTGTTGGCAAACCTATTAAATAAATAAATAAATAAAGTATCTACGTGACGAGTGAGAATAAACGCTCCACCAACGCGCTCTCTGTGAGTCACTTCCCACTCTGTCCTCCAGAATGCTCCTGTCCTCCCCTCACCACAGAGGTGTAGGAAAAACTTCATATCTCCATATCTCCGCCGCGCGTCTCCGTGCCTGAGACCGCATATGAATCTAAAGACTCATTTCAGCTATCGCTCTGAATATAGCTTTACAGCCATCATCAACGCTCGTCCAGTCCACTGCTGGACTATGAGCCTCCTCCCCTTGCAGCCATATGTGTCGATATTACATCGCACAGTTGATTCGGTAATAAATCATACATGATGATATTAGCCAGAGCAGTCCACGTCCAGTTTCTCGTTCTCAATTAATAAACTCGTTCCAGTATGCCTCTTCACAGACTTATGTCTTGAAGGAAGCCACTATTTTCTCCGCTACCTCCTCTATCGGGGTTAATACTTGAAAAACTATCATCGACACTAATCAGTCTGAGGTCCACCGCGCACGGATGCGGACAAGTCCCCATCCACGGCTATGTATTCAAGTCGCTGTATGCGTCTCGGTCAATCAGCGGTTCAGAGCTAGACATACAGTGGTAGCGGCATTCATAGCAGCCCGATGGTTACTCCACATCTTCATAGGTCAGATACGGAAATCTCTCCACAGACTTGCGTCTTGAAGGTAACCACTAAGATATTGTTAACTCCACTATCAGGGTTAATGCTTAGTGTACTTATCACGCCTAGGATGCGACCCATACACCAGCGGTTCAGAGCTAGACATGCAGTGTCAACAATATCATAGCAGCGATAGTTATACCTCGTCTTCATGCGTCAGATAAGGGTCCTCTATTAGATGGTCAAATATAGTGCATTATGTGATCAGTTTGATCCAGCAGCCGTGTCTGCTTTCATTAGGTCATCTAGGAGCGTCAACTCTATGATTCCCTTGATTTTCATTTTTGACCATCTCGGATGGGATATGTCATCCATAGAGGAATAATTAACCGTTCCCATATCAAGCAGGCAGCACGCCAGTCTTCAGGGACCGAAATCCCGTCGAAAGGCAGTGAGAGGCTGTGCAGCGCCTGCGACTTTAGGTTCGGCAATTATGTCACTTGGTTTTCCAAGTATAGACTTATACTAGTCTATTTTTGCACTTTGACAATAATGTCAATTTTCATGAACTTAACGTTCCGCCAGCCATCTATTCCTAGACGGCCAACTGCCTCCCACCATGTATATTCGCGACACGCATCGACGGTACGCACTAGGTCAACAAGACTTTTTCCTAAACTTTGTTCGATATTTCTGAAACTCACAATGCAAACGTATCTCAGTCTCTGCACCCCAAGTATGCATTTAGTTTTGCATTATCTCTTTTAGTTTTTGAGCTATTAATTTTAGAAATATCAAAAACGTCCAACACAAGAACTTCATTACAAGAACGTATTTAAAAAATAAAAATTCTCTTAATTCGTCTCAAATCTTTTATTATAACTTTCTCTATGTCATACAACAGACACACGTTGTTCTACATAGTTTTACTTTACATTAGGGTCGTGGAGTTACACTATATTCTATCTTTCTATACAGCCACTCAATTACAGCGCAATGTTAAATTGAAATAACATAAAGTTAAGTATTAATTAAAGAATATATATTTTTTAAATGATTTTATTATAATTAACTTTCAACTATTTCTTTAAAATAAAATAAATTTGGGTAAAATATTTAACATTTTTCAATGATGGAAATGAAAAATAATGGCTATTGTAGGGGATAGAGGATTCTTT